>CACSLK010007779.1:5801730-5845637 GCA_902706635.1 Striga hermonthica | reverse complement strand
CTGGCAGCACGCGCGGGCACGGGCAGCAGGCCAGCAGGGGCAGCGCGCGGGGCATGACTTGCCTAGCAAGAAACCAAGTGTGGGAGACCTTTTTGAGCTGAATCTTCTCTAGACCCCTACTTGGAGTGTAAGTCAAGCAATTAGTAGTTATGATAGTAGTAGGATTTTATTACCTTGTTGCTTTTAATTATTGAATTAGGAGATCTATATATATTAGGCTTAGATTTATTTTTTGCACCTATAAATACCCCATGTACCCAACATTATTTGATGTCTTGAATGTCTTGAATTGAATTGGTGAGCCAATTTTGAGGGGAACTTTATGTTCTAACGTGTGATAAACAAGGCCGTTAGTGCGTGTTTACATACATTGTCGGAGAGAAGGCTGTTAGAGCGTCTTGAAGTCACAGTATCTAGGAGAAGGCCCTGAGTGCGTCTGTTAGATACACCTATCGTGAGTAATCGATGGCCCTGAGTGTGCGATTATTCACAACCCAAGTATAGACAGAAATCCATTCTGTCATCAGTCGCCTACCTCGCACGCGCGCGCCTTTGCTTGCGCCCAGTCCGTGTCGTATTTACCTTTCGCGTGTGCGCACGCCCGTCCTATGCCCGCGCTGATTAGGGCGTCCACGCTTCCGCCCCACTAGCGTGCCCTTGCGTGCGCCTTGCTTCTGCCATCCGTGTCTCGCGCGTCCTCGCCACCAGCGTGAGCGCCGCGCACTCCTACTCCTACTCAATCGAGGCCTTCGCCCGCGTCGCCCCACGTGTCGCTGCCCGCGCATAATGCGCGCTTGCTCCCCGACTGCCTCGCGTCCCAACCAATTCCTGCACACATGTCAGCCGCGCGCCTGCGTACTCCTCGCACAGCCCGCGTGCATAGCTTGCTCGCCCAATCGTGCGCATCAAGGGTCGATGCGCCCCTTTTGCATTTTAGCCCTTCAATTTCACGAGTCTTGCTAGTGTTGAAACTCACTTCCGTATCATTTCCCTCCTCTTCAAGACTTTCATTGTCCCCAAGGATAAGATAGTTCAGCACATCCACATCACTGTCGTCCTCTTCAATAGGAGAGTCGCCTTGATCCTCAGTTCTCAACTTAATGCGCTTTTCTGGTCGATCAAACTCCATCTTCCCTTGCCTATATTATGTCGTAATGGGCCCAAGTGTTTCCAGCCATTGTACCCCCAACACGATATCAGTTGCCTTAAGTGGTAAGGCGTAGAGAACAATTTCTAATTCCTGATCCTGGCCCATAATCGGAACCTTCTTGAACAATTGATTACCTTGTAGCTCATGCCCATTGGCCACCTTGACCCCAAATCTCTTGACTTTGGTGGTTGACCCACTATCCACCAATACTTCTGGCAACAAATCTTTTATCTCAGCCGTGAACCTGATCATCTTCGGACCACGCTTTTTGCACTTAAACACATGTAACAAGGACTCCTCCTATGGTTTTTCCTCCTCACATTCCTCCTCAAATTCCAACAGAAAGACTTCCTTACCTTTGCACTTGTGGCCTGGCGTAAATTTCTCATTGCATGTATAGCATAAGCCCTTTTCCCTTCGCCGCTGCATCTCGTCGTCCGTAAGCTGCCGCACATTGCTTGTTGTCCGCACCACCTCTCCCAACGGCTTGCTCTCAGTCTGTGGTACCTGCTCCTCGGTCACGGCTAGCGTGTGCCTAGGCTCCATGGACACATCGCTCGGCCTCGCCTTGCGTACCGCTACGAGATGATCCTCATGCAACCTCGCCGATTCCATGGCTGCCCGCATCGATCTCGGCCTATCCATTCTCACCTCAGCCGCCAATTCAGCTTTCAACCCTCCAACAAACGCCCCAACTAGCGCACTCTCGGGCCAATCCCGCACCCTACTACCAATGCGCTCAAACTCCCTTTGATATCCCGCAAACTACCAACTTGCTTAATTCGAGATAGAGCTTCATCATAATCGTAATAATCACTAGAACCAAACCTTGTGATGAGCTCCCTTTCAAAATCCCTCCAACGCATGTGCTCACCGTGATTCTTATGCAATATCCATTGCCATCATACGTTTGCTTTTCCATCAAGATGGTAAGCAGCAAATTGAACTCTTTCGTACCTTGGCACATCGTTGATATCGAAGTACTGTGTTGCCCGGCTCAGCCATGCATCCGGATCTACTCCAGTGAACGTGGGCATGATGATCTTGGGTCGCGTATATGCCCGTTCTTCTCGTCGTTCATCACGGTAGTGATCGTCGTGGTCGTGACGTCGTGCACGTTCCCTGTGTCGTCGTTCGTCGCGTGTTCGGTCCTCGCGGTAATAGCGCCGCTCGTCGTGCGCCCGTGATGCGTGCGTTGCGCGTGTGTGGTGCGACGCCTGCGATTGCCGATCGTCCTCATGCTCGGTCCTAGTGCTGCTCGATGCTGTGGTGGACCGTGCCTCGCCTCTCCGTCTTCGTCGGTGCATCATGCGCTCGAGCTGCCCGGCCAGATCATGGATTCTCTCACGGTTTGACATCATAAACTCTCTCTTTTTCTTCTCTTTTTTTTTTTGACTCTATATCAAAAACAAACTAGGATGACACTCTTTTTTTTATACTAACCGTACTCATGAAAAATAAAGAAAAATCGAACAAAAAATTCGAACGAAACAAGGATAAAAATCTGCCCCCTCAACAAAAGGTGAAACCGAAATAAGAAAAAGATAGATAGACAAAAACTTTGATCATCATCTTTCAACGAAAGCACCAATGATGAGCGATCGCCGATGATCGCGGTTCTTGTCTACTCAGTTGTGAGTAATCGCGCACTCAGGGCCTTCGACTACACACGATAAGTGTGACTAACAGACGCTCTAAGGGCCTTCTCTTAGACACTGTGACTTCAAGACGCTCTAATGGCCTTCTCTCCGACACTTGTATGTAAACACGCACTACGACCTTGCTTAAACACATGTTAGAACACATGTTCCCCTTTCTATTCACTCATCAATTCTCGTCATATTCCATAATGAAGAGGTACATGGGTATTTATAGGTGCATAAAATAAATCTAAGCCTAAGCAAACTAGATCTCCTAAATCAATAATTAAAAGCAACAAGGAAATAAAATCCTAATATTACTAAAACTACTAAAGACTTGACTTGCACTCGAAGAAGCTTGATGTCCAAGTCATCTCCTCAAAAACTCCATTCGCCGCCTCTTATGCGTGCGTGTCCTTCGCGCGGGAGCCATCGCGCGCCACCTCCGCTATTCCTACCCCCATGCGGCATGGGTCGCCTACCTCGCACGTGCGCGCCTTTGCATGCTGATACGCAAGTGGTCATCAACCCAGGCGAATCGGAGGATGAGAATGGCGACGATCTCAACATATGGTTGGAGAACATGCTAGAGGAGACTACAAGTCCGATATACCGGCCATCATGTGTACGAGATTGGCCAAAAGGATATGGTCTGAAGTTAAAGGTGAAGGCTAGAAAACGCAAGGCCAAGCTAGCCTGAAGAAAACACAAGGCAAAGGCTAAGGAAAAGAAGTGTTGGTACAAGCCTTGTGCAAGGAAAATGCGAGTTTGGAGAATGGAAGCTCGAAGGCGTGGTAGGCAGAGAATGGAAGATGGTTGGATATGGCGAGCTGGAGATTGTATTGGGTTGGATGGTTGGGACCTATGGCCATCGGGCGAGCCAACGGAGTTGAACGACAAAGGGGTCGAGGAAGATCGGCTATCGGGCATATGGTGCGCATCGGGCCATGATGCGCGCGATAAGGTGATGGCACGCGGGTGCGAGGTGGAGGAGTGGAGCCCTCGGGCAATAGGTACGACGTGCGATGTAGCGGGCGCGGTAGGGTGCGCCGTAGGCGATTGGGGCGCGGGCGGTAGCCGAGACGCGCGGACGTCACGCGGAGGACAGGCGGAGCGCGCTGGGCGCGCGAGTGGCGAGGACGCGGGCGAAGGCCTAAGTGTGTAGGCTTAGGCGAGACGGGCGATACGCTGGCAGGAGCAGACCGCGATCGCGTTAGCAAGGGAGTACCGGGCGGCGGCACATACGCGCGGGAGGATGGCAGCAGCGACGAGGAGCGCACGATAGCGCGTGAGTGCAGCGCAGGCGCGGGTAGCCTAGGCGGGGCAGGATTAGGCGACGCTCGCGAGGAGACGCACGTGCAGGGGGCAGGCAGCGCGGACGGGGCGCGCGCGAAGGCGCGCGCGTGCAACACGGACAAGGCGCGCGATGCCTCGTGCGCCAAGGATTAGAAAACCGAAGGGCGGCGCGCGCGCGAGACGTGTGAGGCGGCCGAAGACTTAGGGCTTGCGAATGATTTAAGCTTCTAGAATTTTTTGGAGTGCAAGACAAGTAATTAGGAGATCTAGTAGATTTAGGATTTTTTGGTAGTAGGATATTTACTTGCCTTAGGATTTAATATTTTATTATTTTATTAGTCTCCTATTCAGATTAGCACTAGAGGCAATTAGCACCTATAAGTACCCCATGTATTCTTCATTAATAAAAATGTTGAGTCTTGAATTGAGTATTGAATTGGTGAGCCAATTGTGAGGGGAACTTTATGTTCTAACGTGTGATAAACAAGGCCGTTAGTGCGTGTTTACATACAGTGTCGGAGAGAAGGCCATTAGAGCGTCTTGAAGTCACAGTATCTAGGAGAAGGCCATGAGTGCGTCTGTTAGATACACCTATCGTGAGTAATCGAAGGCCCTAAGTGCGAGATTATTCACAACCCATATAGACAGAAATCCGATTTGTCATCATTGGTGCTTTCATTGAGAGGTGCTGATCGAATTTTTATCTATCTATCTTTTTTCTTTTTTCGGTTTTGCCTTTTTCTGAGGGGGCCGAATTTTTGTTCTTTTTTGGTTCAAAATTTTTGAATTTTTGTTCGAATTTTTCATATTTTTTTCGAAATTTGAGTCTTAAAAAAAAGGTGTCATCTAGTCCTTTGTTTTATATTTTTTCGGTTATTACCTTTTGTTGAGGGGCCGAATTTCTCTTTGTTTTTTGAAATTTTTGGGTCGAATTTTTGTTCGGAATTTTTCTTTTTTTCGAAGAGTAAAAAAAAAAAATGTCTTACCCACCATTGGATGAGTTAGATTGGGAAGATCTTGAGATGTTGGAAGGATTAGAAAGAGGGCTCACACCATGGGAGAAAACATATCAAGATGAGCTTCATGAGCGAAGGAATATAGAAGAATACGAGCGACAACTCGTAGAAGCCCGAGAAGCAATAGTGATCGATGCTCAAGACAATGGCGATGAAGGAGCCCTGAAATTTTTAATCCTTGAAAACAAGAAAAGTCTTGAAGAGGAGGGGAATGATACGGAAGTGGTCATCAACCCAGGCGAGTCGGAGGATGAGAATGGCGACGATCTCAACATATGGTTGAAGAACATGCTAGAGGAGCCTACAAGTCCGATATACCAGCCATCATGTGTACGAGATTGGCCAAAAGGATGTGGTCCGAATTTAAAGGTGAAGGCTCGGAAACGCAAGGCCAAGCAAGCCCGAAGGAAACACAAGGCAAAGGCTAAGGAAGGGAAGTGTTGGTGCAAGCCTTGTGCAAGGAAAAAGCGAGTTTGGAGAATGGAAGCTCGAAGGCGTGGTAGGCAGAGAATGGAAGATGGTTGGATATGGCGAGCTGGAGATTGTATTGGGTTGGATGGTTGGGACCCATGGCCATCGGGCGAGCCAACGGAGTTGACCGACAAAGGGGCCGAGGAAGATTGGCTATCGGGCATATGGCGCACATCGGGCCATGATGCGCGCGATAAGGTGATGCACTCGGCGTCGGGCGTACGCGGGTGCGAGGTGGAGGAGTGGAGCCCTCAGGCGATGGGTGCGACGTGCGATGTAGCGGGCGCGGTAGGGTACGCCGTAGGCGATTGGGGCGCGGGCGGTAGCCGAGATGCGCAGACGTCACGCGGAGGACAGGCGGAGCGCGCTGGGCGCGCGAGTGGCGAGGACACGGGCGAAGGCCTAAGCCGTGTAGGCTTAGGCGAGACGGGCGATATGCTGGCAGGAGATGACCGCGACCGCGTAGGAAAGGGAGTACTAGGCGGCGGCACATACGCGCGTGAGGATGGCAGCAGCGACGAGGAGCGCGCGATAGCGCGCGAGTGCAGCGCAGGCGCGGGTATCCTAAGCGGGGCAGGATTAGATGACACTCGCGAGGAGATGCACGCGCAGGGGGCAGACAGCGCGGACGGGGCGCGCGCGAAGGCGCGCGCATGCAACACGGACAAGGCGCGCGATTCCTCACGCGCCAAGGATTAGGAAACCGAAGGGCGGCGCGCGCGCGAGACGTGTGAGGCGGCCGAAGACTTAGGGCTTGCGAATGATTTAAGCTTCTAGAATTGTTTGGAGTGCAAAACAAGTAATTAGAAGATCTAGTAGATTTAGGATTTTTTGGTAGTAGGATATTTACTTGCCTTAGGATTTAATATTTTATTGTTTTATTAGTTTCCTATTAAGATTAGCACTAGAGGTAATTAGCACCTATAAATACCCCATGTATTCTTCACTAATAAAAATGTTGAGTCTTGAATTGAGTATTGAATTGGTGAGCCAATTGTTAGGGGAACTTTATGTTCTAACGTGTGATAAACAAGGCCGTTAGTGCGTGTTTACATACAGTGTCGGAGAGAAGGCCATTAGAGCGTCTTGAAGTCACAGTATCTAGGAGAAGGCCCTGAGTGCATCAGTTAGATACACCTACCGTGAGTAATCGAAGGCCTTGAGTGCGCGATTATTCACAAACCGTATAGACAGAAATCCGATTTATCATCACGCGCGCCCAGTCCGTGCCGCCTTTACCTTGCGCGTGTGCGCACACCCATCCTATGCCCGCACTGATTAGGACATCCGCGCTTCCGCCCCACTCACGCGCCCTTGCGCGAGCCTTTCTTCTGCCATCCATGTCTCCCGCGTCCTCGCCACCCGCGCGAGCGCCGCGCACTCCTACTCCTACTCGGTCGAGGCCTTCGCTACCTTTTGCGTGTGCGCTATGTGCGCCTCCCGCTCTCTTCGCGTCTTCGCCTCCGCCGAACGCCAACGCGTCCCAATTGACCTCCGTGACTTGCTCGCTTATCGTGCTCCCGCGTACGTCATCCTGTTCCATCCAACCGCGCGCAGCATGGGCAGATGCACGCCATTCGCCCATTAGCCGACCGCCGTCGTCCTCTTTGTTGCCGGTCATATCTGTTGGCTCGAGCCATGGATCCTAACCTTTTAACCTCTCACAATCATCCGCCGGCATCCACCACCCTTCTTCATCCCATCTCAAACCACGCCTTCTAGCCTCCTTCTTTCGCGCTCGCCTTTTCTTTGCACAAGGCTTGCACCAACAACGTGATTCCTTAACCTCGGCCTTGCGTCATCTTTTGGCCCGGCGCTTCTTAATCTTCAACTTCACCCTCCATTGCTCCTCGACCTTCTACAAGTTGTCGCTCGTATTCTTCTCGATTTCTTCGCTCATGGATTCGTCTAGATACGTGCTTTCCCATGGGGTAAGTTCTGTCTCCAAACTCTCCAATAATTCGAGATCTTCTCAATCCATCTCGTCCATTGGCACATAAGACATTTTTTTTTCTCTATAAAGTTCGAAAAAATATTCGAACCAAAAAAGAATAAAACGAAAGAAATTCGGCCCCCTAACAAAAGGTAATAACCGAACAAAAATCAAACAAAGGACTAGATAACACTTTTTTTTTATACTCTTGAAATTTTTCGAAAATTAGAGGATAAAATTCGAAAAAAAAAATTCGAACAAAAGGAACCAAAAAATACGAAAAAAAAAGAATGGGATAGAAAAAGTTAACGAACACACAATCAATCACTCTCAATGAAAGCACCAATGATGACGGATCGTGTGTTGCGTTCCCTCAACTTGTCTCGATCACGGCTTCGCCACGGCCTTGCTCTCGACGATAGGTGTGATCGACTCGGTTATTAGCCTAACTCTCTCACGATACTTGAGTTCACTCGGGTCTTAGCCTCGCTACACTCTTTTGAACTAGATAGGGTCTTAGCCTCTCTAACTCGGTTGAACTGGCTTGGGTCTTAGCCTCACCATGTCGGTTGCATGATCGAACTCTCATGAATCCTAACACACGGTTTCGAACAAACGTTCTTTTCTATTCAACTCATCAATTCTGCACTCATAAAAACAATGAGGGATCATCCCTATTTATAGATCCTAACTATGACTAATTCTAATGTACCTAGGAAACATATTAAAGCAATAAAATATTAAATTCCTAAACAATTTAGATATTATTGTGCAAGAAGGAAACTAAATATACTAGAGTCCTATTGGACTAGATCTTGATCTTGCTTGGCTTGCACTCCAAACAATTCCAATCCACACGCCCAAGTATTTTCGGCCGCCTCATATACGCACCTCGCGTGTCTCACGCGTGCGCCCACCGCACTCACACTCCTCGGCGGATTGGGTCTCTTGCGCGTGCTGCACGCACGCGCACACCGCCCTTGCTTCGCCTAGTCCCGCGTGGACTAAGCCTTGTCCGTCCGCGCACGCGTCATCCCTCGCGCATCCCTGTTGGTCGCCGACTCTTCCCCGCGCGTGCACGCCCTCGCCCATCGGCATTCCTAAGCCCGCAAAGATTGGGCCATCCGCGTTTCCGCCCCACTTGCGCGCTGTCGCGTGCACTCGTTTGCTGGCGAATGCCTCCCGCGCGTGTGCTGCTGCCATTCCTAGGCCTCCGAGGCCTAGGCTACCTTTTGCGTGTGCGCTATGTGCGCCTCCCGCTCTCTTCGTGCCTTCGCCGCCGCCGAACGCCAATGCGTCCCAATCGACCTCCATGACATGCCCGCTTACCGTGCTCCCGCATACGTCATCATGTTCCATCCAACCGCGCGCATCATGGGCTGATGCGCGCCATTGGCTCATTAGCCGACCGCCGTCGTCCTCTTTGTTGCCGGTCATATCCGTTGGCTCGGGCCATGGATCCCAACCTTTTCACCTCTCACAATCGTCCGTCGGCATCCACCACCCTTCTTCATCCCATCTCAAACCACGCCTTCTAGTCTCCTTCTTTCACGCTTGCCTTTTCTTTGCACAAGGCTTGCACCAACAACGTGATTCCTTAACCTTGGCCTTGCTTCGTCTTTTGGCCCGACGCTTCTTAATCTTCAACTTAGCCCATGGACCACATCCTCTCGGCCAGTCTCTCTTGCATGACGTCTGGTATATCGGGCTTGATGGCTCCTCCAACATGTTCCCCAACCAAACGTCGAGACCATCGCCACCTTCCTCGTCGGACTCGCCCACTTCTGTATCATTCCCCTCCTCTTCAAGACTTTCCTTGTCCTCAAGGATTAGAAAATTCAGCGCACAATCATCTTCACGGTTTTGAACTTCACCCTCCATTTCTCCTCGGCCTACTACGAGTTGTCACTCGTATTCTTCTCGATTTCTTCACTCATGGAGTTCGTCTAGATACGTGCTTTCCCATGGGGTAAGTTCTCTCTCCAAACTCTCCAATAATTCGAGATCTTCCCAGTCCATCACGTCCATTGGCACATAAGGCATTTTTTTTTTTTGACTCTATAAAATTCGAAAAAATATTCGAACCAAAAAAAATAAAACAAAAGAAATTCGGCCCCTTAACAAAAGGTAATAACCGAACAAAAATCAAAGAAAGGACTAGATGACACTTTTTTTTTATACTCTCGAAATTTTTCGAAAATTAGAGGATAAAATTTGAAAAAAAAAATTCGAACAAAAGGAACCAAAAAATTCGAACAAAAAAAGAAAAAAGAATGGGATAGAAAAAGTTAACGAACACACAATCAATCACTCTCAATGAAAGCACCAATGATGACGGATCGTATGTTGCGTTCCCTCGACTTGTCTCGATCACGGCTTCCCCACGGCCTTGCTCTCGACGACAGGTGTGATCGACTCGGTTATTAGCCTAACTCTCTCATGATACTTGAGTTCACTCGGGTCTTAGCCTCACTACACTCTTTTGAACTAGATCGGGTCTTAACCTCTCTAACTCGGTTGAACTGGCTTGGGTCTTAGCCTCACCAACTCAGTTGTATGATCGAACTCTCACGAATCCTAACACACGGTTTCGAACAAACGTTCTTTTCTATTCAACTCATCAATTCTGCACTCTTAAAAACAATGAGGGATCATCCCTATTTATAGATCCTAACTATGACTAATTCTAATCTACCTAGTAAACATATTAAAGCAATAAAATATTAAATTCCTAAACAATCTAGATATTATTGTGCAAGAAGGAAACTAAATATACTAGAGTCCTATTTGACTAGATCTTGATCTTGCTTGGCTTGCACTCCAAACAATTCCAATCCACACGCCCAAGTATTTTTGGCCGCCTCATATACGCACCTCGCGTATCTCACGCGTGCGCCCACCGCACTCACACTCCTCGGCGGATTGGGTCTCTTGCGCGCGCTGCACGCACGCGCACACCGCCCTTGCTTCGCCTAGTCCCGCGCAGACTAGGCCTTATCCGTCCGCGCACGCGTCATCCCTCGCGCACCCCTGTTGGTCGCCGACTCTTCCCCGCGTGTGCACGCCCTCGCCCATCGGCATTCCTAAGCCCGCAAGGATTGGGCCATCCGCGTTTCTGCCCCACTTGCGCATTGTCGCGCGCACTCGTTTGTTGGCGAACTCCTCACCCGCGTGTGCTGCCGCCATTCCTAGGCCTTCGAGGCCTAGGCTACCTTTTGCGTGTGCGCTATGTGCGCCTCCCGCTCTCTTCGCGCCTTCGCCGCCGCCGAACGCCAACGCGTCCCAATCGACCTTCGTGACTTGCTCGCTTACCGTGCTCCCGCGTACGTCATCCTGTTCCGTCCAACCGTGCGCATCATGGGCCAATGCACGCCATTCGCCCATTAGCCGACCGCCGTCGTCCTCTTTGTTGCCGGTCATTTCCGTTGGCTCGGGCCATGGATCCCAACCTTTTAACCTCTCACAATCGTCCGCCGGCATCCACCACCCTTCTTCATCCCATTGCAAACCACGCCTTCTAGCTTCCTTCTTCCGCGCTCGCCTTTTCTTTGCACAAGGCTTGCACCAACAACGTGATTCCTTAACCTTGGCCTTGCGTCGTCTTTTGGCCCGGCGCTTCTTAATCTTCAACTTAGCCCGTGGACCACATCCTCTCGGCCAGTCTCTCTTGCATGACGTCCGATATATCGGGCTTGATGGCTCCTCCAACATGTTCCCCAACCAAACGTCGAGACCATCGCCACCTTCCTCGTCGGACTCACCTGGGTTGATGACCACTTCCGTATCAGGAAGAGCACGCGCGCCAGACCTGCGAGGCCTCATGCCTCGAGGCATGCATAAAGGGGGACAGCCATGCACGCGGGATTGGCGCAGGGGGCGCTGGCGTGCTGATACATAAGTGGTCGTCGAGGCCGAAGGAGGGTCGGCAATAGTCGAAGGCCGAACGGGCGAAAGGCGCGCATCGGGCAGTGATGCGCGAGAGCAGGTGGTCAGTACGCGGACAACGGCGGGTGTACGAGGGTGCACGATAGGCGAGCAGACCACGGGCGTTGGAGGTTACGCGCGGGCAGCGAGCGGCGGGCAAGCTGGGCGCGCGGGTGAAGGTCACGCGGGCGGCGTCCGAAACCGCGCAGGTATAAGAGTAAGGGGCAACGGTACGTACGCGCACGAGAAGGACGGACGGGGTGAAAAACGCGCGATTGTGCGCAGATGGACGGGCGCATGCCTAGGCGCGGTAGGCATAGGCAAGGGTGACGGCGCACACGCGCAAAAGGAAGGCGGCGGGCAGGGCGCGCGCGAAAGGGCACGCGTGTAGCGCGCGCGCGCGGGGGACCGAATCCGCCGAGGACTAGGCGTGCGAAGGCGTGCGCATATGAGGCGGTGCGCGAAGTGAGGCGGCCGAAAATACTTGGGGCATGTGGATTGGAATTGTTTGGAGTGCAAGCCAAGCAAGATCAAGATCTAGTTAATTAGGACTCTAGTATATTTAGTTTCCTTCTTGCACAATAATATCTAGATTGTTTAGGAATTTAATATTTTATTGCTTTAATATATTTCCTAGGTAGATTAGAATTAGTCATAGTTAGGATCTATAAATAGGGATGATCCCTCATTGTTTTTAAGAGGGCAGAATTGATGAGTTGAATAGAAAAGAACGTTTGTTCGAAACCGTGTGTTAGGATTCGTGAGAGTTCGATCATGCAACCGAATTGGTGAGGCTAAGACCCAAGTCAGTTCAACCGAGTTAGAGAGGCTAAGACCCGATCTAGTTCAAAAGAGTGTAGCGAGGATAAGACCCAAGTGAACTCAAGTATCGTGAGAGAGTTAGGCTAATAACCGAGTCGATCACACCTATCGTCGAGAGCAAGGCCGTGGCGAAGCCGTGATCGAGACAAGTCGAGGGAACGGAACACACGATTCGTCATCATTGGTGCTTTCATTGAGAGTGATCGATTGTGTGTTCGTTAACTTTTTCTATCCCATTCTTTTTCCTTTTGTTCGATTTTTTTATCCCCTTTTGTTCGAATTTTTTCGAATTTTATCCCTTAATTTTCGAAAAATTTCGTGAGTATAAAAAAAAGTGTCATCTAGTCCTTTGTTTGATTTTTTTTCGGTTATTACCTTTTTTTGAGGGGCCGAATTTCTTTTCTTTTAATTTTTTGGTTCGACTTTTGTTCGAATTTTTTATAGAGTCTTAAAAAAAAGAGAGAGTCATGACGAATCGTGAGAGATTCGATGCACTTGAAGAAAGCGTGAGGTCCCTTGGCAACGGACAACACGTGGTCAATGAAAACATGGCAAAAGTTGGAGCTTATGATACACGACTTGGCGGGACAGCTCGAGAGAGTCAACCACTATACACGGAGGAGCCGCACAACACGATCAACCTTGGCGGGAACAGGCAGTTCGACATCTAGTCGCGATGACGACGACGAACGGTCGTGGAGAACGCGCGCGACGCGCACTACCCGACACCACGGCGATCGCAGGATGCACGACCATCGGCATCATCGCGAGGAGCACGTACGTGCGAAACCGAAGATAACGATGCTGACGTTCGAGGGAGTAGATCCGGATGCATGGTTAAGTCGTGCCGTGCAATTTTTCGAGATCAATGAGGTACGCAAGTCCGAAAGAGTTCAGGTTGCTGCCTACTATTTAGATGGTGAAGCCAACTCATGGTGCCAATGGGTGTCACATGTTTACAAGAACAAGGGAGAGCAAATCAGATGGCGAGATTTTGAGAAGGAGCTGATTGTCAGGTTTGGATCTAGCGAATACTTTGATTATGATGAGTCACTGACAAGGATCCGCCAAACCGGTAGTCTATGCGACTATCAAAAGGAGTTTGAGAGGATAGCAAGCCGGGTTCGGGATTGGCCCAAAAAGGCACTAGTAGTGCGTTTGTAGGAGGCTTAAAGGCTGAGTTGGCTGCGGAGGTACGATTGGACAGACCAAGGTCAACAAGGGCCGCAATGGAAGCAGCACGACTGCACGAGGATCATCTCGTGGCAGTGCGCAGGGCCAGGCCGAGCGAGGGGCGCACGGACATTCAGCGCGCGAGTGTCGCGGTCGATGATATGCCCCCACGGGCCGAAATCAAACCAACAGCCAGTGAAGGTACACGCACTACGAGCAACTATCGACGGCTAACGGATGATGAAATTCAAAGGCGAAGAGAGAAAGGCTTGTGCTTTACTTGCAACGAGAAATTTGTGCCAGGCCACAAGTGCAAAGGTAAGGAAATTCTTCTATTCGAAATTGAGGAGGAACGAGAGGAAGAAAAGCCACAGGAAGAGTCCTGGTTGCATATGGTTAAGTGCAATTAGCGTGGTCCTAGGATGATCAGATTCACGGCTGAGATAAAGGATATGTTGCTAGAGGTCCTGGTGGACAGTGGGTCGAGTTTAAATTTTATCGACGAAGGGATAGCCCGGAAGCTGAAATTGGTACCCACAAAAGTTAAAAAGTTTGGTGTCAAGGTGGCCAATGGACATGAGCTGCAGGGAAGTCAATGATTTAAGAAGGTTCCGATAATGGCACAGGATCACGAGCTGGAAATTGATCTTTACGCCTTACCGCTTAAGGCAACAGATATTGTGTTAGGAGTGAAGTGGCTTGAAACACTTGGACCCATTACGACTGACTATAAGCGAGGAAAGATGGAGTTTGGACGACCAGGGAAGCGCATTAAGTTAAGAATTGAGGATCAAGGTGAATTCCCCGTTGAAGAAGAAGATAGTGACGTGGATGTGCTGAATTTCTTAATCCTTGAGGACGAGGAATGTCTTGAAGAGGAGGGGAATGATACAAAAGTAGTCGTGGAGGCCGAAGGAGGGTCGACAATAGTCGAAGGGCGAACAGGCGAAAGGCGTGCATCGGGTGGTGATGCGCGAGAGCAGGTGGTCAGCACGCGGACAACGGCGGGTGTATGAGGTTGCACGATAGGCGAGCAGACCATGGGCGTTAGAGGTTACGCGCGGGCAGCGAGCGGCAGGCCAGCTGGGCGCGCGGGTGAAGGTCATGCGGGCGGCTTCCGAAATCGCGCAGGCATAGAAGTAAAGGGCAACGGTACGTACGCGCGCAAGAAGGACGGACGGGGTGAGAAATGCGCAATTGCGCGCGGATGGACGGGCGCATGCCTATGCGCGGTAGGCATAGGCAAGGGTGACGGCGCACACGCGCAAAAGGAAGGCGGCGGGCAGGGCGCGTGCGCGAAAGGGCACGCGTGTAGCGCGCGCGCGGGAGACCGAATCCGCCGAGGACTTGGCGTGCGAAGGCGTGCGCATATGAGGCGGTGCGCGAAGTGAGGTGGCCGAAAATACTTGGGGCATATGGATTGGAATTGTTTGGAGTGCAAGCCAAGCAAGATCAAGATCTAGTTAATTAGGACTCTAGTATATTTAGTTTCCTTCTTGAATAATAATATCTAGATTGTTTAGGAATTTAATATTTTATTGATTTAATATGTTTCCTAGGTAGATTAGACATAGTCATAGTTAGGATCTATAAATAGGGATGATCCCTCATTGTTTTTAAGAGGGCAGAATTGATGAGTTGAATAGAAAAGAACGTTTGTTCGAAACTGTGTGTTAGGATTCGTGAGAGTTCGGTCATGCAACCGAATTGGTGAGGCTAAGACCCAAGCCAGTTCAACCGAGTTAGAGAGGCTAAGACCTGATCTAGTTCAAAAGAGTGTAGCGAGGCTAAGACCCGAATGAACTCAAGTATCTTGAGAGAGTTAGGCTAATAACCGAGTCGATCACACCTATCGTCGAGAGCAAGGCCGTGGCGAAGCTGTGATTGAGACAAGTCGAGGGAACGCAACACACGATCCGTCATCACGTGCGCAGCACGCCGGATGGCAGCGCACGCGCGGCAGAGGCGGCGCCCTAGTCGTCGAGGACTAGGGCAAGGCGCGGGCGGGCGGTGATGCCCTAAGGCGGTTGGGAGGCTAAGGGAATTGCTTGGAGTGCAAGACAAGTTCAAGATCCCTAGTTTTTTCTTTCCTTATTATGCTATGATATCTCGGTTGTTTAGATAACTTAATATTTTATTGCTTTATTAGAGTTATAGCTAGATTAGGACTAGACTTAGTTTGTGCCTATATAAAGGCCCTTCCCCATGTTATTTTTCATCATCAATTCTATCAATAAAAATCGGAACTTTTGTTCAAACACTTTGTCTTAGATTTCTTTTGATTTCTTAGATTTCTTTTGATTTATATTGCAATTTTATTGCAAAATCAGAAATTTGTTCAAACACCTATCGGCGATTCAAGGCACTCGTTTGTGGCTTATCAGCAATCGGGACACGCGATCTTCATCATTGGTGCTTTCATTGAGAGGTGTTAGATCGTTTGTCTTTTTTCCTACCCCATTCCCTTTCTTTTTCTTTCCCTTTATTTCGCACGACTCTATCCAAAAAATAAATAAATAAATAAATCATCATCATTTTCAAGACAAGTCCGCGAAGTAAGGAGTGAAATCAAGAGAAGAAAGGTATGGCTAACAAGAAGATGAAGGACAAGATCGATAATCTCGACGTTCAACCCCGTACCATGAGCGAGGGGCTCGACACCACCAAGGCCACGGTTCAAGAATTGATGGAAATCATAAACCAATGCTCTGATGAGATGGCACGCAGCATAGTGGATCAACAAGCCCCACGGCAGCACCACCGCATGCAACATGAGCGACGCCATGACCGCGAGCGGCCCGACGAGGAGGAACGACGGTGCGCGGACTTCAAGCAGGAAGACGACTTCGATAGGCGGTCCCAGGCGTCCAACTACCACGACCAACCGAAGCCCGACAAACCGCGACTCATGCTTTACACCTTCACTGGCACCGATCTAGACACATGGCTCAACCGGGTGCGGTACGCGGCTTATTATTTTGACGGTGAGGCCAACATATGGGGGCAGTGGCTCACAAGCGTCTATCGCAGCCGACAACAAGTCATTAGATGGAACGACTTCGAGTGCGAGTAACTCACACATTTCGGCACATTCGACTACCACAACAATGATGAGGCGCTAACACGCATAAGGCAGACAGGCAGCTTGCGCGATTACTTGAAGGAAATTCGAGCTCTTAGCCAGCCGAGTCCGAGGCTGGCCCGAGACTACACTGGTTGGAGCTTTCATAGGCGGCCTGAAGTTCGATCTAGCTGTTGTGGTGTGATTAGAGCGGCCCAAGATGATGCATGTGGGGTTGGAAGTAGCCAGATGCCGAGAGGATCACCTAGCAGCCACGCGAAGGGGACGGGCGGACGTCTGCTACTCCGACGCACGACGCACGGGCCCGAGCAACCCTACCGCAGGCACGCGACCAACTAACAATGTACGACCGCCGGGACCTGAAGCTAAGCGACTCTCGCTCGAGGAAATAAAGCGCCGACGCGAGAAAGGCCTTTGTTTCAAGTGCGAAGAGAAGTTCACGTCAGGCCATCGTTGCAAGCAAGCGTTCGTGATCGACATAATCGACCCGGATGAAGAAGAGCCCGAGGATGAAGAGAGCATAGAAAGTGATGGCGAAGTCGAGGTGCTCGAAGAAGAAGCCGAGTGGTCGTACTCGTGGACAATGGATCATCGCACAACTTCATCAACGCCACGCTATCATAAAAGTTGAAGTTACCGACAACCAAGATCTAGCCGTTTGAAGTTCGAGTAGCCAATGGAGAGGGTTGAAGTGCTCGGAAGCTTTTCATGGGGTACCGATCAAGTTTCAAGGGGTTATGTAAAGCCGATCTCTATTCCTTGCCCCTGGTTGGACCCGACATTGTTCTAGGAGTGCAATGGCTCGAAGGAGTAGGAGAGGTGACCACCAACTACCGGACATGGGGGTCATGAAGTTTAAAGCTGGAGATCGACGAATCACCATGAAGACCGAGCGAGGAAAAAGGTACCAAGGAGGTTGGATTGAAGAGTATCGAGAGAGTTTGGCGTGGTGGCGGCCAAATATTTGCGGGCGTAGTCGAGAACAAGAGTGCGGGCACGAACGAGACCGAGCAGCAAAAGGAGAAGGAGCGCTAGCTACTCGAGGAGTTCGATGGGGTACTAGGCGAGCCAAATGGTCTACCACCACATGAGGAGTTCGACCACCGCATACCGTTGGTCAATGAGCAGCATGCTGTGCACGTACATCCTTACCGGTATGCACACTTCTAGAAGACGGAGATCGAAAGGCAAGTGGGCGAGATGCTTGAGTCCGGGCTCATTCAACATAGCTCTAGCCCGTTCTCATCACTAGTGCTCCTTGTAAAGAAGAAGGACGACACATGGAGGTTCTGCACGGACTATCGAGCCCTGAATGCCGCGACTATCAAAGACTGATTTCTAATTCCAAGTGTTGACGACATGCTCGATGAGTTAAGAGGATCACGCTATTCTTCGAAGCTCGACCTTAGGGCTGGCTACCATCAGATCCGACTCCACAAGGGTGACATCCCGAAGACGGCTTTTCATACGCATCAGGGGCACTATGAGTATTTGATGATGTCATTTGGACTATGCAACGCCCCATCCACTTTTCAGTTTGCCATTAATTCCATCTTCAAGGAGCATCTACGTAAGTTCATTCTGGTATTTTTTTATTATATCTTGGTCTACTCGAAGACATGGGTCGAGCACATTGAGCATTTGCGAGTGGTGCTCAAAATCTCGGAGGCCAACTCATTTCACATCAAGCTATCCAAGTGATCATTTGGGTAGGAGAGGGTCGAGTACCTAGGCCACTTTATTTCCCAGGAAGGCGTGAAGGTCGACCCAAAAACATTGAGGCTATGGTCGACTGGCCTAAGCCAACGAGTCTCACGCAGCTAAGGGGATTCCTAGATCTGACCAGATACTACCGAAAATTTGTGAAGTACTATGGCCCCATCGCCAAGCCATTGACCGAGATGACCAAGAAGGGCAGGTTCAAGTGGACCGAGGCTAGTGAGGAAGCATTCGAGAAGCTGAAGGGCGCAATGACCACGACGCCGGTGCTCGCAATGCCAAGGTTCGATGTCTTGTTCGAGGTACATACAGATGCAAGCCACATAGGAATAGGAGCTGTTCTAGTGCAGGAAGGACGACCATTGGCCTATCTCAGCAAAGCACTGGGCACAACTCGACTGGGACTATCTGTGTACGTGAAAGAGATGCTAGCGGTTGTCAAAGCTGTGAGATGTTGGAGGCCCTATCTCTTGGGGCGACGTTTTCGGATTGTGACCGACCAGCAACCGCTTAATCACCTACTCGGGCCAAGGATTGTGATGACTGAGTAGCAAAAGTTTGTCTCGAGGCTCATGGGTTTCTACTTCGAGATAGTCTACTGGTCGGGTCGACAAAATACCGTAGCCGATGCATTATCCCGACGACCAGATGTAGCCGAGCTTATGGCTATCACCGTGCCAACATGGGCCGTTTGGGAGAAAGTTCGGAAAGCCTAGGAGGATGATCCACAATGAAAGGAGCTGCGACAGGGAATCAAGGCGGGTGACGCCGTCGTCGCCGATTATGAGCAGCACAACGGTGTCTTACTCCATCGAGGCCGAGTATTTGTTCCTGACAGTGGGCAATTGTGAGAGAGGATCATCTAACACTTCCACGACTCAAAATTCTGAGGCCATTTGGGAGTTTACCGCACGTGGATGAGGATGGCCAATACGTTCTTTTGGCCAGGGCAGTAAGGCACAATCCGAGAATATGTCGCACGTTGCGACGAGTGCCAACGCACGAAGGCTGATGCAAGGCGACCAAGCGGGCTACTGCAACCACTACTAGTACCCGAGGCAATTTGGGAGGATATCATGATGGACTTCATAGAAGGGCTGCCGAGTTCTAATGGGTTCAATGGTGTTATGGTCGTGGTTTATCGACCTTCGAAGTATGCTCATTTCATCCCCATCACCCATCCTTATACAGCAAAATCTATCGCCAAGTTATTCGTTGAGTATGTGATGAAGTTGCATGGAGCATCGCGATCAGCCGCGGGCTCAGGAGCATTAGCCGCAGGCTTTCCCGGGCAAGGCTCAGTAATCGCAAACTTATAACCCTCAGTAGTCAACACAATGTCTAAGTTCCTCTTCCAATCAATGTAATTAGGACCAGTAAGTTGATTTTCATTTAGAATGACACATAACGGATTAAACGACATGATGAATATCTGAGAAACACGAAAATAATTTTACAGATTAAACACATTTTAATTTAACTGCTAATATTGATATCCTCAAAATAATATTAACTTAAATTCACCGACATCTCAAAACACCGAGAGTTAATGCATGATGCGAGGGCAACTATACACAACTCAACATTTGCAAGAGAAGGGATTTCAAAGGCCAATTAATTTCCTTAAGTCATAGCCAAATTCATGACGAACGTAATTAATAGTCGGTCACTATTTGGCCATGCAATAAATTCAAGGACCCGAGGGGAGTAATAAATAAATCACATTCTAAGTGAATCCCATTTCTCGATCCTGAGTTCATACGAATTCGATTATACGTCATCCGAGGGGAAGATCGTACTCTCTCATAAGACTCCCTCTAATCGTCTAATTAGAAATTCGTCCTGGTAATTTTCTACAATTAATTTTAGCGATGTCACCCGAGGGGGAGCCCATAACCGAAATTAATTGTTGTATCGACAAATTAGAAATGGAGGTCTTTGGAATTTTGCAATTAACTTTAATTTAAAATACCTTCTCAAACTTAGTATAATTTAAATGAGGATTTTTACTTATTTACATATTTATGCAATTCTAAATTAATTCTATGTAAATGCAATAATTAATTAACATGCATAATTAAATATGCAATTCTAAATTAATCCCATGCAAGTGCAATAATTAATTGAGAGATGCTACAGTCCCATTACGGAACCATTCTGTCGGAGTTTGTATCCCTTAGATCAACTATATCCGACGATTACATGATGATCTAATGGTTACAAACTCCAACGGAATGGTTCCGTAACGGGATCGTAGCATTTTCCTAATTAATTAACATGCATAAATAAATAAATAAATAATTAATGGCATAATGAATTTAAATAAATAAATACACTATTATAGCCATTAAATATTGAGTTCCCATAAACAAGAAACCTTGTATATTCTTTCCATATTCAACTGGAACTCCCACTGCAGTAGAATCCTTGTAGATCTTGTACTGCTTGGACACCAAGTAACCTCTCCACCGCCGTCAGCCCGCCGTCGCCGCCGTTGCCGGTGGTCGGAAAAAATAATAATTTCTTTTTTCTCGCGCGTGTCGCGCCTCTGGGCTTCGTCCCGGTTAGTCTTTCGAGGCTCGTTGATCTCTTGTGATCTCCCGACAATTAATCCACGATCACAACACTAAAAATATAATTTACAAAATTACATAATTTGATCATGTATCCAACAAATGGATGTAAATGATTTATAAACAAATAATTAAATCTATCCGGTAAACCCCCGGGCGAATAATTATTACAAGATTCATCCATCAAATTCCTCGACATGTCCGAGGCTTTAAAAAAATTTAAAACGATACATCAAATTCATCAACATTCATCAAACACATAATCGACCATAATAGTGGATTAAACTAATTACTGCAAAATCGAGTTATGAGAATATAATCCAATATATGGCTGCGTTTGAACACATCTTGACAAATAAAGTCGTAAAAATTCGAACTTTAAACCATGCTCTGATACCACTTGTTGGGATCAATGAAGATCTCGTTATGCACAAATCACGAATTCAATAGCAAAACGTAAACCTATGCGCAGCGGATCTAAAGGTTTGCGTAGAGAACTTACGGCTTAAAATTTATGGCGATCTGGTTGATCTTCTGGATGGTCGTACACAGCACACAAATGAATTTTGACTGCAAATCGCGTCCTAGGATTGCACGAACAAGATCAGATCGAAAACCGGATCAAACGAGTGCAAAACGAATGAAGACAAGTTGTAGTCCTGGGACCTTGCGGCAGCCCGTGCGGGCGCATGGGTGGTCGGACGGCTGTGATCTCGGTGTCGTTGGAAAGATCTCGTAGTCGTGGTGGATCAACTTACGAAGTATGCTAATTTCATCCCCATCACCCATCCTTATACAACAAAATCTATCGCCGAGCTATTCGTTGAGTATGTGATGAAGTTGCATGGAGCACTGCGATCAATTGTTTCTGACCGAGACCGGATCTTTATGAGAAGTTTTTGGTCCGAATTCTTCAAGCTGCAAGGGACCAACCTGTCAATGAGATCAGCATAGCACCTACAGACAGATGGACAAACCGAGGTAACTAAACGAACTCTTGAGCAGTATTTGAGGTGGTATGTCCATCAATTTCCAAAGAAGTGGGAAATTTTTCTACCATGGGCTTTGTATTGGTACAACACAACGTACCATGGTTCGACTAAGATGATGCCATTCGAGTTAGTATATGGGCGTAAATGGCCGACGCTCATCAATTATTCAGAAGGTGTCGCAATCAATGACGAGGTAGGTTGAGAACTTGAGGAGAGAGATTTTATGTTGCGAGAGTTGAAGAAAAATCTCAAGGGTTTGGTCAACCGCACAAAGACCTTCACAAATGGAAAAGGGCGAGAGGATAATTTTGCGCCGGGCGAATTTGTCTATTTGAAGCTGCGACCATTCAAGCAGCGCACGACCGCGCAAAGGGTGACTACTAAGCTAGGGGTTCGCTATTATGGGCCTTAACGGATTCTGAAGCGCATAGGACAAGTAGCTTATTGCCTAGAGCTACCGGAGAGTTCGCATATCCATCCAGTCATACATGTCTCTCAGCTCAAGAGAAGTTTAGGAGAAGCGCACAAGTGGTGCGAGGAGCTACCAATGACCACGACTGATGGAAGGGTCATAGTGCGACCAAGTCGAGCGATTGAGTATCGCTAAGTGAGGAAAGCAGGTCGCTATCGTTGGAAAAGATTTAGTCGAATGAGACGAGCTACCGCCAGAAGAAGCCACTTGAGAGGACCTCGATGAGATGCGCGATCAATTCCCGAATTTCGTCCTTGAGGACAAGGAAACACTTGAAGGGGACGGGAATGATGCGAATGCGGCTAGGCAGCTCAAGAAGGCCGCAAGTCACGCCTAGCACGCGTGAAGGAGGCTAGCGTGAGGTACAACTGAGGTGCGCGCCCTTGAGCAGGACGCGCTTGAGACGCGCGACAACGGCCAGCTAACGGGCTAAGATGATCACGCGCAACTGGCGCAGGAGGCGGGCGCCAGTGCGGATGCGCGGGCAATGGCCACAGTGGGCGAAGGTGCGAGGAAGTCGCGTAGCAGGGAAGCACACGCTTGCCAGGCCCGCGAGGCCTCATGCATCGAGGCATGTGAAAAGGCGGACAAACACGCGCGCGGGACAGGCGCAGGGGGCGCTGGCATTCGCGCCACGCGGAATGGTAGCGTACGCGCGACAGAGGCGGTGCCCTAGTCCTTGAGGACTAGGGCAAGGCACGGGCGGGCGGAGATGGCCTAAGGCGGTTGGGCGGCAAAGGGAATTGCTTGGAGTGCAAGACAAGTTCAAGATCCCTAATTATTTACTTTCCTTATTATGCTATGATATCTAGGTTGTTTAGGTTACTTAATATTTTATTGCTTTATTAGAGTTATAGCTAGATTAGGACTAGAGTTAGTTTGTGCCTATATAAAGGCCCTTCCCCATGTTATTTTTCATCATGAATTCTATTAATGTAAATCCAAACTTTTGTTCAAACACTTTGTCTTAGATTTCTTTTGATTTATATTGCAATTTTATTCGTTTAGAGGGTGCGGTTTGTGAATCTTTAGACACCTATCGGCGATTCAAGGCACTGTTTTGTGGCTTTATCGGTGCTTTCAATGAGAGGTGTTAGATCGTGTGTCTTTTTTCCTACCCATTCCCTTTCTTTTTCTTTCCCTTTGTTTCGTTCGACCCTATCAAAAAAATAAAAAATGAAAAATAAATCATCATCATGTTCAAGACGATTCCGCGAAGTAAGGAGCGAAAGCAAGAGAAGAATGCTATGGCCAAAAAGGAGATGAAGGACAAGATCAATAATCTCGGCGTTCAAGTCCGTACCATGAGCGAGGGGCTCGACACCACCAAGGCCACGGTTCAAGAATTGATGGAAATCATGAACCGACGCTTTGATGAGATGGCACGCAAAATAGTGGATCAACAAGCCCCACGGCAACACCACCGTGAGCAACATGAGCGATGCCACGACCGCGAGCGGCCCGAGGAGGAGGAACAACAGCGCGCGGACTTCAAGCAGGAGGACGACTTCGACCGGCGGTCCCAGGCGTCCTACTACCACGACTGGTCGAAGCCCGACAAACCGCGACTCTTGTTGTCCACCTTCACTAGCACCGATCCAGACGCATGGCTCAATCAGGTTGTGCAATATTTCGAGCTTAATAAGATCGAAGGAAACGATAGGGTGCGGTACGCGGCTTATTATCTCGATGGTGAGGCCAATGTATGGTGGCAGTGTCTCAAGAGCGTCTATCAAAGTCGACAACAAGTCATTAGATGGAACAACTTCGAGCGGGAGTTACTCACGCATTTCGGCACGTCCAACTTCCACAACTATGACAAGGCGCTAACAAGCATAAGGCAGACAGGAAGATTGCGCGATTACTTGAAGGAATTCGAGTGCTTAGCTTGTCGAGTCCGAGGCCGGCCTGAGACTGCACTGGTTGGAGCTTTCATAGTTGGCCTGAAGTTCGATCTAGCTGCTGAGGTACGATTAGAGTGGCCCGAGACGATGCATGCGGCGATGGAAGTAGCCAGACGCTGAGAGGATCACCTAGCAGCCACGCAAAGGGGACGGGCGGACGTCCACTACTCTGACGCGCGATGCACGGGCTCGAGCAACCCGACCGCAAGCATGCGACTGACTAACAATGTGTGACCGCCGGGACTTGAAGTCAAGCAACTCTCGCTCAAGGAAAGAGAGTGCTGACACGAGAAAGGCCTTTGTTTCAAGTGCAAAGAGAAGTTCACGCCGGGCCATCGTTGCAAGCAAGCGTTCGTGATTGACATCATCAACCCGGATGAAGAAGAGCCCGAGGATGAAGAGAGCATAGAAAGTGAAGACGATGTTGAGGTACCCGAAGAAGAAACCGAGATCTCGATGCACGTAATGGCTAGAAAGAGAGGGCCTAGGACGATGCGACTGCCGGCATGGGTCAAGGATCGTCGAGTGGTCGTACTCGTGGACAATTGATCATCGCACAACTTCATCAACGCCACGCTATCACAAAAGTTGAAGTTACCGACAATCAAGATTGAGTTGTTTGAAGTCCGAGTAGCCAATGGAGAGAGGTTGAAGTGCTCGGAAGCTTTTTATAGAGTACCGATCAAGTTTCAAGGGTTACTGTGAAGGCCGATCTCTATGCCTTGCCCCTGGCTGGACCGACGTTGTTCTAGGAGTGCAATGGCTCGAAGGACTAGGAGAGGTGACCACCAACTACCGGACAAGGGTAATGAAGTTTAAAGCTAGATATCGACGAGTCACCCTGAAGACCGACGAGGAAAAAGGCACCAAGGAGGCTGGATTGAAGAGTATCAAGAGCGTTTGGCGGGGTGGCGGCCAAATATTTGCGGTCGTAGTCGAGAAAAAGAGTGCGCGCACGAACAAGGCCTAGTAGCAACAAGGCGAGGTGCGCAAGCTACTCGAGGAGTTCGATGGGGGTACTAGGCTAGCCAAAGGGTCTACCACCACATCGGGAGTTCGACCACCGCTTACCGTTGGTCAATTAGCAGCATGTTGTGCACGTCCATCCTTACCAGTATGCACACTTCTAGAAGACAGAGATTGAAAGGCAAGTGGGCGAGATGCTAGAGTCCGGGCTCATTCAACATACCTCTAGCCCGTTCTCATCACCAGTGTTCCTTGCAAAGAAGAAGGACGTCACGTGGAGGTTCTGCACCGACTATCGAGCCCTGAATGCTGCTATCAAAGACCGATTTCCAATTTCAAGTGTCGACGACATGCTCGGTGAGTGAGGAGGATCACGCTATTTTTCAAAGCTCGACCTTAGGGCTGGCTACCATCACATCCAACTCCACAAGGGTGACATCCCGAAGACGACTTTTCGTACGCATCAGGGGCACTATGAGTATTTGGTGATGCCATTAGGACTATGCACCGCCCCACCTACTTTTCAGTTTTCCATGAATTCCATCTTCAAGGAGCATCTACGTAAGTTTGTTTTAGTATTTTTTGATGATATCTTGGTCTACTCGAAGACATAGGTCGAGCACGTTGAGCATTTGCGAGTGGTGCTCGAGATCTTGGAGGCCAACTCATTTCACATCAAGCCATCCAAGTGCTCGTTTGGACAGGAGATGGTCGAGTACCTAGGCCACTTTATTTTCCATGAAGGCGTAAAGGTCGACCCAAGAAAAATCGAGGCTATGGTCGACTGGCCTAAGCAACGAGTCTCACGCAGCTAAGGGGATTCCTAGGGCTCACCAAATACTACCTGAAATTTATGAAGGACTATGGGCCCATCGCCAAGCCATTGACCGAGTGACCAAGAAGGACGGGTTCAAGTGGACCAAAGCTAGTGAGGAAGCATTCGAGAAGCTGAAGGGCGCAATGACCACGATGCCGGTGCTCGCAATGCCAAGGTTTGATGTCTTATTCGAGGTACATACAGATGCAAGCCACATAAGAATAGGAGTTGTGCTAGTGCAGGAAGGACGACCACTGGCCTATCTCAGCAAAGCACTGGGCACAACTTCACGGGGGCTATCTGTGTGCGTGAAAGAGATGCTAGCAGTTGTCGAAGCTGTGAGATGCTGGAGGCCCTATCTCTTGGGGCGACGTTTTCGGATTGTGACCGACCAGCAGCCGCTTAAGCACCTACTCGAGCAAAGGATTATGACGTCCGAGCAGCAAAAGTTTGTCTCGAAGATCATAGGTTTCAACTTCGAGATAGTCTACCAGTCGGGTCGACAGAATGTCGTGGCCGACGCATTATCCCGACGAACAGATGTAGCCGAGCTTGAGGCTATCACCGAGCCAACATGGGCTGTTTGGGAGGAAGTTCGGAAAGCCTAGGAGGAAGATCCACAATGCAAGGAACTGCGACAGGGAATCGAGGCGGGTGACGCAGCCGTCGCCGATTATGAGCAGCACAACAGTCTTCTACTCCATCGAGGCCGAGTATTTGTTCCCGACAGTGGGCAATTGCGAGAGATGATCATACAGCAAAATCTATCGCAAGCTATTCGTTGAGTATGTTATGAAGTTGCATGGAGCACCGCGATCAATTATTTCTGATCGAGATCCGATCTTTATGAGCAGCTTTTGGTCCGAATTCTTCAAGCTACAAGGGACCAAGCTATCAATGAGCTTAGCATATCACCCACGATAGATGGACAAACCAAGGTAACTAACCGAACTCTTGAGCAGTATTTGAGGTGCTATGTCCATCAATTTCCAAAGAAGTGGGAAAATTTTCTACCATGAGCAGAGTATTGGTACAACACAACGTACCATGGTTCGACCAAGATTACACCATTCGAGTTAGTATATGGGCGTAAACCTCCGACGCTCATCAATTATTCAGAAGGTGGCGCAATCAATGACGAGGTAGGTCAAGAACTTGAGGAGAGAGATTTGATGTTGCGAGAGTTGAAGAAATCTCGAGGGTTCGGTCAACCGCATAAAGGCCTTCATAGATGGAAAACAGCGACAGGATAATTTTGCGCCGGGCGAATTTGTCTATTTGAAGCTGCGACCATTCAGGCAGCGCACGACCGCGCAAAGGGCGGCCACTAAGTTAGGGGTTCGCTATTATGGGTTTTATCAGATTCTGAAGCGCATAGGCCAAGTAGCTTATCGCCTAGAGCTACCGGAGAGTTCGTGTATCCATCAATCATACATGTCTCTCAGCTCAAGATAAGTTTAGGAGAAGCACACAAGTGGTGCAAGGAGCTACCAGCGACCACGACTGATGGAAGGGTCTTAGTGCGACCAAGTCGAGCGATTGAGTATCGCCAAATGAGGAAAGCAGGTCGCTATCGTTGGGAAGTTTTAGTCGAATGGGAAGAGCTACCACCAGAAGAAGCCACATGGGAGGACCTTGATGAGATGCGCGATCAATTCTCGAATTTCGCCCTTGAGGACAAAGAAACACTTGAAGGGGACGAGAATGATGCGGCTAGGCAGCTAAAGAATGCCGCAAGTCGCGCCTATCACGCACGAAAGAGGCTAGCGCGAAGGACAACTGAGGTGCACGCCCTTGAGCAGGACGCGCTTGAGACGCGCGAGAATGGCCACCTAACGGGCAAAGACGATTCACGTGCGACTGGCGCGCGAGGTGGGCGAGCGGGCGCCAGAGGCGGGGACGTGTGGCGATGGCCACAGCGGGCGAAGGTGCGAAGATGTCGCGTAGTGGGGAAGCACGCGCGCGCTAGGCCTGCGAGGCCTCATGCCTCGAGGCATGCGGAAAGGTGGACAGCCACGCGCGCGGGACCGGCGCAGGGAGCATTGGCGTGCGCGGCACGCCGGATGGCAGTGCACACGCGTCATCACGCCCGTAGCCCACGCACGCCCGCACACCGCATGCCCGCGCCCTCGTGGATCCGTCTGCGAACTGAGAGTGTCGCGCCCGTGCACGCCGTGCTGCCATCACCTACGACCTCGCAGATTTTTTAGAGAGATCGAGAGTGTCCCATTTAATTTGCATGTTTTAGTGTGTGTTTTGAGTGGGAGTATAAATATTTTTCTTCCTTTGCATTTTGAACATCCAACACTCATTATTTCATTTTTCCCTAGTGGGAACTTAGCTTATGTTATATTTTGTTCTCTAGACTAAGGAGTTTATGTCATTTTCCGGGAGGTTTTCCGGCGACTTTGGTTTCTTTCAAGTTTCGAGCTTTTGACTCTGTTTTTCATTGTCTACGCAATAGAAGAATGAGTATTTTGTTTTAAAGCTCTTTACTTCGATTTTTGCCTCGTACTTACTTATAATGTTTATTAGGGTAAATTTGAGCATGATTGATGATGGAGGGAAAGTTGAGACTTGATTGCTTGCTTGAGTAGTTATAGGGATTAATTGCTTGTCGATCTCGTTGAAGGATTAAGACCCGATTAGGGCTTAATTACTTAGGGTTAGAAGGTTAGGGTTAATGATCTAGTGCTCATAGCTCGTTTATTCCTCTTTGTCGTTGATTATCATCTCGTTGTGTTGATGGCATGAGACTCCGACGGTCTAGTTTTGCTATTTGCTCGTGATTTGATATTGATCTTAGTTTCTTGCTTGCTCGTTTAGTGTTAATCAATCTCCAAGCCAGTGATTAGGATTTTAAAAATTTATTTTCTCTTTTTGTGAATGGGACAATCAATTAGTAAAGCTCCGAACCATCTTTCTTTTGAGAACGACCGAGTCGGGTAACTCGGTTATCTCTTGCCCAAAAATCTACTAAACACTAACGGGTAGCTAGGCCTTTTAGCTCGATGAGTTGTCAGGTAACTCGGTTATCTCTAATCCCCTTCAAAGTTGATCTTTTTATATATTATTGAATGAGGTGATTTTGAGGAGCAGTGTATGAGGGATACGTGTAGTGTCAGGATAAAAAGGGGATTAGATGATCTAACGGGCAATAACGGGCAAGGATTAAAGCGTGGGAAGAAAGCTAAACTAATACTCATAAATAGGTAAAGCTAGAGGGATAGGAAAACTTCAAAACTAGTCCCACATGTATATGGGGTGACAATTTTGGTCCCGACGGAATACAGAAAATATGAATAGTCCAACAACTTTTAAAAAATGATCAATAGTAGGACCTTTTCGCCGGATTTACTATTTTCGGCCCGGAACGTCACGTGGCGCACACATGGCTTATTTTTTTACACGCTGGCATCCGGCGTGTTCATATTTTTTTACAAGTTGTGGGACTAGTTTTGAATTTTTTGCATTCCATCGGGACAAAAAATGTCACCTCCCTATACTTGTGGGACTAGTTTTAAATTTTTCCTTATCTATGTCGGTTGCCAGCATGTAAAAAAATAAGTCACGTGTGCGCCACTTGACGTTCCGGGCCGGAAATAGTAAATCCGGCGAAACAGTCATACTTTTGATCATTTTAAAAGTTGTGGAACTATTCATATTTCCTGCATTCCATCGGGACCAAAATGTCACCCCTCTTTACCCGTGGGACTAATTTTGATTTTTTCCCCTGGAGGGATGGTAGGTTTAATCACACTTTACAAACCCTAAATCTATACAGAACTTTTATTGATACTCAACTAACTTGAGCGTCGGAGGTTTACCGCTGAGACACTTCCCGGCGTCTTTGCAGGTCTTTGGAGAGCTGAAGCGGTTCAAGGTCAGTGAGAGCCGGTTCGAAGTGCAATAGCTTATCAGAGTTTACTAAAGACTTTACCTTCAATTATATATATATAAAAAATATATATAGCCAGATATAGAGATAGAGATTGTATAAGTAGTGACCTTAAAACATGACGGTGGAAGATTGCTTCCTGCTCACAAGTTTAGTGTTCAACCGACAGTACAACAAGTTGCGATAATTTATATTTCTTAATTTACTAATACTGAACACTGATGTAATGCGTTAATATTCATGGTAAAAAAATTTTTATTAGTCAGTATTTGATTATAATCAATCATCATGTTATAAATGTATTTTATAAGTTAATAAGATGGATGAATCTATTCTAGAGGATCAAACATAGGAAAAGTTCTCTGATCTGAAATCTAATAGAAATAAGGTGAAAAAGGTGTGTACAAGTTATATAACAATCTGATTAAAAACATAATAATTAATAGTGTTGATGGCATGGGTGCGTGCATAGGTGTGTTTAGGATATATAAACGAAGCCCTAGAAATGTTGTTTAGCAATACAAAATCTGGGGTGGGGTGATAAAAGATGAAAGGTCATTTTCATATGCTACATTTATATATAACCGCGATGTGGTCCCCACTTGGGTTTTAAGAATTCCGATCCAATCCCCTTTTATTTTATCAATATAATAATAATAAGTAGACTAAACTACTTTTATTTTATCAATATAATAATAATAAGTAGACTAAACTGGTTTTGGAATTACGTACTCTTTTCTCTGTTTCTCTCTCTCTCCCCTCTCTCTCTCTCTCTAGAAGAGCTTTGTTTAAATGCACCACCAAAGCCTTGAAAAGCTGCAAAGCCTGCAATCATAGAAAGATAGAAAGATAGATGGGTTGTCAACCCCTCCACTAATTAAAGCTTCTTTCCCCATTCATTTTCACTATATCTAAATACTATACATATTTTCTCTTTCTCTTCTGTATAAACATAAATTAAAAAGAGTCTGTTTGAGTTATATATATATATCGCGGGCAAGAAAGTGAGATCGAAGTAAAAAAACAAGGCAATTAGTTGGTATTGATGATGGAGATGAAGCAAGTCCTCTCAAACAACATTTCGGAGCATCACCTCCCTTTCCACACATGGCCCAACCCTAATTACTATACCAACAACAACAACAACATAAATTATAATAATAGTAATAATAATAATAATTGTAATATTCCGGTGTTGGGAGGAGGAGAAGATGGGGAGGAGGAGGAAGAGGAGGAGGAGCTCGGGGCTATGAAGGAGATGATGTTCAAGATGGCAGCAATGCAGCCGGTGGACATCGACCCGGCCAGCGTGCGGCGGCCCAGGCGGCGCAACGTGAGGATCAGCGACGACCCCCAGAGCGTGGCAGCCAGGCACCGGCGCGAGAGAATCAGCGAGAGGATGAGGATACTGCAGAGGCTCGTCCCCGGGGGAACCAAGATGGACACTGCATCCATGCTTGAAGAAGCCGTGCGCTACCTCAAGTTCCTCAAGCGCCAAATCCGGCTACTCCAATCCCAACAGCACCACCACCACCATCATCTCTTTTAATTTAATGGTATTAATTGCTACCTTTTTATTGTCATATATTATATCACTGTCATCATCATCATCATCACTATTGTGTGTGTTACTGTAGCTCATGTTTAATGTTCATGATCCCAATCTCAAACCTACCATTTCTCTGTATTTCAACTGTAATATTATTAATTTATTAATATAATAATTATTTCTCATTTTCTATTTCCAATTTCAATCCAAATTATCCAGTACAGGGTTTTGTAATAAATTTATTATTAATCAATAAAATACATGTGATGTGAGGGAAACAAAATTGAAAATTATAATTATAAGAAAGAAATAAATAAAATAAAAAAGGTTTGTTAGGATTTGGTTGACTTGAGAGGCCATGGACATGGAGAATAATCACGAGGAAACGGTTAGATATTATTACAGAGTTATTTATTAATATATATGTGTGTGTGTGTGTGTGTGTGTGTGTGTGTGTGATGATATATGCGCAATAAAAGCCTTGGAAAGTCGTTTTGGCCTAACTTCCCTTCTTGGAATACAACAGTGATGTAAGCTAGCCTTTAAATATGATGATTATCATCACTCAATAAACTTCTCTTTCTCTCTCACACACATATGTGCCAACACGCACACGCATGTACACCCATGAGTGCGTGTGCACACATATTTCTAATTTTTTTATTTAATTATTTATTTATTTATTTTTCTCCCTAACTATAATGGGTTTTCATGATGAGGAGAAGAAAAAAGTAGAGAGTAAATATCAGAACTATAATTATGATTGTGTGTGTGTGTGTGTGTGTGTTTATGTTGTGTTGGTCCACAAGGCCAAGAAATATGATTGTTCTGAATTTATTCATATATTTTGGCAGTGGCAGATCCCTCACTGCATATCTCACAGAGAGAGAGAGAGAGAGAGAGAGAGAGAGAGAGAGAGAGAGAGAGAGAGAGAGAGAGAGAGAGAGAGAGAGAGAGAGAGAGATGATATATATCAAACCCTACTCGGGCAAAAACTTCATTACAAATCCGACTTTGCTTACATTAGCTGCCCATTTATGGATCAAACAAATTAAGCTCTAGCCCTTCTACAATAACTATATTTATAAAGTACATGTTTATTCATCTTTTTCTTTTTTTTTTTTTACAGAAAAAATTATGTATGTTTCTATTGTTTTATTGGGGAAGACTTTAAGTCCCGTTACGGGATAGTTCCGTTATCTTTTTTTTTTACTTAATCGTAAATTATCTACACATCATTTATCGACATATGTATCTACGACTAAAATACCAACCCCGTGGATGGAATTGTAGCATTCTCTCCTTGTTTATAGTCACCTTTAATATTGAGGAAGTGATTTATTGTCACCGATAATATTTTCAGCAAATAACAACAGAATATTAATCATAGAGTTTGTTGTCCAGAAATGATATAATAATAATTACTTTTGAGAAATTGAAAATTAAAAGTTAACTAGATTTACTTGTATTAATGTGTTGATTGATAATATAGCAGAATTGGAGGCAAATTTTTTTTAAAAAAAAGTCCAATATGTTGACCAGTTTTCCAAAAAGATCATATAGGGCGTCATCAAGAAAAATCCACTAAATTGTCACTTTAGTTATAATTCATGCAGAAACCACGATAGTGCACAAAAACTGATCGCCAATTTTAGTAAACTATCTTAGTTTTGTATGAATTTTGATTAAACTTACAATTTAGTGGACAACTATTTATGACACCCTATATCATTGACCTTTTTAAAAAAATGACCAATATAATGTATTAAAAATAAAATTTAACCCGAAATTGGATGCACATGCCGTTATTCACAAGGACTTGGGGGAAACCTAAAATGATTCTCTAACTTTGACCAAAGTTAAATGTTTACAAGTAATATATATACCTCCGATATCATCCATATGTTATATCATCCATATGTATATGTTAGTCCTATTAAATAAAGCCTTTTAAATTTCATGTAAAAGTTATTTCATCTCCCCTGTGGAGATGCCACTGAGAACCTCTGAATTAATACCAGTGTTCGAAAAGTTGGCCTAGGCGGCCACCTAGGCGTTAGGCGCCGGTACAACGCCTACGATTTGGCTAAATCAGCCATAAAAATCGGCCGGGCGGGCTCGGCAACGCCTAGTCGGGCCTAGCGAGCCTAGGCGGAGCTAGGCGGCCTCGGCGGCTACGCGATTTCGGCGGGACTAGGCGGTTGAGGCGAGTTCTAGGCGGCCGAGGCGGGTTCTAGGCGGTTTTTACAATTTTTTTTTTTTACTAAATGCATTTAGTTTAAATAATAAATCTTATAATTTATTATTTTATAATTTTTTATATTTATCTTATGTTGTGTAATATTCAAAACATAACATGTAGATAATGTGTTTGATAAAATTACAATGAGAAGAAGTTATATTGTCGTTTTGTACTTATTTTGACTTAGAGTATTTTTTTATAATATAATATTAATAATATTATTGGGACTTAGGTGTATAGATTTATTAATTATAAGTTATAATTTCATTAGTGAAATTATAAAAATAAATAAAAAATAATATATTTATTATAATTTATAGGCCCCGACTAGGCGCTCTAGGCGCTAGGCGCTGGTCGGGCGCCTAGCGGGCGCCTAGCGACTTCTAGAACACTGATTAATACTTACAAAATGTGATATTTCATCTCTTCTTTTCCACTTCATGTGTGTGTAATAGGGCTGAGCATGAGACTCGGAGAATTCCGAACCGTTCCGAAAACCGAAGCGAAATCACTCCGAACCGAAAAATAACCATTGACCGTTTGACTTTCTCCGAACCGAACCGAACCGAAAAAATAATTGGTACGGTTCTGGAGATTTCACAAATATTCGTACCGAGAACCGAACCGAACCGTCACGTACTGTACCGAAACGAAGAACCAAAATTAAGAACCGAATTATAACATTAGATGTGTTATTAATATATTTTATGTCAACTTTGATTCTATATAATATAGTAATAAATATTAACCTTCACTTAAATTTCATGTTTAGTAATACTTAATCTATAATTGAATTTTTTCTATTATAAAATAATTATTTAAAATAATATTAACATTTAAAGATTTTTTTAAAGAAAAAAATATAAAATTTTATTTGAATTTAAAATTTTCAATATTAGTTGCAAATTTAGTTATAACTAAAATTTAGAGTTAAATATAAAGTTGATTTCAAAATAAAATCTTTAATGTGACAAAGTATTAATGAATGTTGGTTTTATTAAAGCATATAAAAATTAAATAACTAAAATTTAGAGTTATTTCTAGAATTGATTTCAAAATAAAATCATCAATATGATGAATTATTGATGAATGTTGTTTTTTTAAAACATATAAAATTAAAATATAACTCGTTAGTCATTCAAAAATAATTTATAAAAATAAAAAATCTCCGAAGATCCGAACCAAACCATACCGATTCGAAACGTCCTAATAGTCCCGAATACTGAACCGAACCGAACTGAAAAATAAAAATCTCCGAACCGAACCGAACCGACTTTTTGGTACGGTTCCGGAGATCGAATTTTGGGATCTCCAAAATTTGGTACGGTTCTGGAGATTTATCAATCTCCGAACCGTACCGACCCACGCTCACCCCTAGTGTGTAACACGTCACAGGGCGCACATATTTTGTATCGGAGAAAATTTCAATTTTGATTCGTTTATTTGTCTAAATTTTTTTTTTTGGTATATTAATTTTACCATTATATAAAAATAGTATTTTATATGTTGGATTTTTATAATTTTTGGGACATTACCATAGAATAGTACGATATGTTTGCAACATGTATCATTTTTGGAAAACTAAATATCGTACCTTTTATGGGATTAATATCCTAATAATGATATAAATTGCAACAAAACGTACTAATATTGATGAGAGGAAAATTAGTGCACAAAAAAAGGACGTTTCATAAGTAAACGGTTCAAAAATAAAATTTTGTCTTTTGTAAATCGTGCATGTTGATGGTCTTTGTATTCACGGAGAGTTCGATTCTAGCTGTATAGGTACGTTAGTATAGACTTTTTGGCCGTTGGATCACACACATTCACATATTTACATAGGTGTGTGCTGATCCAACAAAGAAAAAGTTTGTATACACAATATCCACACTGTGAGTTGCAATATTTGATTTTATGTTGGAGTAAGTTTTTCCCCCCCATCGTTTCAATTATAAAAGATATTGTCGTAAAAGCTAAAATTTAATTAAAAATCTACGGAAGTGTTCCATGTTACTTTTGTTCTCTATTGAAAGTTTTTGGTAATTTCGCAACGAAATTAAAATATAAAAAGTGAATATCTATCAGTAGTGTTCTGTTGAAAAAAGCTGTGATGATGTTCGCAATAAATAGCAAGAGTTGTAAATATGATGAATATGGAATGTAATAGGGCTCTAACTGGGTTTTGAGCCCATCCCAGTTTCTGTATAAGCTGCAGTGTCGAATAGGAAGAGAGACAGAGAGAGCAATAAAATAAAATAGTAGACTAAAAGCTATAGGAGGGTACCTATATACGTCGTATCCATACAAGCTGAAGCGGATCTCACTTTATTGGAAGTGAAGACTTTTATTGTGTCCTTTGGTCGTAGCCCTACGGATCTTTGTTTTAATGCGAGCCGGGTGACACTTGAATCGAGTTCCTTTTGGCCACACGCCACAACCATCCTAGTCTGTTATTTTTATTTTTTTTTATTTTTTTTTTGTTTTTATTTTTTATTTTAGTACAGGGACATTCCGAATTTCGAATCCACAAGGAACCGACTAATCAGGAATCGAGTCGGGTAGGACCACAAGGGCGGCAATAAGGGCACTAGAGTAGTGCAATTTCATATTATATATGGTATTTAAAAGAAAATTTAATTGATAATTAATATAGATTATAATGAAATATGCTATATGGTTCCGGAATCATCCGGTTGGTGTTTGTAACCGTTAGATCATCATGTAGTTTAGATCATCATGTAGTTAGTATATGATAGTTGATCTAGCGGTTAGTTAGTATACGATAGTTGATCTACGGTTTACAAACCAACGAAATGGTTCGTATAACTGAATCTTAAGTTTACAGATGATATTTTATGATTGATTGTTGAAACACGAATTGATCCAATAAAATTATTTGGTAACATAGTTGATAAATCGGTAGAAATAAAAAAAAAAAAAATCAAAACTTTTCAAAAACTAGCTAAATAAACTTATTTTCGTAGGTTAATTTTTTTTTTTTTTTTTTTAAATTAATCCTACCAAACCAAACATATTTAATACAATAAATTTATAAGTAGACTAAACAAGTAACAAATTAGCTTACTAAACAATATCTATATAATGTGTTAATTTTCTTTAATCATAGAGTTTTATCATATTAGTTTGGTTAAAAATATTCAATCAGTTACTCACAACCTCTATGCTTTCTTTTCTGTCCAATAATCTGCATACTCCTTCTCATAGGGATGAGCATGAGTAGGCACTGTTCGAAGATTGACAAATCTCTGGAATCATACCAAATTCGGAGATCACTAAAATTCGATCTCCAGAACCGTACCAAAAATCTATTCGGTTAGGTTCCGTTTGGAGATTGTTTTTTTTCTTTTTTTTTTTTTCAAACGACATCAACTCTCATAACAAAAAATAAAGAGTACAATAGGAGGGCTCACTAGCCCTTACAATGAAAATAAATGGGGAACCACACCAAAAGGTGGCCTACACCCAAACCACAACAAGCACTAGAGGCATAACTAATGTTATATTTAGACCTAAAGCACCACCTAAGCTAACACAACAGCACTAAACCATCCAGTACAAACAATACTGTTGTGTACAAATTGTTATTTTTACCGAGCATCGAATCGAAAGATTCGTTCCCCGGGTCGATCTCACGAGGAAGGCGGTTCGGAATTTAGCTTTGGTATCGATAACACAAAAAGGAAAAATAAATCCTAAACACTCTAATCAGATAAAGATTGGGTGGATTATCAACTAAGAAATAAAATAAAATGCATAAAATATAAATTTATCTAAAACATGAAATAAACCTCAATGAAGAAGCTAGGGAATCGGGGATATCTGTTATGGCTCAAAATACGATTATCGAGCAAATGATCATTCGGTTAAGAGAATTTGATAAACTACTCGTTCAGAGATTGTCCTCAATAACTCTTCGTAACAAGAGGATTAATATGAACGGCAAATCAATAAGTCCTTTTAAACACATTGGCAATACCATTACGAACAAGCCAATTTCATTTGGCCTAGGTCTATCGACTCCTCCTCTTTCGATTCCAAAAGTCGATTAAATAGATTAATGGTTTTTAATCAATCAAGCAATAGATTCTATGAAATCATTCAAGAGCAAATTTAACTCAATCGATGAACAATTGTAAATTGAAGTGTCACTACTTCAATGATTTTCAAAATTCTAAAACAATTTCACAAAACCCTAGTCAAGATCAACCAACATGAATTGAATAATCAACAAGCACAATATTCATAATTGAGATCAAAACATTAATCCCCTATCCCTAGCATGAAGATTTAGCTACTCATATTCAAGATTAAACAATCAGCCGTACAAACCCAAACTTCTATAATCAAAGATTAATTGAAAGAGAAACTTACAATTTAGATGAAATTGAAGGTTTAATCCAAGCACAAGATAAAAATCTCCAAGTGATGATGAAATCCAACATTAATATAGTGTTGTTAGGGTAAGAGAAGGGGAAAAAAAACGAGTTTGGGGGATTCATTCGGGTCTGGGAACGAGTCCCAATGCCCAGTACTCGAAAAAACGAACAAAACCTAGCTTTTAAAAATTTGGTCGCGACTTTCAGCTATAGTAGTGCTCCCGCAGCCGCGGGATTCCTCCGCTGCCCGCGGTGAACAAATTTTGGCTGCTGCGCGCGGCTTTACGATTTTTGTTCGTTCGGGTTCGTTTTAACTCAGAATTGAGTTCCATTTTTTTCTACGCGTCGCTAATGAACCCCTCTACCTAACTATGCAAACCCATCAAATATTTTCTTGAAAACCTGTCCTCTCGTAGCTTCTTACCTGCACACCAAAAATGAAAACAAAACCAAAAAACACCGGAAAGTAAACGGAACACACCAAGACACTCAAAATAACGCAAAACACGCAGTAAACGACAAAAAGACCTAAAAACCAACTAAATGACTCAAACCGTGGAAAAGAGTGATAAAATAACAAAGAAAAATACAACAAAAATGGGACAAATAACTCCCCCACACTTAAACCTTTGTTCGTCCCGAACAAAAAGAAAAGAAAACAAGACACGAGCATTGATATGGTTTCAAATAAGAAGAGTCTCAAAATACCTAATTCAATTGAGTCGAATTCCAACGAACGTATGACCATATGCCTCAAATATCAACTTGACCTTGAAATGACAAACTCTCAAAACATAGATCATCTCATATGCCTCACTCATTTTCTTGTATGAATAAATGGTAGGTACGCTCAAAATTGGTCAATATTCAAGTTTCAACATATGCTTGCCAACCGTTAAATTACTCAAAGACAATCAAAGCTCAAAATATGGGAATCAAGAGGATTTCACGGGTTGTAATGCGGGTTTAAGGAAGGATATATATGCTAGAAAAGAAGCTCAAATAAACAACAGAATTCTCGAGCAAATAAATTACTCGAGTTCTCCGCTACCAATCTGGATTAAACAATATAAGACAGTCACCATCCACCAAACAACTCCACAACCAACACCCAACTGCTCTAATCGAATTGCAATATCACTTGAACCTATTTCTTTTTCCTCTTTTTTTATTATTTTTATTTGGAGAGTGACTTTTTCCGAACAAGAACGAATCGAAAGGACAACATTCTATAGGTTTAAACATTGAAGGTCATCCAAGTGTCCTACAGTATTTTCCCGATGCTCATTACCCGTCAACGTGAATCGACTAGTAAGAGGAGCAGAATCCATTTGAATCGCCTTGTGAGCTCTCATTTTTTCATTTGTTTTTAACTGGTCAAGCAAATAACAATGCAACTCAATATCCACCATATTCAGAAATACCACCAATTCCCCAGTCATCACACAAATCAGTCAACAGGTTGACAAGAAAAGGTTTTAAGCTCAAACGGGCTACTAGTGGAGAAATAAATTTTAGGACAAGGAACCAGGCAGAAGTGAGCTAATCAAACAAAACGCCTCAATCATATTCGCAATTTCAAACTCTAATTGATTCCTTTCAAACAAACTCAAGGCAAGTTCTAATCATGCAAGAATACGACCAATATCTCACAAGAAAGAAGAGAAAGGACCAAAACCTCACAAGGCAAATAGATGTCATTCAAAGTAATCAAGCAAATACCGAGGCAATGACCACACGTTCGTTATCACAACTTCTCAATTTCATCAAACATTCCTCAACCATTCATATAATTCACCAATACCATGCTCAACAAAACAATAGCCTAAAGCTAGTCTGGTCTACCATATAAACATGCAAAAGCCAACTAGACTCCCCCACACTTAAAATGAGGCAATGACCTCATTGCTTCAACTCAAAACAGGAAGTCAAATACTAGGACCAACCAATTTCATATAGCGAACCAATACCAGCAACTACCACAAGCACACAACACTTCACGAAGCAACTCAAAAAGAGAAAAATAAAGAAAAGGGTGTGCAAACCGAAATGCCTCGAGGAGAATAAGCATCTACGTGTAAGCAGCTCGCCTATGCTCAGCCTCGCAAACTCATACCTGCCAATAATAAAATCACGAAACTCCAAACTCCCATTATTCCAAGATAACACTAAAAAGCGAAAAGAAAAATGTCTAAGAAAGCAGTAAATCACTTGGGTTGCCTCCCAAGAAGCGCTTCTTTAACGTCATTAGCTTGACGAAACCTGAGGGGGACTCAGCCGGGATCTAAGAAAAAGTGACGGTCGTGCCATGCCTTCGTGTTTTCCAAAAGTGGTAGCATGGGAAGCTTGTCTAGAAGGCTGGCATAGTGGGTTCGGGTGGCGATTATCTTCTTGAAGCGGGCTCGGGCACGAGCAATCCCCAACTCTAAACGCAGAGCTTTTCCCACACAAGCTCTGTCGTCAACCTCCGGAAGTATGAGCTCATATGTGGAGCACGTCGAAGTAAATCCCACCCACTTCGTAACACAGTGTAGCGGCCTCGGAGACGGATGCTCCAACTCAGAGATGGGAGGAGAGACTTGAGAATCAAGCCCGTGAATCTCCTCCTCTGAAATATCATCAAGCTCGTCATCATCTTCTTCGGCCTCACACATTTGCTTCATCGTGCGGGCTTGAGTATCAAGCATGAGGTGGGGGGCGTCGACTTTTGCCTCGATTGAGCTGGTATGTGCTGCAAGAATCTCCATTTGTGTGCTCAGTCGAGCACACCCGAGCTCAATCTCTACATCTCGAGTGGACTGGGCAGATATGCGAGCAAGGATGAGGTCGAGCTTTTCATCGAACGACAAAGCAGCTTCCCGATGCTCGTCCATATGTGTAGGTTCGCGTTGAGCGGTGGGCTCGAGAGTGACATTGGTAACTCGATCCTCTAGGGCTTGCACGCGCCCCACAAGTTCCTCGATTCGGGACTTAAGGTTGCTCTTACGGGCCGCTTGGGATGCCAAAAGAGTGAGGACCTGGTCGAGCTTGGCATTGTACTCTGAGGAATCCTCGAGGGACTCACATGGTTGCTCAACAGGTACTGACTCCCACTGCTGCTCGTAAGGATATGACCAAGTCTGGCCATAGTCCCAGGAATCGTAGAATGGAGGTGGCTTGTTCAATTGGGCACACCGGTTTGTTGTCTCTTCTTCCTGAGCTAGCCGGGATATTGCGAAATCATAGATACAGTCGAGCTTCTCGTTGAACGCATGGGACTCATAATATTGCTCGACCGGGAGGGTGTCCCAGTACTGCTCAGAAGAGTAGGGATAAGACTGGACGTGATACCCGGTGTGGTGGCTTGGCTCGTGGACCCAAGATTGGGTGTGCGAATAGGGGAGCACACGGTTGTAGCTCATACTACCTGCACACCAAAGCAAAACAACCACGCGTAACCACGAAAAGACAAGAGAAAGAAAACAGAAAAACAAGAAAGACAAAAAGAAAAACAAATGTGCACACAAGAGGTAACAAAAACACGAAAATCAAGAAAATAAGAGAAACACGGAAAATAAAATCAATACCAAAACAAAATATCCTACTTGCCTTCCCCGGCAACGGCGCCAAATTTGTTGTGTACAGATTGTTATTTTTACCGAGTATCGAATCGAAAGATTCGTTCCCCGGGTCGATCTCACGAGGAAGGCGGTTCGGAATTTAGCTTTGGTATCGATAACACAAAAAAGAAAAATAAATCCTAAACACTCTAATCAGATAAAGATTGGGTGGATTATCAACTAAGAAATAAAATAAAATACATAAAATATAAATTTACCTAAAACATGAAATAAACCTCAATGAAGAAGCTAGGGAATCGGGGATATCCGTTATGGCTCAAAATACGATTATCGAGCAAATGATCATTCGGTTAAGAGAATTTGATAAACTACTCGTTCAGAGATTTTCCTCAATAACTCTTCGTAACAAGAGGATTAATATGAACGGCAAATCAATAAGTCCTTTTAAACACATTGGCAATACCATTACGAACAAGCCAATTTCATGTGGCCTAGGTGTTTAGTATAATTTCTGGGCATGCGGTAACCGAGTTACCCGACTCGGGTCATTCTCAAAGGAAGGCTCTTCGGAGTTTCGTTCATTATCTAGTCGTCAAAGTCACATAACCGAAAAAGCCCTAAACATGCTAATCGCAATTTGAGGGTTGATTTCACATGAAATTAAACTAACAATCTAGAGCAAATGAAAGCAAATTATGCAAGATGAAAACTTTAGGTCATCCGGAGTCTCTATCACTCGAATAGACGCAACAAACCAAGAAACATCATAGTAGCCATGTGATCCAAGGTGATTAAATCGAGCTTTCTAACTAATGACTACGCGTAAATCCAAGTCGTGCCCTTTACTCAAGATAAGCATGAACTAATCCCTAACACATCATGACGAGCAACAAAAATCAAACTTTCCTCCATTCAACAAGCAAACCCCTTCACCTTGAAACACATCATAAGCAAAAATGGGCAAATTCGAAGTAATGAGGATTAAATCTATTTACCCACTCTCCTAATGCATGCGTGAAGAACACCGGATGAAAAAGTTCGAAACTTGAAATAAAATGATGTCGCCAGAAACTTGCCGGAAAATATGAGTAATAGAGCTCCTAACCCAAGCATAAAAAGGAAAAAAAGAGAAATAGAGAGGATTTTCCCAACTTAAAAGTTGGGAAATGAGAGTTGTCTTCAAAAATACAAAGCAAGATGTCTTTAAATAGCTACACCACAAACACACACTAAAAATATGCACATTTAATAAGACACTCTCGAGGTCGCCACGGAATTTGCGAGCTCGCAGGGCATGGGTGGCACGAGCGCGGAGGCACTCTCGATCATGCCGGGAGCTTCGCGGGCGCGCGGGGCGCGCATGGGAGCACTCGCGAGGTCGCCATCTTCTCCGCGAGCACGCAAGCGACCAAAAGCTGGGCACTCTCGAGCTTGCCATCTTCTCCGCGAGCACGCGGGCGTGTGCGGGGCAGCAGTGGGGCAACACTATCGAGCTCGCCATGCTTTCCGCGAGCCCACCGTGTGTGCCGGTGGTCCCTTGTCACTCGATTTGCTCTAACTTTTCACCCAGTTATCCGATTGACTCGAAACTTTGACCCACGCTTCCCAAATCTTTTTCTCTTCATCTTCGAATGCTCAAATCAATATTGCTGCGTAACTTATATATATACTTGGAAACGGCTCGCATGGCTCGGATATGGTTCGGACGGCTCAGAAATGTCTCGGAAATGGCTCGTCTTCCCAGGATCGAATAATGTGGACCTAAACAACACCAAAAAGACAAGAAAAGTACGCCGGACCACAAAAACACAAAACAGGAATAAAAAATGCACAAAATAGGATAAAATGGACCGGTCGACACTAAAATGAGCCTAAAACTAATAAAATAAAATACACAAAACACACCAAAATAACGACAAAAACACAATAAACAACTCCCCCACACTTAACTCTTTGCTTGTCCTCAAACAAACAAAATAACAAGTAGTTCGAAAGGAGAAATCGAACGGTCCAAGATTAACAAACATGCATCATGTAACTCTCATTATCATCCGGTTATACAAAACTCAACTCGAATCCGAGGGTACGGTTCCCACATATGAACTCATCAAAACATAAACAAGCCCAAGTTATTCAATCATGATTCACTCAAGTCAAGCTCCCTTTTTACAACAAAAACGTGCAAAAAACTAAAAATGGTCAACTCAATATACAAGATGATAAAAACGAGACCATGAGCCAATTCCCCATTTTCTTTTCAATTTTTTTTTCTTTTTTCTTTTTCTTTTTCTTTTTTTTTTTTTTTTTTTTT
>CACSLK010007779.1:5732610-5750602 GCA_902706635.1 Striga hermonthica | reverse complement strand
AAAAAAAAAAAAAAATCACCATAGCACATCTTCACATTAATCTTCAATCAACCCCAACATCTCCAAATAATAAACAATCACCCAAGGGTTATCAAGAAAAGGCTCACGGCTCAAACGGGCTACTAAGGATAAAATTTTAGGAAAAATAAAAGAGGATAAAACGGCTAGATAACAAAAATCACCTAAATCATTTTCAAAGCTCCACGTACATAATCATATTTTTCAAGTAAGCACCAATGCAAGTTCTAGTATTCCAAGTATTCGACTAATCACACAAGAAATAAAATAAGGCTCAAAATCCTCTCAAAGGCAAATAAATCATGAATTCAAAGCAATAAAGTTATTCATCAAGGCATATAATTCATGATCACAATCACAATATCTTAATTAAAAGGGTAAATTGCGCCAAACCCCTCTGTATTATACGAAATCTGCACCTTATCCCCCTGTATTTTAAAAAATGCGTCATACCCCCTTGTATTATACTTTTGATTGCGCATGCTCCCCTCTCCTCCTATAATACAAGGGGGTATGACGCATTTTTAGGGGATAACGCGCAATCAAAAGTATAATACAAGGGAGTATGACGCATTTTTTAAAATATAGGGGGATAAGACGCAGATTTCGTATAATACAGGAGGTTTGGCGCAATTTACCCTTAATTAAAATAAGCAACTCTAAACAATTCTCATCAATCCACCAATCATCCAAAACACACACAAGACAAAGAAAAAATATTCGACTCAACCAAATTATTACTAATCTAATGAAGCAAGTAAACGTGCATCCTAAAAAAGTAAAAATAACCTAAAACATAAAAACTAATGCAAACAACTATATGATATGCAATAAAGCGATAAAAAATCAAGATATACGACATATCTTCCCCCAAACTTATTCTTTGGAAAAGAATTAAGTTTAAAAAAAAATGGCGTACACCTTAAGTAACTAACCGAAAAGTCGAGTGAGCTCCACCGTAAGCAATCCTTGCACCCTTTAGCACGAGCATCTCCTTAATGCTTCGCTCGAACACTCAATCTCCTTTTTTTCACTTTTTTTTTTCTTTATTCCAGATTTTTCTTTTAAATAAAAAAATAAAAAATAAAAACAAAAATAAAAAAATAAAAGTAAAAATAAAACGATAAACGATGGGTTGCCGCCCAACAAGCGCTTAATTTAACGTCTTTAGCTAGACGTCTTCCGAGCTCTCTCAATAAGGGTCATTCCCATTCAAACCATACTCCTCTTTGATCTTCCCATAGCGTCGGCTACCATCTTTTGGCTCTACAATTTTCCAACCCCGGCCTAGTGTAAAAGTTCGGCATTCATCATAAGCTCGAAACGTGATCTCACCAAGATCCATGTCAATAAGTACCCGTCCGGTGGCTAGGAATGGCCTTCCTAAAATCAACGGTGTATCACCGTTATCCTTCATATCTACCACCACAAAATTCGCCGGAAACTTGATTTCATCGACCGTCAACCAAACATCCTCTACAACTTACGTGGGACGAATTTGAGATTTATCTGCCATCTAAAGAGTGATCATAGTCGGTTGAAGCTTCTCCAATCTCAACTTGTTAAAAACCGAGAGTGGCATCAAGTTGACTCCCGCCCCTAAGTCGCATCTCCCTTTCCCGGTATATAATTTTCCAAATGCACAATCGATATAAAATCCACCAGGATCTTCGCACTTAACGGGCGATCTCTTTGAAGTACCGCACTAATCTCCACCTTGAGTGTAACCACCTCATGAGCCTCAACTGGGCTTTCCATCTCCTCGTCTGAATCGGCTACAACTGTCTCTAACTCATGCTCATGCACTATCTTCACCTCATTCAGAACGTCATCTCTCATCTCTTGGGCATCCTCGACTTTGCAATCCTCTGGGGTAATCTCCGTATGACTCAAAAATTGGCCCTCTTGCTGTTGACTCTCGACCATCGCGATCATTTGCCCAATCTGCTGCTCCATCGACTTCATGTGAGTCACCATTAAAGCAAGTCGTGCGTCATTTAAAACCGTATATTTGTCCATGTTACTCATGACCCTAGAGAACGTATCCTCCAATGAATGCTTTTTCGGCTCATTGATGACCCCATTAGTCTCCGAAAATCCCATTGGCGGTTGTAGAGCGTTGTAAGGATTCGAGTACGAGTAATTATGATAATTCTGGTTGCCCGAATAGTACGTGTTACCTCCTTGGTATCCCCATAAATTGTCGTAATTCCGGTCATGCAAATAATTCACGTTCTGGACGCGTTCATACATTGACACCGCATTCACCCCGATTGTCTCGTTCTTCACCCCTTGCATGTTGTTAAGCACCATTGCGGCCACTTGAGCTGCCAACGCCGAGATTTGATATGTATTGGTAGTCGTCGACACGCTATTAAACATCCTATGTTCCTCCGGCCATTGGTAGCTATTAAACGTCATCTCGCAAGAAAGAAAGAAAAATAAGAAAATATCAGAAAAGAGAAAAAAGAAAATAAAATAAATAAAAAAAAATGTCTAAACTAATATCTAGTCGCTTTCTTCAAATATTAATTAATTCAACAAACAATCCCTGGCAACGACGCCAAAAACTTGTTCGCTAATTATTTTCGCTATCCGCAAGTGTACGACGTAGCTATAGGTAGTGGCGAGCAAGGTCGTATTCCACAGAGATTGTAGTTAAATTAATTAAGTACTAAAATAATAACGATTAAATATTATCTAGACTAATGAATTGAATGATGATTATGAACTAAGAAATTAAACTAAGAACTAATTTACCTAAAGAAATAAAAATAAAATAATATGCAGAAGATAGATTCTAGGTTATCCTTTCCTCGGAATTAATTCATGAAACGTTTATATTCATACAAACCTTATTTAATTTTACCAATCGTAGAGATAACCACTAAATTGATTTTAACTTTTCTCTCGAACAAGCAAATCATAGATATTAATTGTTATCTATCTCCTCTTGGTCTCAAGATGAACAACTAACTCCCATAAGATCCTATGATTTTCGTTCTCTCGTAAGATTCTATCAACCTCTCGGTCTGTTTAGTCTCCTACGTTATAAATTTCCCAGTTCTAGCATTCAATTATCTCCTCTTGGTCTCAAATCGATCACAAATATGCATTCATAGTGGCCATCTACTCACACAATAAATATACGCAAAAGAAATTCATAAACGAAATATAAACCGGAATGAAATAAATAAAAACTAAATCATAAATCAATTCGAGTACTAACAAATCCTAGAATCTAACATAAATTAGCCTAGAAACATGCTTTCAAAATAAATATAAAACATTGAGTTCGAAAGAAGAAAAGAAAAAGAAAGAAAAAGCTTATTCGGCTCCGTCGATCCCTTCTTCCTGGGCTTTCTCCCTCGTCTTGCTCGTGTTTCTAGCCTCCAAAAGTCTCCAAAGATCTGAAAATTAGGTCCTAGACTCTTTAAAAACGGGTCCAAGTGTTCCTTAAATAGTTCGGGTCGAGTCCTAGTCGAAATAGGTCGAAAAATCCCTAAAAATCAGAAAAACGCGCAAAACGTGTATGAGTTGCGCCCAGGGTCACACGACTCGTGTCACAGGGACACGAGTCGTGAGAAAAATTCGAGAGCTCGATTCACGACCCGTCGGAACTACACGACTCGTGTTTTGCATCACACGACTTGTGTTGGTCTGTTACTTCAAATTCGGGGCGGTTTTCAACTCCTGTTGCGTTCGTCATCTCAGGCGTCTCTCGTTGATCAGTAGACGTTCAGGCAACCGTGCATAGAATTTTCCGGCCATGTCTCGCGTATACCAACGTCCTGCGGTTGCTCTGCTCCTCTCCAGTGACAGCAATGGCGGTTCTGGCAGCTTCTCCGGCGTTTGTCGGCAACGGTGACAGACAGAGATCTTTGAGTTTACCGACGTCTGGGTAGAGGCGAGGTGTCCGGCGGCAACGTGGGCGAGCACTGGCAGCTCTTTCATGGCTGCAAAATGGCGGACGACACTGTACGTAAACGTGAGGAAGGAGAAGATAATTCTTCATGTTTGTGGAATTACTACTATGCCCCCATTTTAAGTAGCCGCGGGCCAGCCCAATTTCCAAGAATAACCTACACCTGGGCTGGTTATGTATGAAGCCCAAAACATCAATTTTGTGGCCAACCTTCTACTGGGCATGTTCCAACTTTCACTTCAAGGCTCTCACTCCTTTCGGTCCGTTTTACGTCGTTTTCTACCTAAAAAATTAAATTCGAACCTATTTCCTATTAAAACTCAAATAAAACACCTCATCATAGCTTAATGAAGTGAATTAAATATATAATTAATTATATAATAATTAATTATATAATAACTAATTATATATTAAACTACGACGAAACGGACACGCAAATCACTATAAAATGCACGTAAAAATGACGCATGTCAGATAGCCTATCCATAAATAAATAAAAAACAAACAAACCAATGTTGTGTCTGAAACATAACAATTATTGTTTTCAACAAAAAATTATAGAAATTATGAAGGAAAAATTTACGTTTATTTACAGTTTTGTTTTGTTTTATTTGATGGTCAACCTAATAATTGTTGTATGTAATTTTTTGTTCTATTTGGAGATAATTGTGAAATATGGAATATGAAATAAGAGGGGAGGCGGGAGAGAAATTAGAGGGAATATGTTTCTAACTATAAATTATTCAACTCACTATTAAGGAAGTTACATGATTCAAACTAAAAATATACTTTATTAGTATAGTTGAGAATATAATATCAACAAAAAATAGGAATAAAAAAGTTAATCTTGGAATAAAATATAATTTATATTATAGTTGGAAATAAGCAAAGTTGTCCAAGTGTGGGGAAAAATTTTTCAGCAACAGCAATCAGCATTCGCAGCCAAGAGAGAAGCCCATAGTTGAGTGAGGCCCAGTTTCCGCAGCATCGGTGCAGCCAGTGTCCGACCTGCGTTGGCCCGTGCTCCTTACAACGAGTTACCCAATTAAACTGATAATGTTGTGTACAAAGAAGTTTTTTCATAATATATGATTTTTTCATGACGAACATTTTATGATTGAATAATGTTTGTATGTATTGAAATCCATATATCCTAATGTATGTTAAATTATAATATTCTCTAAATTTATATACCCGTGCATCGCACGGGATACGCACTAGTTAACTTACTAAACAAATCTATATTTATATGTTGAATTTCCTTTAATCATAGAGTTTTATCATATTAGTTTGGTTAAAAATATTCAATCACTTATTCAAAACCTCTATGCTTTCTTTTCTGTCCAATAATACGCATACTCCCTCTTTTAGGGGTGAGCATGGGTCAGTACGGTTTGGAGATTGTCAAATCTCCGTAATCATACCGAAATTCTGAGATCACTAAAATTTGATCTCCAGAACCGTACCAAAAAATCTGTCCGGTTAGGTCCGGTTCAGATATTAATTTTTCTTTTTTTTTTCAAACGATATCAACTCTCATAATAACAAAAAATAAAGAGTACAATAGGAAGGCTCACTAGCCCTTACAATGAAAACAAATGGAGAACCACACCAACAAGGTGGCCTAGACCCAAACCACAACAAGTACTAGAGGCATAACCAATGTTATAAGACCTAAAGCACCACCTAAGCTAACACCACAACATTAAACCATCCAGTACAAAAAACACAAACAAGCTGAAAACACAAGAAAACAATAGCACAAGAGAAAACTAAAACAAACACAAGATCTAAGCCACTGACCTGAAAACAGGACCCAGCATTGGACATACTACTACTCTAGGCAAAATTGTAAAAAACAATTATCCACTATGTTGGCCATTTTCTGAAAAAGGTCCATCATCTAGGGCGTCATCAAGAATGGTACACTAAATTGCCAATTTAATCAAAATTCGTACAATAACCAACATAGTGTACTAAAAGTGATTATTTTTAGTTGTCATATTTAGTACACTATATTGGCTTTTGTACGAGTTTTGATTAAAATGACAAATTAGTGGATTATTCTTGAAGACGCTCTATTTGATGGACCATTTTCAGAAAATGGCCATTATAGTGTTAAAAATGAAATTTAGCCTACAACTCTACTAACCATTGTTAACTAAACAAAATTTAGTCCATTCTTTATCAGCAAACCTACAAATAGCTTCCTCTGGCATTTATACCTTTTGAAAGATCCACAGATTGTGGGACATCCACAGCCATCAAAGAATGTACGTGGACAGTTGTATATGAGCTTCAGAAGTTGGTGAAAGGTTTATCTCTACTATCTTCCACCACCAGCTCCTAAAGTCAAATGTAGCAGCTTCATGAAAATCCCAGGATATAAGTGTTATCTTCCAAACAGTTTGGGATCTCTTGCATTCAAAACATAGATGTGCCACAGATTCTATGTTTTCACCACAACACTGGCAAATTGGATCCATCTCAATTCTTCTCCTTATCAGGTTCCCACACACTGGCAGATTGTCAGTAAAGCATTTCCATAAGAAGTGCCTCAGCTAAGGCTTGACTTTTAAACACCAGCACCTCATTTTTATCTAAGGAAAGTGAAAGACTACTACCCGGAGAATCAAGTTTCAGCACTTTCTGATCAATAATCAGACCATAAGCAGAGGCAATAGAGAATTTACCCTTTGTATCTGAACTCCGTACCCATCTATCTGTTTCTGAAGGATTCAACCGCTTCACAGCAAGCATGGCTTGACAAGATTCAGTAGTAAACAACTGTTGAATAAGATCTGAGTTACATGTTCTTCATGATTCTGCCATCAACTCTCTTAACCAAGTAATCTGTAAATTCCCAACATGTAGCTTTAGCATTGGAACACCTGATTGAAATCCCACCGACCATGGCTCAGATAGAATCTTTGTGTTCAAACCATCCGGAATCTCCTTTCTGAAACCAATTTTGTGGATATTCATTACTCTGACCCATGAGTTCCACAACCAAGAAGCAGAAGTACTTCTTTAAGTATTTAACACACAACCATCACATAAATATTTCTCCTTAAGAATCATAGTCATAAATGAATTAGGCTTAGTCAACAACCTCCAAACCTATTTCAGAATAAAAGAATCATTAACATCCCTGAAGTCTTTGAAACCCAACCCACCTGCACTCTTAGGAATAGATATTTTATGCCAAGCCACCCAATGCATCCCTTTCTTCTGATTTGCACCCTTAGACCACCAGAAATTCGCACTTAACTGAGCAATTTCCCTGCACACTCCAACATGTAAGTAAAAACATGACATAAAAAATATCGGGAGGGCACTGATAACAGCTTTTAAAAGAATTTACTTCCCAGCAAAATGAGAGAAACCTGTTCTTCCAACTGATAAGTTTCTTCTTCACAGCAGTTAGAACAAAGTCAAAAACTTCCTTTATCGATTTCTCAATTCCCATCGGCAACCCAAGGTATCTAGAAGAGAAACAAACCTCAATTCCTTGTAAACATTGGCAAATAGATGCTTTCAGAATCTTAGATGCATTTCTACTGAAGAAAACAATTTATTTAGAGTGATTAACTTGTTGCCCTGTGAATCACTGATAAGCTGATAATATTCTGAGCAAACAATTAGAATTAGAGACATCAGCTGAAAAAAAAACAATAGAGCATCATCTGCAAACAATAAATGAGACAAAGTAGTTCCCCCTCTGGTAATTTTCGGACCCTTCATCTCACCCACATTCATAGCCTGGCCAATCAACCTTGAGAAAACTTCAGAGACCAAGAGAAAAAGGTAGAGGGAAAGAGGATCCCCCTGTCTGAGGCCTCTAGTAGGAATAACATACCCAGTGACATTGTCATTGACATAAAAAGAAAAAAAAAACATAGGAAGATATGCAAGCAAACACCCATCTCACAAAAGACATATTAAACCCAACTTTAACATGATTTTGACCACACAATTCCACTCAACACAGTCATATGCCTTCATCATATCCAATTTGACAGCCATATAACATTTATTAACAGTTTTATGCCTATTCAAATAATGAATCACTTCATGAGCTATCACTACATTGTCAAGTAACTGTCTCTCAGGAATAAAAGCTAACTGAGTCTCACTAATAACACTTAAGGCAATCTTTCAGTCTGTTAGCAATAATTTTTGCTATGAGACCGAGCATAGACTGATTAGTCTAAATTGATTAGCAGAAGAAGGATTTTCACACTTAGGGACTAAAGTGATAATAGTGTGATTCCATCTTTTTAACATTCTATCTGTTTCAAAAAAACTCAAGATAGCTGCACCTAAGTCATCTTTAATAAGGGGCCAGAAGTGCTGATAAAATAAGGGAGTCATACCATTCTCTCCTGGTGCCTTATTTGGATTCATAGAAAACAAAGCAGCTTGTATCTCCATATAATCAACATGAGCCACCAAATTAGCATTAGCCTCCTCAAAAATACTGGGTGAAATAAGAGGCAAGATTTCAGCTTCCCCCCATGACCTTCCAGAGGTAAACAGAGACTGATAAAAGTTGATATTACAATTTTCAATCTGCATCTCGTTCTCAGCTGGTCTGCTCAGGGAGTTCACCAGCCTAGTAATTGCATTCTTCTTCCTCTTATGCATTGTAATGGTATGAAAAAATCGGGTGTTCTTTTCCCTCCCTTTAAGCCACTGAATTCTGGCTTTCTGTCTCCAAAATTCTTCTTCAGGCAAATGGGATTGATCCAACTCACTCTTAATGCTCTACCATTCCCGTCAATTCCTATGCCCGCCTAAAGCTCTCATCTCCTCTAGTTTCAGTGTTAGAGCTTCTATTTTCTTCAAATTATCAGATTTTGACACCTTATTCCATCACAGTAAGGCCATTCTTATTTTTTTAATCTTCTCCTTGATTTGAAACATGAGAGACCCTTCCACTGTGCCATTCCAAGACTTGTCCACCTCCTCACCACATCATGGTCTTTGTAACCATCTTTTATCATAACAAAATCTCTTGTGAAATTGAGGTTTAGAACGACCTGAGTCCAAAATAGACATATAGTGGTTTGATGAGCATCTGAAGTAGGTTCTCACTTTGGCCTCTGTGGTGAGAGGCTAGCCTAGAGAAAGACCCAAACACCCTGTCCAACTTTACTGCAACAAAATCCTCATCTCTCCTTTATTACACCATGTAAAAGGATAGCCCTCATGTTAGTGTTATATACTAAAAGCTTGGCTTTGGATGATATTACACTTTTTGCCCTTTATGAATGAGAAACATGTTAGATTAAACAAGTTCTACGTTCTTTTGTTTTGCATTAGATAGTGTGTGGGTCGTTATCGGGCGAACCGGAGATCATTCTATCAGTTACTTGCGAAACAACAATAATGGTTCACAACCTTGATGGACATGAACATCCCATCGTATACGGTTGTAGTGTCAACGATACAGTTTGTCTCGACTGATTAGTTACACTAGTACATTTATGTATTGAACATGATCCCAGAGAGGAGCATTTCATTTTATATTGAACATCGTTAATGAACTAGGCCTCGGTTAATTATTGCGTTCTCCTAACCCGTAAGATATTAAATAGACATATACATGAAATATTTATTGCTTTGATTCACACGAGTGAGGTTTAGTGAACTGGATCAATAAATCCACTGTCTTGGGCAATATTGTTGTATGTATGATGTGTTATTAGGATATTTACGGTCACCATGTATATTTAGTTTGATGATGTCTCCAGAGTGAGTTCATAAAGGATTATTATGCTAAACTTTGCATGTGGATTAAATTTCGGAATAGTAAGAATGTGATGAACTGGCGATAACTTCAGTGAAATAACAATAAATTAATTAGTCTTTGATTGTCAGTAATCGAATTAATTAATAGACATTATATCTTATACATGGGGGGATAATTCGAGTAATTATTATTGGAGTCTCAATTGTAAATTAGGCTAGGAAAAGGGAGTGCAATAATAATATGTTTGTGGCCCATTAATATTATTTAATTAATTAGAATAGTGGGTTTGGCCCACATGTATTTTAATTAATTAAGGAGCCCTATTCTTAATATCCTAAGGGTCCTTACTGTAGCTCTATATATAAATCAATAAGCTCATCGGAAGAGAACAGATTTTCACATCTCACGTGAAAAATTGTCCCCCCCCCCCCTCTCTCTCTCAGTTCCCCTTCGAGCTTTATCTTCTTCTTGTTGCTCCACTGATACAAGTTGAAGAAGGGTGATTGAGATATACAGTAGAAGATCCCGTGGTTTATTGAGATGCATATATAGTTAACCACGGAGATCAACTCCCGACGATCCATTCTCGCCGGACCGTTGACCCGATGAGCCCCAACAACCGCGACCCATCCGGAAGCCAGCCGCGATCCATCCGGAAGCCATCCGCGACCAGTCGAAGCCCGACGTGAGCCGCACGCGCTGTCCGGAGTTACGCGACGCAAGCCCGTGACGCCCGACGCACCGTCGCGACCAGCTGCACGCGCCTCGGCCCAACGTCGCGTCCGACCCAGTCACCTGACCATCGCAACCGACCCAATCGTGAGCCCGACTCAACATGCTCGTGTTCTCGATCTGTTCGTGTGTTCATCCCATTCATTCATTTGAAGATCAGCCAGACTGCCATATATTTTAAGCCGTAAGTTTTCTAAGTCAAACCTTTAGATCCGCTGCGCATAGGTTTACGTTTGCTATTGAGTTCATGATTTGTACATAACGAAATCCTCATAGATCGCAAGAAGTGGTATCAGAGTACTTAGTTAATTCTTTTGTACGAAGTTCGAATTTTTATAGCTTTATTTGACTATATGTGTTTAAACGCAACCATATTTTGGATTATATTCGCATAACTCGGTTTTGCAAGAATTAGTTTAATCCACTATTATGGTCGACTATGTGGTTGATGAATGTTGGAGAATGTGATGTATGATTTTAAATTTGTTTTTAAAGTCTCGGACATGTCAAAGAATTTATGGATGAATGTTTGTAATAATTATTCACCCGGGGGTTGACCAGATAGATATCATTATTTTCTTATAAAACATGTACATCCATTAATTGGATCTAGGATCAGATTATGTAATTTGGTAAATTATACTTTTTGTATTATGATCCTTGGTTGATGACCGGGAGATCACAAGGATCAATGAACCTCTTGGACCGGAGCCCGGTGGAACACGCGCGCCGATAGAAAAAAAATTCGCCGCCAGATTTCTAACCACGACGGCGGCGAGCTGCTAGGCGGTGGAGATGTTTTACTTGGTGGGCAAGAAGTACAATCAACTAAGATTCTATTGCAGTGGGAGTTCTAATTGAACAAGGAAAGAATATACAAGGTTTTCTTGTTTATGAGGAATCAATATTTAATGACCATAATAGTGGATTTATTTATTTAAATTTATTATGTGCATTAAATATTATTTATTTATTTATGCATGTTAATTAATTATTGTTTTTGCATGGAATTAATTTAGCATTGCATATTTAATTATGCATGTTAATTAATTATTGCATTAACATAAGATTAATTTAGAATTGTATAAATATTTAATTAATTAAAAAATCCTCATCTAAATTATACTAAGTTTGAGTAGGGATTTTAAATTACAGTTAATATTAAAATTTTAAAGCCTCCATTTCTAATTTGTTGGTAAATCAATAAACTAAAGTGTGGGCTTCCCCACAGATGACATCACTTAAGTTAATTGTAGATAATTACCCAAACAAATTTCTAAGCTTAAGCGAGCGTACGGGCCTCCCCACATGGAGCTTACTTTGATGACCTTAGGACCGAGAAATAGGATTCACTTAGTATGCGATTTATTTATAAACATCCCAAGGGGTTCCTAAATTTAATGCATGGCCAAATGAAGTCTGACTATTAATTTCGTTTGTCATGAATTTGGTTCTGACTTATGGAAATTAATGGGTCTTTGAAAAGCCCTTCTCTTGCGAATGTTGAGTAGTATGGCGACCCACGTAGCATACATACTCACGGTGTATAGAGATGTCGGCGGATTTAAGTTAATATTGTTTTGAGGATGTCAATATTAAAAGTTAAATTCAATGTGTTTAATCTGTAAAATTTCTTTCATGTTTCTCATGCTACATTCATCATGTCGTTCAATCCGTTGTTTGTCATTCTAAAATAAAATCAACTTACTGGTCCTAATTACATTAATTGGAAGAGGAACTTAGACATAGTGTTGACAACTGAGGGCTATAAGTATGCTATCACTGAGGCTCACCTGACAGAGCTTGCGGCTGATGCTCCTGAGCAGGAGAAAGGGGAGTATGCTCGGTGGAAGAAGGCTGGTGAGATGGCGAAGTGTTACATTCTGGCATCCATGTCGAATGTTCTTCAACATCAGCATCAGTCTATGAACACTGCGGCATATATGCTCTTCAATCTCAAGAATCTGTTCGGACATCAGTCTAGGGCTGCTTGGCAGGAGGCTATGAGTGCTCTGATGAGCATGCGTATGGCCAAAGGCACACCCGTAAGGAAGCAAGCCCTCAGGGTCATGGCGCTGCTCAATGAACTTGAGGTTATGGGAGGTTTTATCGACGGGGAAACCCATGTTGATATTATGCCCCAATCCACCAGTCGAAGAGCTTTGATCAGTTCTGGTTAAACTACAACATCCACAAGATGCATATGGCTTTTCCAGAACTGCTAGCGGAGCTCCAGTCGGATGAGGCCTTATTCACTCATTCTCCTCATGTGCTAGTCGCTGAGCAGGCTGGACCTTTCAGCCCTCAAAACTACAGGAAGAGAAAGAAGTCTGCAAGAAAGGCGAAGGCACAAGATGCCCCGGTTGCCCCGCGACCGGCCCCTCATGCAGTGGCAAAGAAGCCGAAAGATAAATGCCACAAGTGCAACTAGTCAGGATACTGGAAGGTCGACTGCCCTCTCCTCATGAAACGTAACTCTCTTGTTTATGTCGTTGAAACATGTTTAGCGGTTGTATCTGCCAAAACCTGGTGTGTAGATCCTGGAGCCACTAATCATGTCTGCAATTCATTGTAGGGGTTTCTGAAAACCAGGCAGCTTAGGGAGGGAGAGATCACCGTCTATATGGGCGATGCTATGAAAGTGGTAGTTGTTGCAGTGGGAGACGTTACTTTATCGTTTGATAGTAGTAGTTTGGTTTTAAGAGACTGTATTTATGTTCCTAGTTTTAGAAAGAATCTTGTTTCAGTTTCTAAGCTTATTATGGATGGTTTTTCATTTACGTTTGATGACTTGGGTATTGTTCGCTGTGGAAAATGTTTCATTTGTTCTGGTTTATAAGTTGGTAGTTTATATGTTCTTAAACAAAACTCTCACACACTGCAACAAACTGAACTGAATAATGTCATGACTAAATATAATAAGAGGAAGAGTTCTTCGCAGATGAATCAAGCATATCTTTGACACATGAGACTTGGTCACATCGACCTTAGGAGGATTCAAAAGTTGGTATCTAATGGATTTCTCGGTCCATTAGAAGATTATTATCCAACTCGCAAATCGTGTCTGGAAGGTAAGATGGCTAAGAGGCCGTTTACGGCAAAGGGGTTAGGAGCAAGAAGTGCTAGGATTGATTTATTCTAATTTCTTTGGTCTTATGTCGATCTAGGCTAGAGGAGTTTTCGAGTACTTTGTCTATTATATATGGTATTTAAAAGAAAATTTAATTGATAATTGATATAGATTATAGAAAAATGCTATGGTCCCAGAAAACCATCCCTTTGTAACCGTTAGTCGTGTAGTTAGTATAGGATAGTTGATCTAACGGTTAGTTAGCATAGGATAATTGATCTACGGTTTAAATAATCATACCAAATATTGGTTCCGTAACGGGATCGTATTACTGAATTTTAAGTTTAAAGATTATATTTTATGACTGATTGTTGAAACACTAATTGATCTAATAAAATTATTTGGTAACATAGTTGATAAATTCGTAAAAATTAAAAAAAAAATCAACAAACTTTTCAAAAAACTAGATAAATAAACTTATTTTCATAGGTTATTTTTTTTTAACTAATCCTACCAAACCAAACATATTTAAAACAATAAATTTATAAGTAGACTAAACAAGTAACAAATTAGCCTACTAAACAAAATCAATATTTATACGTTGAATTTTCTTTAATCACTTATTCAATCACATTTTTTTTTTGTTTTTCCGGAACGATAGATGGTTTTATAAATAAAAAAACACAGAAATATGTGAATACACAAATAAAGAGCAGCCAGCGGCTGAAAAAGTGGGAGGATAGGTCTTGAGACCACCTAGAAATCTGCCGCTAGCAAAGCTAGAATGAAAACACACGAATACTACACAAACAAAAAACTAAAAAAGATCCTAACATGATAATACCTGAGTGTTCGATCCCAGCGGGATAATAAGGTGACACTCCGGCTCACATGGGCCAACGGCCCAAACTAAAAATACATGCCCTAAACAATAGAAACACAGACAAAACCAACAAACAAAAGCCTAAAGAAAACAAAGACACTAAACAAAACAAACAAACCCTTCCTAAGCAGCAAAACCAAGCAGAACTGGTGGATACAAATATGACCCAGAGTGAGTCCCACAGCCAAGGAGGACTGACCCGAAACTTCCCAAACACCAACTCGGTGGCCTAACGAAGTCAGCCCTAGTCCCAGAACATCATCCGAAGTCAAACTCGAATCACGGCCTCAACACCCAAGATACCTCGAGACCACCACGAGACCGAACCCACTAACACCACTAGCGAGACCAACCACACCGGATAAACCCCCGAACCACGAAGATGCCGAGGCTGCAGCCACGTCCCCTACCGCCCGAATCGCCATAATCCACCAGCCCCCATACCAAACACGAAATGAAAATGAAAGAGGGCTGGAAGTGCAGCGGAGGTCCGGCAATCTGACAGCATCGTCGCCGAACAACCGAGGCATCAACAACCCGACCGAATCCGCCGCCGAAATCCTCAACGAACCACAGCCTCATCTTTGCCATCACCACTGGCTTGAGAAAAGAACGGTAGTCCTCCTTAAACCCACCACCAGAGGAAAGGGGAAGAAACCAAGAACTCAGCGAAGCTCCGAACACCCACTTCCCGTTGTCACTCCCCAGGAAGCCGAGAAAGGCCCGCGGGCAAGCATCAAAAAATCGCCCCAAACAAGAGAGAAGAAAAAGGCATACCTTAAAACTGCCGACGATGGAGACGTGTGAAGCCAGAGACCAGACAGCCGAGAGACGACCCCCGACTCGAGCTTAATTACTGCAGAAAAAGGCTATCAACGCCGTAGAGGAGAGGGACAAGCGGGTAGGGTTTGGAGGAAAGGGTATCGCGAGAGGAGTCACTGTTTATATTCAATCACTTATTCATAACCTCTAGGCTTTTTTTTTCTGTCCAATAATCTGAACTCCCTCTCATATACATAAGAAATAAAACTAAAGCACATTCTCAATTTGGAATTCAATTAGGAATACCTTTGTCTGTCTTCTCTTCATGTATGGAAAAACAACGTGGCTGAGCTGGAGCTTTACCGTTTTCTCCTCGTATATCAATACCCACGTTGCTGAGCTGGAGATTGTGGAGTATCGATTCAATATATTACACGTGGATGTGATTGAACTCAACTATATACAACACAAAATATTTTTTTATATAATTTTAATAACGTGTGTGTGCATAAACACATTAAGTCGCACGATTTTGCTATGGAGTCATCGATTGACTCGACTTATGGAGCCATCCATAGTTATACACAAATTGTGTGTCAACATGTGTCCTACAATAAATACACATTGGACATGTCTCAACACATAAATTTATGAATGACTCCATAAGGGAGTCATCCGACGGCTTAATAGAATTTCTGTTAAGTCACATACGACTCTTGAAGTGTTTTCTCATAACATACTTTCGGTGACAATTAACAAAAACTACACATTTATGGAAACAACATACTGCAATAAATAGGGATATTAGTATCGACCCAGTCTACCGGATAAAGACCCATAAAACCAGGACCAAACAAACCTTAAGAACCAAACTCAACATAGTCTCGGGCCGTCCGACTTGAGGGTGGACCGCCTTGTGGCTCGACCGTGGACCCCGGCTCGACTGGGCCAAGATATAAATCCTCGGGTCGAGCGGCCCAAGGGTCGATCACCAACTCACGAGTCGAACGGTCCAAGGGTCGACCGTTGGCTCTTTGCTCGACCGAGTAAAATGGCTGAATATCGACCATTCGGGCTGATGGGTCGAGCATGGTTTAAGTTACACTTGATCAATATATGCTCAGAGGCTTATGGTCCCGAAGGGAAGTCCATATAGTTAAGCACTATATATAAGGATAATTCAACAAGAGGAAGGTAAGACACATTTAATACATTCACTGTTACATTTATTACTCATTATTCTTCTACACCGAGATATTGACTTAGGCGTCAGAGGGTCTTGCACCAGAGTAATTCCGGCGCTTTTTCAGGTACCGGGGAACTTGTGTGCTCAGACCAAACCGAACCAGTGAATCCACGATGCAAATTGAAGAGGACCCTTTGAAGGACCGGAGCCATTTATCGTGGATCATATCAAATTCGCGGCATCTGTGAAACCCTAGCTCAACCGGCGTTGATCTGGCGATATCTCACACGCAACAACCGGAAAGCAAACAGAGTAGTACGGATTGAAGAAGATGGTGGAGGAAAGAAAGCGTGAGCAGGCGGAGGAAACAAACTCTTGGTTACACAAGCATCCTGTAGCAGCGGGGCCTCAGCCGGGGTGGGTATTGTGTGGAGACACGCCGGCGACCTCAGCCCCTGCTACTAGGCAGCCACCCGAGCTGTCAAAAGCAGCAGTAAGTAGCCTGGTGCAAGCGGGTACAATGCAAATGCAGACAAGACCGGGCACGGGCTTACCATGTCGTGAGGCATGCGGAGAGGAACTGTAACACCAGGAAGGGACGGCGGAGGGACTGGTGCAAATGTTAAGTTTTTCATCCTGGGGCAGTCCATGCAAATCATGCCTAGCGCTTTGGAGAGAATGATAGTGTAACACCCCTCCTTACTATAAAATCAGAGTGCGCTATAAAATAAAACCTTTTTACTTCGCGAAAACTGTTTCGGGGTGCTACCGTGAAAAATCGTTACTTAACTTAGAAAACCGTTGTTTTAACTTAATAAAAACGTCCTGTTACTGAAAACTTTATTTTCTTAAAAGTTCGTCAAAGTGATGAGTTCGTCAAAAGCGTACGTCAAAAGATATCAAAACATCATCACAAGTCATCAAAACATAAGCGGAAGCGTAAGTCATAATCATATTTATACAGTCCAAAACATATATAAATATCCTGAAAGTCCCGTCACGCCACGTCACGTCACGCTCCCGGCCCGACATCCTGACCTGAAAAACATGATAAACTGGGGAGTGAGCACTAAGGCACTGTGCTCCGTGGAAACTCATGCTAATGTAAAACATTGTAAATAATAACAATATCATGAACTAAGCATATGTAACTGAACTGAACTGATATCTGATACCGGTCTGAACTCGTGACATAAGTCACGTAACTGATAACTGAATCTGTCGGCACAAACTAATACCGCAATCTCCCGGCACAAACTAATACCGGACCATGTGCACACTCTAGTGGTTAGATTAGGCCACTAGAACCCAGAATGGACCGGCGACCATTCCGAGCGGATACTGAATATACATACCTCGAACATGGTAGCGTAATTATAAACAATGTAGTACTTAAAAAGAGTCCCCACCTGAACTGCTGAACTAAAAGGTAGTGCTGATGCCTGCTCAAACTGAAAAATAATATAAACAATTACTATTGACTATGCTCAGACTGTTAATAAGTTTTTGCAGGTGTTTCGAATCCGACTATTGTGGCCCGTATGTATCGTTTTTAATTCATGTTGAATGTATGCTGTTTTTAAAGCCTTGGACATGTCAACGAATTTTTGGGTTGGTGAATGCTTGTAATAAATTATTCGCGCGGTGGGACACCGCATAGT
>CACSLK010007779.1:5686117-5702306 GCA_902706635.1 Striga hermonthica | reverse complement strand
CTGTTGCGGCAGGCTGTGCGCGACGCCTCGCGGGCATGCGCGCACGCTGCCTGTCCGCACTGCTGACTGCCGGCATGTTGTTACCGCTGTGTGCGGGCAGCGCGGTCACGACCGGCCCCTTGCCGGCCGTCCGGCGATTTCACTCGAGCAACTCAACATCAAATAGCATGAAATGACTCGACATAATCAATTTAGCTGAAAATACTCAAAAGCAAGAATTTTGCATAACATGCAACAAATGGCCGTGGCATGCGCACCGTGCGCTGCCTACGGCGGTAAGCCGTTTCTCGTCCAAAAATGATTCTCTCTCGACAATTAATACCCATCTAAACTTGAGATAATATTTACTGAACAAATAAACATGAAATGCTCTAAGGACTACTGAATAACTCGATCGCTAAGCATGCATGGCCCGTGGTGCGCGCTATATGCGCGACCACGCCCTTCGGCCAAATCAACGAGTAAACATGAAACTTCTTCGAGCAACATGAGTTGACTGGACATGATAAAACATAAAATGACTGAATACATGACAATAGCTCGAGAGATTCGAATCAAACATGAACATACTTGTCATGGTCTATACGCACGGCCGAAGCAATACATGGCAAACTAATGAACTTGGACTAAAAGTTTTGAACTGAAAAGGAACATGCTACTATCAGCTCATAACAACAAGGGGATTACCTCCTATATTAATCAAGTGTTAGCAACCCTTCGAACTCCCATGCGCGTGCGCTATGCTCTCGCGTGCTAGCAGATAGCTTCTCGCGTGCGCTTGACGAACTAAGGTAAGTTCTCTTCTTAAACACACACTAACTCTATTCTTAGAACTTAAATATAGGAGCATAAAAGGTGCTAAAATCTCCCCATGATCATTCTTTATATAGAATAGCCGAAAGAAAAAGGGGAGGTGGAGAACTTGGTGGCATCCCAATTTTATGCCACATACTAACCTTAGTGCTAACTCATCAATTAATTAGATTAGTCATGATATTAGGTGTTATAAATAGGACACCTCATGCTTGAAAAATGAAAAAGGTTTCCCCTTAAAAGGTTAAAATGCTCACGGCATTTTTGGAAAAGAAATAGGAAAATCTTCATGATATTTGTACAAAATTGCTCACGGCCATTAATAAACAAAACATGATTAATCACTAATGAAACATAATTTATATGCTCAATTAACTATTAAACATGATACTTAATTACCAAAATTATTCCGAACACAGACATGACTTCAAAAATAATTTCGGTAATCTTGACTGAAAATAATTAATTTCGAAAATAATACTCGACAATATTATTATATCGGAACTAAATACATGATTTATTTGATTAAGCTTGGTACTTAAATACCAAAATTAATCCAAACATGAACGTGATCTTGGAAAATTAATTCGCATATTCATGACTTGGACGATTAATCCGAATATTCACATTTCGGATAATTCGTCAACTTAACTTATTAATTTCAAATTCATTAATTAAATAAATAAGTTTAAATTAAATCTGAAAACTCATTCGGTTACTGGGATAATCAAACCGAATAACGTTTTGGCTAATAGTCGAACTTAGAATATAACTAGCTGATTAACTTGAACTTGAACATGAACATGGTTATTTATTAATAAAAAACTTGGGGTGTTACATATAATATTTGTAGCTATGTCAAATGTCGATTTGAAATTCTGGGTAGAAACTTCAAAAAATCATTAAAAATCGTATTATTGGTGTTTTTCTGTGATTTTTGGTGAGTGTTATTAATCTGATGTTATATGCATGGTGTCCAAATTTTGTTGAAAAATTTCAAGGATTGCTTGGAGAACTTGAAAATTCAGATTTGCGTCGCCTTTTTGTGAAAATTGGTTGCCCAGGTTAAACTTAAGTCTTGAGTCTGAAACTTGGTGAAAACGTGTTTTTATGTGTAAAAATTTTAAGTCAATTGGTCATGTGTTAAAAATGGTCGGGTCCATTTGTTTCACTACCGGTCTGCCGGCCCCGTGCACTACTGCCAGCGCCCGTGCGCGCCCCGGCTGCGCCCAGCCATGCCCCGCCCGAGCCATCAAGCAGCCCGAGGCCCGTCCCGAGCCTTTTTTATGTTTTTCCCGAACTCTTGTGTGTGTCTTTGACCCGTTTGACTTTGATTTGTGTGCTAAGTCCATGTGTGGTGTTTAAATGCATTTTTGGTCAAGTCTAAGTGGTAGGTTCGAATGTTCCAATGTTCACAGAACTTCATGAACTACTTGGTTGAATCAAGTTCGACCAATGTATGCTTGTGTTTGTTCTCTAAGGTCAAATAGGTATTGATCTTAGTATATTAATTGTTGTTGGTGTTTGACGAGCTGTGCTCGCTGCCTACTCCTGATTGTGTGCCACTTTCCTTTGCTGTACCAGGTGGGTTTACTTATAAAATTATCTACGCCATGAATGATGAATGTTTCTACTTGTGGGTATGATCTATGTATGAATATGAAATATGTAGCCTATCGATGTGAGCTGTTACGGCCGTCGGTACGGTTGTCCCCGTAGATGTAATACGGTTGCCCTTGTGAGACAAGTCTCCTTAAGTCCTGATATGGCTGTGCCCTTGCGAGGTACGTAAGCCCATATGGAATGCCGTGTCCGTAGCGTGGCATGTACTCCCGCCTTCGGGTAATGAATCCCCGTTCTGCGGCTAGCGATATATGTGCACAGGAGTAATGTGGTTTGTTGTGATCTTGATAGGAGATGAGACATGATGTGATTATCTTATATTCATGCTGCGACCATACCATTTGACATGTGTTATTTATGTGCATAGTAGTGAGCACTACGTTCATTTTGTGCTCACTCCCACCTGCTCTTCACGGATGCAAGTTAAGCAGGTGTCGGATGATGGGGGAAAGACGAGTGGGTCGATCATGATTTATGTTTTTATGATTTCGCTTCCATTATGAATAAAGTGTGGTTCTTGAGACGTGTTGAACTATTTTCAAAACTTGTCCTTTTGGGATCATTGGACCCTTTGTTTAGATATTCGTATTGGAGTTATTTATCGAATATCATGTGTCCTCGATTATGCATGCTATATTGTTTAGCTAATAATCATGTGGAATTGAAGTTTTAAAGGTTAATGAAAACCTTGTGAACAACCAGATATGACTTGGTTGATGTTAAATGTTTGAATAACGCCCATGTTTTCGAAAATGAATTCGAAAAATTATGTACTGATTTTTGGAAAGTCCAAAATTTCTTTAAAATCAAAATGGGGTGTTACAACTACTATCTCGCCAACTCCAAACAATCTCGCATGTGGCATGGAAACTAATCGACAAACCTCATACACCGGGGATTGTTGATTAGGGCATTCACACAACGACTCGAAAGATCAACATACACCTTGACCAAAAGTATGGTTCAAAGACACCTAAAAGGACAAGGTCGGACTGAGTTAAATGCACTGTCTCCCGAGAGGTGACACACACGCTGGCGCCGCATATGCAAGGCGCTAGGACGCGTGAATGTACCCACTCGGATACAAACTACAAGGTCAAGGTTTGGCCGTAGACACTGACTTGGGGAGTTCGTGCGTTCGGTGATGGCGGCAGCAGCTCTCGTGCGAGTCAACGATCGGTCACTGCAGTTGGCCTCACGTCTCTCATCGGGCTCGGCCACCACTTCGCATGGCTACACGCAGTCAGGTTAGGCACTTGGTTCGAGGTGCATTTCAGAAATTTTAATTTCCGGTTTTCACAATTCCTAAGTACTCCGATAGGACAAAGGGTTTGACAACAACAATTTCCCCAAAAGGGATCGAACATTGGCATCACTGCCAGGAATAATCCTAACTCGGCGGTCAACGCCGATCAATAGAATGGTTAGCTCGTTTGACTCTTCCGACCAACAATGTCGGCCGTCACGACAGCTTTTACTCAGGTAGCTAATCGTGTCGGCAGTCCTAAACGAGTTCAACCTCATATATAGCTTATAGTTCTCCACACTTAGAGATATTAGCGTAAAGCTTCTCTCGTACGTGTTACCAGTCAACATTGATGTAACAACGATCAAATTAATTCACATAAGACACATAAGCATGCATAACGAAGGTAACACTTATTTTCGAAAACATAACTCATGCGATATAACTGAACCACATAGTCTCAAATGAATATAAATCCTAAGACATGCGGTTACAATTCTCATTTAAATCACACAAGCATACAAAGTCGTTCGATCACATATTTTTCAGCAAACATTTAAATCATGATCGCAATTCAAAGCAGGAAATAGTCAACTTACAGGGTTTTAGAAAATTGAGAATTTTATAAGCTACAGGCATCCAAATAACACGATTCAAGACTCAAGTTAAGCCTAAGGGATGCATCTACAATATTTATTTAGATCACAGAAACAAATAAGGTCATTAAGATAGTGTAAAAGCAATCAACATTTAGGAATCAATTTCTGCCATCATTACCAACTCATCTCATGCATATCCTAAAAAGATTTAACATAAATCAAGCCACAGTCATCATATAAGCATGAACCTTATCTCATTAGAAAGCTACCAAAAAACCGGTCCTATAACTTTCATGTTGATTACTTAAGCCAAAAAAAAAAAAAACTTTAAAACTGAGTTTAAGCATAAAACACTTAGGTCACGAAATCTGCCAACATAACTATTTGTCAAATTACAGCACTTCACTAAAACAGTAATATCTCAAGTTGTAACACTCTAAATCAACCAAACTCAAAACCTACAGAAACTACACCAGAAAAGCTACAAGTTTCAAGAAGAGTATTTTTAAGAATAATCACGTTAAAAGCCCCATTTCATAACATACATTTCAGTCATGTACACTGCCACTATTTCAAAATTTCTGGACATAGATTCAACTTTGAAAAATCAAATAAAATCAACTAAAACACCAAATTGAAAAATTTCAACTTCCAGTGAAAGCTTATATCATGTACTACAAGTTTTATGATGATTACATTTTTATATTACCACCATAGGCTCAACAAAAACAGCCCAACATCTTGACCACCAAATCTGCCCAGATTTTATAAAAACTGCATGCATGTTCAATTTTCAAAATTCATAATAAATTCCAATCAACTCCAAATTTTGAAATTCCAACGCACGCTGAACCCTAACTCAAAATACTATAATTATCATCATGAACACCTGTCCAAGAAACAACTTCTTGGTTACGAAAAACTGAGCACAACCAGCGGCTAAAATATGGAGTTTTTAATTAACTGCCAACCCAAATCATACACTCATGAACCGAGCATCAATAAGTCACATATAATCACAACATATACCTCAAATACGCATATATAAGATATAGGGAGGTCAGTCCTAACATGATTTTAACACAAATTCACATAAACTCATACGATCACCACATAACACGTATTAAAGAATCCTAGTCGTGCAATAATTGTCAAGTTCAATCATATAAGTGTGCTTTTCATAACATTAATTTTAACATCTCGAGTCATATAGAGCCACAACATCATGCTTAACTACAAATTCATACCTTTTTCAACTGCGTGCCTCGCAACCAACGCACAGGGTTTTCACGCGATGTCGGAGCAATCCATTCGTCCTATGGACGACATCGTCTTCTTTCATCCATGCATCAGTCTTCAAGACTTACGCTCGATCTAACGTACGAGAATTATCAACCATCATCCCTCTCGAGGCTTAGCCACTCTCAAGAGTTACGACAGTGATACGCATTAGGTTCTCCTAAACTATGGGGGTCGATTAGTAACCCATTCGCGGCATCTAAATGACACTCCCGGTCCTCGACGACTGAGGTTCTAATTCCCCGAGTGATCTCATACACTAGAGATTCACTCGGTACTTAACCTTTCTCTTTCGAGATGGGTCACAACTGGTCCTACTCTAAGGACACTGAACGAATCTTATAGCGAGAAAATACTATAATCAGCACTTATCTCAATAATAATATACTGAAACTCACAACTAGGAACCTCTAGAGTCCGAACTTAACTCTATATCACTAGAGTTCAATGTCAAACACTAGAGTTCACATAACCTGAGGTGGATAGATTTTCTAAGCCCCAAAACAACATATATCTCACTTCATGAGTAGTCCCATTGCTACTAATGCAAAACCTCATAAGTAGTTTCATTGCTACTCATGTAAAACATCACAAGTAGTTTCATTGCTACTCGTGCAAAACATCACAAGTAGTTTCATTGCTACTCGTGCAAAATCACAATTCACATTATAAGTATTTTCATTGATACTTATATAAAACATACCTTAAGCAGTGCGGCGTGACGAAGACGAGTGGTCAACACAAGTCTAAATCACATAAACAAGTTATTCACATATAGACCAGTCTACAGAAATGCAGACTGGCTCTGATACCAAACTGTAACACCCCACTTTGATTTTAAAGAAATTCTGGAGTTTTCAAAAATCAGTAAACAATTTTTCGATCTCGTTTTCGAAAACATGGGCATTATTCAAACATTTAACATCAACCAAGTCATATCTGGTTGTTCACATGGTTTTTATTAACCCTTAAAACATCAATTTCACATGATTATTAGCTAAACATTATAGCATGCATAATCGAACGCATGATATTCAAGCGAAAAATCCAATACGAATAACCAAACGAAACATTGGTCCAATAATCCCAAAAACCATAAGTTTTGAAAATGATTCAACACGTCTCAACCCGAAGAGGTTCACAAGGACCACACGTTATTCATAAACAAAAACATAATAATAAAGCATAATGAAAAGACTGACCCACTCGTCTTTCCTCGTCACCCAGCACCTGTTTAACCTGCATCCGTGAAGAGCAGGTGTGTAACGCCCCGTTCGATTTATAGAATTTCTCAGATTATTCTATTTATCGAATCTTAATTTTGAGATTATATTTTGTTATATTATATGGATACTATGATTATATAGCTCGTTTGAATTTATTTTATCAGTCGCAGTTTGAATTTTCGGTGTAATCGCGTAAGCCGAATTTTTGTTCGTTTGAATCCGTTTTAGAACCGTTGCTACTTGAACTTCAAAATGATTCAACGGCGCTTAAAACAATTATATTGTCATCTCACTAATAGTATTTTCAGCCACCAAAACCGAATCAAGGGAGTTAAAATCAAATTTTAGTCAAATTTTCGATTTTAAGGTAACCGTTCGTTTGAAGTCCGAATTTGGTTCCGTAAATTTTGTTATTCTCATTTTCTTAGCATGTTCCAAGATAGCTCTTAATAATTAATATTTTTCAGCTATTTTTAACATAAAAAACGAATTAGAAGAGGAAAAATTTATTTTAGTCAAATTCTTCGATCTTCGGTTATAGTCGGATTTTAAGTCCGATTTTGGTTCCGAAAAATTTATTTTTCCTCTCAATCCTTTTAGTATGCATCAAGACCAAACTTAACATTATTTTTACAAGTTAAAGTGACTAACAATTCGGATTTTAGTGATCATCATAAGGTAATAACAAAAACAAAGAGCATATTAATGATCATAGACATATTATTTCTTCATGTGAGCACATGATCTTGATCCAAATCTTGTTCCCTACCACATGTGATGCTAAACCAGATCCTTTTGTTAAGCTAAGCTTCCACATTGTTGAGAATCTTGGCAAGACAACCCAAGTCAACTAGACAACACCTAATGTGCACATGAGAAATTTAACAACCATTTGCATAAAATTTCTACCATTTTGTCTTGGTTATTCATGAGATACTTTAAGTATCATTCCCTAGCTGAGAATAGCCTTTGAATACTTAGAAAACATTAGCAAAAAGAGAGAAAAACCGAGTTCAAGCAAGAGAGGGAGAGAAGGAGAAGAACCGAGCAACACTTCTTTCATTTCTCCTCATCATTTTCATTTTTCTTGAAGGATGTAAGGTGCCACTGTTATGACATTAAGTAATTGTTTTCTTAAAATGTGTTCTTCATATAAATTGTAGTTCGTCTTGTTATCTTTCTCCAGGTTTTGGAAGTTCGATAATCCGATTAATATTGATTGAGTTGTGATTTTTACAAATTTATCATACAAGCAGCTTTTTTGGACCCGGCAGCATGAGTTTATATAATGTTTGGCCTGTTTATAGTGTCATAATGTGATATAGTGAATTTATAGTCTTCATGAAAGTTATAGGGCTGTTGATTATATTTCTAATGAGATAGGATTCATGTTAAGGTGATATCTATAGCTCGAGTTGTGTTCATATGATTGTAGATATACATGAAGTAGGGTTTTACACTTTGGCATGAAATTGATTCTAAATGTTAGTAGCTTTTACACCATTTTAAAGATCTTATCTACTTTTGTGTTCTAAATAAAAGTTGTAGGTCTATCTCTTAGCTTTCGAAGCATACTAGAATAATGTAATCTAGAGGTCTGTAGTATGATTTAGAGGACAAATACCGAGGTACTGTTTATATAAAAATTTAGTCTCGGGCAGATTTTATAAATCAAATATTTTGTGTCCAAACTAATTTATATAGTGATTATTTGCCAAACTAGTCTTCAGTAAAGTTGTAGACATTTGAGTTAGCTATCACTTGGGTTTTGAATCTTATTAAAATCATATCTGTAGCTCCAGTTATCTAGAAATTACTGAAGTCTGGTCGGTTACAAGTTCTCAATGAATGACTGCTACTCAGTTTTGAATGTTTGATGATTTAATTCCTAGTAAAAGACCTTATTTGCTTTTTGAGTCTTCATAAGAATTGTAGATACATGTGTTAGGATTTCAGTGCAACTTGAATCATAGTCATCCGAGTTTTGTACTTAAAGTTATGTTGATTTCAAAAACGCTGCCCGGTTTAAGTTTTTTTAAAAACGTACGTAGTATTTTTAGAAATGGGATTTCCTTGATTAAATGATTATGTGAGCTTAGTTGGACTAAGTGATTGTTATGATTAGTTGTTCATGTGTTGCATAGTCATTTATAGGACTATTTTAATGAATGTAGGTGCTTGACGAGCCGAGCTCGCCGTCTACCCGTTATTGTTGTGTTTTCGCTTGTTATCGTCCAGGTGGGTTTACTTATAAAATTTGCTATGCCGTATGTATTATAATTAAAGTTGGGTTGGTATGATCTAAGTATGCATGTAAACCATGTAGCCTATCGGCGTGAGCCGATTCGGCCGTCGGTACGGTTGTTCCTGTCGATGTAATACGGTTACCCTTACGAGGTATGTTCCTTAAGACCTAATGAAAGGCCGTGTCCGTAGCGTGGCACGTACCCCTACCGTTAGGGTAATGAATCCCCTTTCCGTGGCTAATAAAAGATGTGTACACATGGGTAATATATTGTGATATGATATGGGGATGTGACATGGTAATTGATTTATGTTCATACTGCGACCATGCCTTCTTTATATTATTCATTATTATGCTATACGTGCATAGTGGTGAGCACCTCGTTTTCATCTTGTGCTCATCCCGACCTGCTCTTCACGGATGCAGGTTAAGCAGGTGCCGGGTGACGAGGAAAGACGAGTGGGTTGATCTATTGATTATGCCTATATATTTCGCTTCCATTAGAATAAATGAGGTCTTGTTGAACCTTTTATGTTGAAGCTTGTGAAAATTTTATTAAAAACTTATGACTTGTTTTGATGTTGGGAATACTTGATAGACCCATGTTTATGATGTTTGGTTTTTATGAGGTTTGAATATTTCATGTTGAGTATTTTGTCATGTGATATGATTTGGGTTAATGAAAAACTTTTGAAAACCGAGTAATGAATCCCCGTGGGCCCAGATAAGACTTCGGTTATGAAAAATATTGTTTAACACCCGTTAGATTTCGAAAATGATCTCGAAAAATTATTTACTGATTTTTGGAAAGTCCAGAATTTCTTTAAAATCAAAGTGGGGTGTTACAGTTTGGTATCAGAGCCAGTCTGCGTTTCTGTAGACTGGTTTATATGTGATTATGTATTTAGACCTTGTATTATGACCACTCGTCTTCGTCACGCCGCGCTGCTTAAGGTATGTGTTTATATAAGTATCAATGAAAATACTTATAATGTAAATTGTATTTTTTGTATTCTTGCCTAAGTAGTAGTGGAACTACTTATGAGATGGATTGTTGAAATTTTGAGTGGTAGTTGATGTTTTATCCACCTTTGTTATGATTCGAATTCTAGTGTTCAACTAAGAGAACTCTAGTTGCATTTGAGATTAATTATGACCCTAGAATTTTTTTATTTTATTTTAAAATTTCAAGTTAGCACTTTGTGCGAGATATCTCATCGATGAATGAGATTTGCAATTGTGCACCATAGCTTTCTGGTGACCAACGTCAGGATGTTTTATTGAGATTAGACAACCGAGAGGTCTAGAATGTGCGGGATCACTCAAACGTCTAGATCAGTTGACAAGTGGACCAAAGGGATTGTTAACGAATAGGTAGTCGGCATTTCCTAAATCGCACATGATATATTACTCGTGTCAAAGAGGAATGACGTTTTCTCATAGGTATCAACAGAGTCGTATGTTCTGAAGGTATCGATTCTGAGGAAATCTAAATGAACATTTGAATTAAGAAATTTTTTTTTTCAATCAAGAATCAAGTAGTATTGAGGTGTGAATCAAACATATACTAGAAGAAGTATATTTTCACACAATCAAACTATTTGAAAAGATAAAGACGTTAGTAACCTTGAAAGTCAAACATGAAGAAACAGAAAAGATACATGAAGATCCAAGCACACTGTTGAGGATATCATTATTACTAAGAACCTAATACAGAGGCAAAAGATAAAGGAAAATACAGATAAAGCAAAAGTGAATCCTCAACTAATACAAGATAATATATAGATAAAGGGAGGGTGCGTCTCAAGAGTACAAGACCCCTTAACTCTGCCACCCATACCAGATATCAGGGTTTATAAATATAAATCTGGTGGATCAGAAGTTCGTTTGCGCTTAAACCCTTGAGTTTCCACAGAATCTTGAGAAGTGATGTTTTGTTGAAGCTTCTTGATAAGTCCAGCAGCAGTATCTGCACATTTGAAGATCTCTCTAGTAGAATAAGATATAAAAGTCTGAAATAAACTGTCATCAAGAAAACCAAGAAGGCCAATGAAGATGTGATGGGAATTTAATAGACCAATGGGCTTATTATGAAATTTCATGTCTGCCCAAGAAGCAATTGTAAACATGGTCATTAAAGTGTTATATCCACCAGAAAGTATGATGAAAGCATCACTATGGTTCAACATAAACATAGTGCAATCATAAATAGAGTTAGAAAGCATCAGACTGGTAGAATCTTTGAGAACTTTTGAAGGAGTTCTGTGAAATAGTAGAACACTTTTCACTTCAATATCAAAGCATTTTCCAGCCAGGAGAAGGCTACCAAAGAAAGCGAGGCTAGTTCCTCCATACAGTAAATTGATCTTTTGTTTTCCCAGTTCTCTTACTAGTTGGGATACAATATCAATATTTGAAGAAGAAGCTACAAGTTTAGGGCCACCAAGAACACATATGGTTTTTATAGGTTGAAGAACCTTAGTAACTTGAGAAGACTCAGAAACCTCCATTTGGTGTGGAGAGATCATAAAGAATGATCGGTATATTTAAGGAGAAAGTTTATGAAGAGATAAATATTATATTGTTGCACTCTGATAGAAGCAACAGACAAGTAAGAAGTTAAGCTGTAAATGAGCGTTATCTATCAGAAGGGATAAGATATTCAATACCTTATAATAAATATGGTTAACAGAGACAGTTGTAGAAAACAGGATCCTTAGCAACAATAGTTTCAAGACTATAGCGGTTTTGTTCATTTTTGAAACAGAACTATAAAGACATAAGTTCTCGATGCACATATCCACTAGGATGTGTCTCAAGAATCTGTTGGAGTGTTTGATCCGTAGATTCTCTACTCAATCCATCCTTGATGAAAGCTATTTTATCTTCTCGATTTTTGGACACAAATCCTAAAGATGTACATCGTGTGTCACAATTCCAACGAGCACATTTATAACAGCCGCCTATTCTTTTAGCTCTTCGTTTCTTGGCAAAAGTACTTCTACCCATACCTGTCATATATTTGTATGCATTGGGAAACTCGCCAGATACTCGAACGTTTGCTTCAATCAACCATCGAATATCATTGGGGATATTATGGAGCATTAACACTCTCAATTTTTCCACTCGAGATCGATAGATTTTTCTTATGATGTTAAGTGGAAGAAAGGAGTAAAAGTTGCGAATATTTGAAAGTGCTAGATCCATTTGTTATTCGGACCATTGCTGAAGATTGAAGGATCTATCGCGTCTGTTTATAGAACAATGACGCGTCTGAAATACGATTCAAGGAGCAAAATGAGTATGAAATAAGATCTCAGTTGTAAATTTAGTATTAAAATATGCCGAGTGGCTGAATACGCAACCAAAGTGTATTAGTGGCAGCCGAAAGAAGATGTGAAAAGTCGGTAATAATAATATCACAATGAATTATTGGGGTACTTACTCATTTCACTATTGTCGGTGTGCATGATTGACAATAGGAGATGGTTATTTGCAAACTATGAATATGTGTATAATGACCGAGAAGAACGCAATCAATCTGACAAGGTAGATCACACTAGCAAATTAATTACAACTCAGTTCTCCAAGACTCCTCGACTAGAGAGCAGCACTAGATTTCCTTTGAGGATTTTTGCCTATCTCTAGGGTTGAGTATTTTTGCGGGTTGGAGTGTGTTGTTGGAATAAGGTGGTGGACGTGAAACTCAGTTTTATGCCCTGTTATTTTGAGACCATGAAACTTTCAAATTCGAAAAAAACAAAAAAAAAAAATTGTTGATGTCAAACCCTTTGTCCTATCAGAGTACTTCGAAATTGTGAAAACTGGAAATTAAAATTTCTAGAATTCGCCTCGAACGGAGTGCCGAACCTGACTGGGTGTAGCCACGCGAAGTGGTGGCCGAGCCCGCACGCCCGTGCTGAGAGACGTGAGGCCAACTGCAGTGGATGATCGTTGACTCGCACGAGAGCTGCCGCCGCCATCACCAAACGCCAAACTCCCCAGGTCAGTGTATACGGCCAAACCTTGACCTTGTAGCCGGTATCTGACGCGTCCCAGCACCCCGCATATGCAGCGCCAGCGTGTGTGTCACCTCTCGGGTGACAGTGCATTAAACCCAGTCCAAACTTGTCCTTTTAGAGGTCTTTGGTCCAGATTTTTTTTTTGTCAAAGTGTATGTTGATCTTTCGAGTCGTTGTGTGAATTCTCTAATCAACAACCCTCGATGTGTGGGGTTGGTCGATTAGTTTCCTTTGCCACATGCGGGATTTTCTCGACATGGCGAGATAGTAGTTTCGTATTAATGTGTGGCAGAGCCTTGAGTCTCGGTTGGAGACCGACTCCGTGAAAGAAAATCGTTATTGAGTATCTAGCCTTTACTTCCTAAACCGCATACGAGATATTGTTTATGTCGGTAAGGAGAGAGACTTTGTCAATGGTATCAAACAGAACCGTCTGTTCTGAATGTACCAGATTTGAGAATAGTGTCGATTTTCTGTCCTATCATGATTTCTCGACCAAGTCAATAGCTTAGCTTGATGGTTGACTCCACCACCGGGACTTGTGAGCATGCATGCCATGTTCTATCCTCGTGATGGAGGGAATGTGTGCGTCATCTCGAGGTATGTGTTAATTGTGGCGAGCAGCGTGATAGGCAGAACCCTACATGTATGGAGGTATCGGTGACTTGTTGGGACCAAAGGTCCATCAGGGAAAGACCGGGAGTGGTATTCGTCAACGTCCAGTGAGTGTAATCAAGTTGAGGGTGAGATTATTTGGCAGGGGGAGACCGAGATTCGGAGAGAGTACCCGAACCTCACATTTGATGTCCCCTTCTTGTACCCTCTTTACCTTCTAGTTGTTTTGTTTTTGAATTCCGAGGACGGAATTCTTTGTAAGGTGGGTAGATTGTAACGCCCTGTTCAATTTATAGAATTTCTCAGATTATTCTATTTATCAAATCTTAATTTTGAGATTATATTTTATAATATTATATGGATACTGTGATTATATAGCTCGTTCGGTTTTATTTTATTAGTCGCAGTTTGAATTTTCGGTGTAATCGTGTAAGCCGAATTTTTGTTCGTTTGAATCCGTTTTAGAACTGTTGCTACCTGAACTTAAAAATGATTTAACAGCGCTTAAAACAATTAGATTGTTATCTCTCTAATAGTATTTTCATCCACCAAAACCGAATCAAGGGAGTTAAAATCAAATTTTAGTCAAATTTTCGATTTTAAGGTAACCGTTCGTTTGAAGTCCGAATTTGGTTCCGTAAATTTTGTTATTCTCATTTTCTTAGCATGTTCCAAGATATCTCTCAATAATTAATATTTTTCAGCTATTTTTAACATAAAAACCGAATTAGAAGAGGAAAATTTTATTTTAGTCAAATTCTTCGATATTCGATTATAGTCGGATTTTAAGTCCGATTTTGGTCCCGAAAAATTTATTTTTCCTCTCAATCCTTTTAGTATGCATCAAGACCATGCTTAACATTATTTTTACAAGTTAAAGTGACCAACAATTCGGATTTTAGTGATCATCATAAGGTAATAACCAAAACAAAGAGCATATTAATGATCATAGCCATATTATTTCTTCATGTGAGCACATGATCTTGATCCAAATCTTGTTCCCTACCACATGTGATGCTAAATCAGATCCTTTTGTTAAGCTAAACTTCCACATTGTTGAGAATCTTGGCAAGACAACCCAAGTCAACTAGACAACACCTAATGTGCAGATGAGAAATTTAACAACCATTTACATATAATTTCTACCATTTTGTCTTGGTTATTCATGAGATAATTTAAGTATCATTCCTTACCTGAGAATAGCCTTTTAAAACTCAGAAAAAATTAGCAAAAAGAGAGAAAAACCGAGTTCAAGCAAGAGAGGGAGAGAAGGAGAAGAACCGAGCAAAACTTCTTTCATTTCTCCACATCATTTTCATTTTCTTGAAGGAGGTAAGGTGCCACTGTTATGACATTAAGTAATTGTTTTTTTGAAAATGTGTTCTTAATATAAATTGTAGTTCGTCTTGTTATCTTTCTCTAGGCTTTGGAATTTCGTTAATACGATTAATATGGATTGAGTTATGATTTTTACAAATTTATCATACAAGCAGTTTTTCTGGACCCGGCAGCATGAGTTTATATAATGTTTGGCCTGTTTATAGTGTCATAATGTGATCTAGTGAATTTATAGTCTTAATTAAAGTTATAGGGTTGTTGATTATCTTTCTAATGAGATAGTATTCATGTTAAGGTGATATCCATAGCTCGAGTTGTGTTCATATGATTGTAGATATACATGAAGTAGGGTTTTACACTTCGGCAGAAAATTGATTCTAAATGTTAGTAGCTTTTACACCATTTTAAAGATCTTATCTACTTTTGTGTTCTAAATACAAGTTATAGGTCTATCTCTTAGCTTTCGAAGCATACTAGAATAATGTAATTTAGAGGTCTGTAGCATGATTTAGAGGACAAATACCGAGGTACTATTTATATAAAAATTTAGTCTCGGGCAGATTTTATAAATCAAATATTTTGTGTCTAGTCTAATTTATATAGTGATTATTTTCCAATGTAGTCTTCAGCAAAGTTGTAGACATTTGAGTTAGCTATCACATGGTTTTTGAATCTCATTAAAATCATATATGTAGCTCCAGTTATCTAGCAATTACTGAAGTCTGATCGGTTACAAGTTCTCAATATTTGACTGCTACTCAGGTTTGAATGTTTGATGATTTAATTCCTAGTAAAAGACCTTATTTTCTTTTTGTGTCTTCATAAGAATTGTAGATACATGTGTTAGAATTTTAGCGCAACTTGAATCATATTCATCCGAGTTTTGTACTGAAAGTTATGTTGATTTCAAAAACACCGCCCGGTTTAAGTTTTTTAAAAACGTACATAGTATTTTTAGAAATGGGATTTCCTTGATTAAATGATTATGTGAGCTTAGTTGGACTAAGTAATTGTTATGATTAGTTGTTCATGTGTTGCATAGTCATTTATATGACTATTTTAATAAATGTAGGTGCTTGACGAGCCGAGCTCGCCGCCTACCCGTTATTGTTGTGCTTTCGCTTGTTATCGTCCAGGTGAGTTTACTTATAAAATTTGCTATG
>CACSLK010007779.1:5628043-5669749 GCA_902706635.1 Striga hermonthica | reverse complement strand
TGATCGATTAACGGGTAGCTCGACCAGTCTAATCGAGCATCGGGGTGCTCGATCACTTGTGCAGTCAAGCTTCGGATTGTTCGATCGCTTGTGTGGTCGAGCCTTGGGCCGCTCGATCCCATGGATTCCCGCCTTTCGGCTTGGTTCGCTTCTTGGTTCGCTTCCGGTCTGCTCTTCTCGACCGGCTCACCAAATCGGCTCGTCTTTATACAGATAATATCCTATATCACTTATAGTTTTTCAATAAATTTTGTACACAACATAAATTATACCAGAATAATGACATTCACCAAAAATCACGTCAAAATACCAACTACTCGATTTTTAATGATTTTTTTGAAGTTTCTGCCCAAAATAAAAAATCGGTATTTGACATAGCTTCACAAATAGTTTTGACCTGTCCTTTTACATCACAACATATACCAAAAGTGGATCATACAGGTCAAATTTCGTGCCAATCGGACAAACACACGATTTATGATTATTTTAGTAAAAAATTCAGCAGCAAGACCCGATTAAAAATTGCATAAATGACACCCTATCCATCAATTCCGTCCTAGGAATTCATCATAAGGCCAAGGACTCATAAATGTTCTGTAATCCACAGCCCTAACACGATTTTAACGAGGGTTCTGTTGGGTTCTGTTAGGAACGTCAACCAACATGCACAGTATTTTATCGAAATAAATCCTAACGCAGCGGAATCTATAGTTAGGATATGGATGTTTACCTTTTAAAACTTTTGCCAACTCTGAGACGATGTAGAGTACCGTTGATGAAGTTCGTCTGAACACCACAACTTAATGGGCGGATAGGTTTGGCCTTTAGTCGATTCTAATCGACACGTCAAACAGATCACGACTGCACGGTGGCTCGGTCTCGGCGTCGGGTGCAGCGGCTCGGTCGTGGACGTCGGTCGCGGACAGCGGGTATGCGCGTCGGGTGCTGGGCGTGGCGCGCGGGTCGCTAGGATTTGCGGACAGACGTTCGAAGCAGGCGGGCGTGTTGCGGACGTGCGCTGGCGGGACTCCTAAGCTTACGCGGACTAGCGCTGGGCATCTGGGAACACGCAGCGTGCAGAGCAAGGCAGCAGGGGCTCGCTCGGATGGTGTGCGCGTGACGGTCGCGCACTGGGAACGATCAGCGAGCAGACGGACGTCGCTGGGGTCGTGCGCGATGGTCGATTGGCAGCAATGGCGAATCGCGAGCAGACAGGCTGTGCTGGGAGCTCGCGGTCGTCGATTGTGGTCACTGCTGGGAGCAGGGACTGGGACTGGCTGGGCGCGATCCCGGGCTGTTGCTCGCGGTAGCGATCGGCTGGGCCTTGGCTGACTTCCGACGGCGGCGGCGATTTCCGACGGCGGTTGACGGTGGTGGACGGCAGCGGTCGGCTGGGGAAAGTGACCAAAAATATATATGTATAAAGGCTCGAATAAATTATACCCAAAAGCCTTCTAACGGATTACCTAAACACCTACTTCGATTAAACTTGGTGGAGCGTTTAATCGAATCTCCCTAACTCTCGAACGATGTTATTCTCTCGTGTATGTAGAAGAGAAAAATCGGCCAAGACAACATGTAAGAGAGGTTGGGACATGGTGTATTTATAGGCTCCATTAGGGACCTTAAGGAGGTGCTAAATATGGGCTAATTCCATTAGGCCTAAGAATCCTAATTCTAATCCAATATTAACTTAATCTGGGAAGGAGATCTCCTACTAATCCATCTCTTCTAGAAGACTCCTAAGTCTCCAAACACTAGAGAAGATCCTAGTAGGATTACCTTTCCTAGTTAAATTAATAATCATAGAATAGAATTAATTCCTAATTTAAGAAACATAATTTCACTCCAATTAATAATATAATGTAGGAAATATATTTCCTACTAATCTCCATCTTCTAGAAGATTCCCAAGTCTCCTAATCCCAAGAGAAGATTCTAATAGGAATTTTATTCTCCTAATTAATTAATTAATTAATATAGAATAAAATTAATTCCTATTTAATGGAATTAAATAATAAAACATCCCACTAGAGTAATATTATTGCTCTCCCCATTTAGCCACTATTTTACCAATAAAATCGAGCCTCCATGATTAAATAATATTAATTCGATTGATCGATTTACCTCCCTATGTTTATGATATAGTGTCCGTTGAGTAATTAAATTACTAACAAAATAATTAATCAACTTCTTATTCATTTCCGAAATTAGTACCACTCAGGCCTTAACCATTATGTTAGACAATCGTCTACCTGCAGGGTTTAACATAATGTTCCTTCCTGAGCTCATTTCGGAGACGACATCAATCCAGCGCACTGGAACATAGTGACCGTAAATAATTTATAATAGCACATCATATAATTATTCTTACTTACCAAAATACCTCGTATGTCATCCTAATAAAATAGGAATCACTTGGTAAATCAAATAAATAAGAAATAACAATATATGCCTATTTTATATTATCTTACAGCTTAAGAGAACGCATCAATCACTGAAGGTGTAGGTTACAACAACGGTCAGTGAGTCTCATATCCTTATCCTTCCGTGGTCCTGTTCAACACTTAACATAAGTGCTAGTGTAATCCTTCAGTCAAAGACCAACTGAATCAAGAATACACTACAGTCTTTTTCCAAGTGGGGTCCCACTGCCAGTCTAGACTGTGAACGAATAGTTTAGTCTTATAAGGAACCGATAGGTGATATTCCTGTTCGAAACTCTTTGAACCACACTACCTCAATATAAGACATGGAGTATGTATTGCATAAATAAATAAACTGCAAACATATGTACTTTGACCGAAACATGATGGCCAGATCAAAATGGAATCGATAGAATCTGCAAAACATCGCTTTTACAGCATACCTCTAACAATCTCCCACTTATGCTTTATAAGTTCATGGCTAAACAAAATAACCACAATTTCTTTCAATCTAATTCTGAAAGACTAGTCTACTATGTCGCCCTAACATCTGACTCCCATTCCTTCTACGTGTCTCGTAAAGACTTTCGCCGGTAGGCTCTTCGTAAAAGGATCTGCTAAGTTGTCTTCTGATTGTATCTTGGCAACAACGACTTCTCCTCGTCCAACGATTTCTCGTATCAGGTGGTACTTGCGCTCTATGTGTTTATTCGCTTTATGAGTCCGTGGCTCCTTCGAATTTGCTACTGCTCCACTGTTATCACAGAACACTATAATCGCAGCGGGCAAACTCGGTACCACATCAAGGTCGAGGAGAAAATTCCTGAGCCAGACAGCTTCTTTCGATGCCTCTGAGGCTGCTAAATACTCAGCCTCCATGTTTGAGTCCGCCACGCATTTCTGCTTGACACTCCTCCATACTATGGCTCCTCCTCCTAAAGTAAACACAAACCCTGAGGTTGACTTGCTTTCGTCCCGATCTGCCTGGAAGTCAGAATCGGTGTAACCAAACGGAAATAATTCATCTGCCTGGTAAATCAACATGTACTCCTTAGTCCTACGTAGGTACTTGAGTATATGCCTTACCGCAGACCAATGTTCCGGTCTTGGATTACTCTGATATCTTGCTACCATGCCCACGGCATAACAAATATCAGTTCACGTGCACAACATAGCATACATGAGGCTTCCTACTGCCGATGCATATGGAACTGCCTTCATGTCCTCTATCTCTTGAGGCGTCTTCGGGGACATCCTCTTAGATAGAGGTATTCCGTGCCGAAAGGGTAAATCCCCTTTCTTGGAATCCTGCATGTTGAAACGCTTTAGGACAGTGTCTATGTATGTGGATTGGGATAGGCACAACTTTCCCTTCTCTCGATCGCGAATGACCTTGATTCTGAGAACATGTCCTACTTCTCTCAAATCCTTCATATCAAACAGCTTGGATAGCCATACCTTTACGTCTGATAACATCTTCACAGTGTTTCCAATGAGAAGAATATCATCCACGTACAGCACTAGAAACACCACCACGTTTCCATCACCTTTCTTGTACACACAGTGCTCATTCGGACGTTGGGTAAATCCATACGATTGGACAACCACGTCAAAACGGATGTTCCAAGACCTCGAAGCCTGCCTCAGCCCACAAATGGACCTCTTCAGCTTGCAGACCAGATGCTCTTGGCCCTTTGCAATGAATCCTTCTGGTTGCTGCATATAGATGTCCTCGTCCAAATTCCCGTTAAGTAAAGCGGTCTTAACATCCATTTGCCAAATCTCATAATCCATATGAGCGGCCACAACCAAGAGAATCCTGATGGATTTGAGCATGGCTACTGGCGAAAAGGTTTCCTCATAATCGATCCCATCTTTTTATGTGTACCCTTTCGCAACAAGCCTAGCTTTGAAGGTCTCAACCTTCCCATCTGCTCCTCTCTTTCTCTTATAGACCCACTTGCTTCCAATGGCGCGAACGCCACTGGGTGGCTCTACAAGATCCTTGACCTGATTAGTGTCCATTGACTCTATTTCAGATTTCATCACCTTTTGCCAAGACTCTGCGTCCCGATCTTAGAGTGCCTCATTGTATGTCCATGGGTCGGATTGAAGAACGTCCAGGACGGCCTCAGAAGACTCTCCCAGACCCATGAACCGTTCGGGCTGCCGGAAAACCCTCCCACTACGACGAGGTACTACCTACTCAGGTGCATCATCAACGATACGTGTTGCAGTACTTTGTGGTGTAACATCTAGTGCACTCGATAAAGTACTCACTCCCTTTAACTCCTCAAGAACATGTCTAGTACTGGGCTTATGATTTAAGACATAGTCTTGTTCCAAGAACCTAGCATTCGTGCTAACGATTACTTTCTGGTCCTCGGGACTATAAAATAGACCATCTTTCGTTTTCTTAGAATATCCCACAAACAGCCTTACTTCTGATCTCAGTTCCAACTTATAAGTATCGATTCTCAGCACATGTGCTGGACTACCCCAAATCCTGAGATGCCTTAGACTAGGCTTATGCCAAGACCACAACTCCAATGGTGTAGACGGTACTGATTTAGAAGGTACTTGTAACGCCCCACTTTTATTTAACGAAAATCAGAATAAATTTTTCAAAATTTATTTCAAAATACTTGGCGGCGCTACTAATTGAAAAACTATTTTCCATTACATCATAAACATAACTCCCAAACGGGTTCATAAATTGAATCAACACCGAAACCGGGTTCAACAATAACATTAATCTCCTTAAAACTAGGTTTTTCACAAATGCATAATTACTATGGAGTACGCTCCCTACCAATAATCTGGTAATCATCATACATCCAGAAATTCAGTAAACAATACTAAGTAGTTCATCGAAGCGGAAATGATACCAATAACATGACCACCACTCGCCTCATCTGCCGTGCCCGCAATACTAACCTGCATCCATGAAGAGCAGGTGGGGATGAGCACAAAAGGAAACAATATTGCTTACCACTATGCAGTAAACATTAATCACAAATAAAACAAGTATGGTCACATCATGTATACGTAATTAATTAGTTATCCCAACCTCCTATCCCAAGTTCGTTCTCATGTGCACACCTATCTCAATAGACTACTGCCGACTATATATCGAAAGCCACGGCCCTCGGCCTTCTGGTCTTACAACGAGTGTCCAGCCAATAGGAGTCTCCCCCGAAGGCCCAGCCTCACCATCGGACTTACATCAGGGTACTTATCGCTGACCGAGCACAACCCTAGTCTCGAGCGATGTGTCCTTAACAAGGACATAAAGAGGAGATTACCCCATTGGGGTCATTCTATAGTTACGGGGATAACCGTTCGACGACCGTTACAGCTCCCATCGAAGGCTACATGTTCCACATGCGTACTTTGATCATACTACAAGTAAAACAATAATAACAATATTAACATTTACAGCATTGCCAATTTTTCAAAACCCACCTAGAAATCGAGTACGCGATAGTGCACAAATAGCTGGAGAACGTAGGTGAGTGATCGACTCCTCAAACCTAAGAATTAGGGATTTAATTATTATTAAGGGTTTTGATTGGGTTGATTGGGCCACACAAGCAACAACAAGCATAACACAAAATCAAGAACAACAATAACCAAATAAAGCACACGACTAACACAACATTCTAGCCTCACTTATCCTCTTTCTATTTCTTAATATCAACAACAATTTATTTTAGCCTTTAAGCTATGTATAAAATAGTGGAAAACACATATACTCAGCATGCTTGATAACACCACAAAGCTCCATAATTAACGTGCTCAACATAACCAAAACAAAGGAATAACATGCCTCATTATCTCTTTAATTTTAGGCCACCTAAAAATGCTTCTAAATGACCTTGAATTTCAACATGCCATTTTCACATAATGCTCAGCACAAAGGCAGTCAAATAAAGCATACAAACACATGATATAGCCTTCTCTTCTCGTCATTCTTTCTTTTTTTTTTTTTCATAATTTCAACTTCATTATTAAGCTATACAAACTGAACATGCATACCAACATTTAACACATAAGCAGGATGTAATAGTATATAAAAGGTGTCAACAAGTACAAGGTAAAGCAAAGCTATCACACAGTACATCAAACAACTCATACTCCTTTCATGAAAGTCGAAGCATGCACCTCTTTTTCCTCATTTACTTGAAACCTTAAACAACAAATATGTTGGCCTTACCATCAGCATTTATAATGGGCAAAAATAACACATAATCAGCATGCTAATTTTAATAATAAATTTTAGCAAGCATGAAGACTTCTCACGGCCAGCAAACGCAAGAAGAAAATCTCAATTTCTTTTCAACTTTAACAAGTCTAACATGCAAATAAAAACTGAATTAATAGCTTTGGATGCCAACACAAATCAGAATCATATTCACCTAAACAAGGCCTCTTATAATCTCATGCCATAGCTCAGAATTTCGTATAAAAACACAGCCACAAAAAACAAGTCATAAGTCACACATAGTTGCCATCTTTCATCAATGACTTGAGCATGTTAATCCATTGATACTAAAGGCTGAAATTAACACCTCTCAACTCATAGAATAACAACAAATTATTGCATAAAAGTAGCACATGGTGACAGCCCCTAAGTCAAACACACGAGCGAAGCACAATCACATAGCAAGCAACATTGTTTCTCTAAAATTCACAACCTGTCCACACTACTTCAAAATAAATTTTAAGCATTAAAAAGAAGGTTAAGCCTTGTACCTCTTCTATAAATTTAATAATCAGGCTTTCAAGAGGGAAATCGAACGGCCTCGAACGATTCTCGGTTAAAGATCGACCCGCTTCTCTTCACGCACGCGGGCTGCTCGAAAGCGGTTTCAAGGGTACCGACCACTGCTCGTTGGGCAGAAAAACGAAACTACTGTTGCCCGATGCTAATGCTCGAGGACCCCGACTGCTAGATAAAAGCCACTAACGGCTGCAGCTATTCTCGCACGACCCGAAAGGGTTGCCGCTGTTATTCGGGCCAGTAACCGAACGTCGATGGGACTCACGGACCGCACGACTATGGCCACGATTGATCGGACGGACCTCCTGCTCAACGTTGGTGCTTGTCGATGAGTTGATGGATGACAGCTCCCGGTTGGCGTTAGGAACAAAGGCTGGAATTTGAAGGTTCCCGGCATGCTGAAGAACGGCTGAACAGGGCTGCCGTGGAGAGCTCGAATTCACCGAACAATGGTTGGGGCTCGTGAGCATCCACGTCCCAACGAAAATTGATGCCCGAAACCCCTGAGGGCCTGGCCACCGAAGGCTGGAGTCTCAATTTCAACCATCAAGGCCTGCTCGCCAGCCGCGAGATTCTAATCCTACCGTAGAGTATCTGGCTTGCACTTGCCGTCGCTGGTGGACTCGTCCTCGTCACTGGTGGCGCTCAAACTGTCGTGAAGGGTCAGTCCTCGGCTGTTCCTCTGCTCGCTGGAAATCTGGCGAGTCGCAGCGAGGTGAGCTCGTCGTCAGAAGTTGAGGCTTGTGAAGGTCGAAGCCCCTTGGAGGTCGACGGTCGTCACTCGTCTTCTCACCGGAGAGGCCGAGGAGAATGGCTGGAAAAATTGGGCGATTTCTGCGATTAGAGCTGGGGTGTCAGTGTCTCGGGTCTGCTTGGTCACGACTACGGCCAGCACTCAGCGGACGGCAACTGGTGGCTCACCGTCAGAAGCTCGCAGCTCGGGACTTGATTTGCTGAAGAGATTTTGGAGAAATTTGCAAAAAGGGATCCCCGTGCGACTGATCTTTAGAAGCGCTTAAATAGAGAGGATTAGGGTTGCGTCTTAGAGGTGATGCCGTGTGTGAGGCCGAAAATTAGGGAAATCGTTGGCCAAGCTTCTCGATGGCTGTGAGAGAAAGGGAGGAGACCGAGATTGAGGGATTGATCTCGGGATTTTGTTGTGACCGTTTCTTGCGCGATTTGTTGCTATGCGCTTGAACAAATGGCCTGAATTTTAGCCAGAGGGAGGATGGCTTGCTGCTAATCTCTTGGCCCAACAAAATAAATGGATTTCTTTGGGCTGGAAAAACATTGGTCTGACAACTGTTGCTTGGACTGAATTTTTATGGCCGAAAATTATACACAAGTGGGCTGAGTTTTGCTTTATAAAAATTGGCCGAGACACATACACAAACTTAGGCAGATTAATTTAATGCAACAATTAAGAAAAATAATCATAAAGGTCTATACACTTAGAAAAACAACAATTCACATGATCACATAATTCAATTAGACAATTAATATAAATAATAATAATAATAATTATAAATAATAATAATAATACAATAATAATTACCAAAAATATCCATAAATAAACGGGGCATTACAGTCTACCCACCTAAAAAGGAATTCCGTCCCTGGAATTCAAAAAAACATGCATCTAAAGAAAAATGACATACTCAAAAAGCATACACTCACGTACAGGACTTAATCCGACTCGCCGTATGCTCATATGTTTGCCTTATTGCATGGGAGGGTGATCAATCTTGTCCGAGCTCAGGCGCACATCCTCTTGCAAGGGACCTAGTCCAGCTCGGCCTATACCCATGAGTATAAAAAAAATAACCTCGTACCTAACAACACACAAGGCCTCAACAGGTCGTTCGGTGTATTGCCAGCGTACTCCGATTACCTCACCAACAAGGTGGACACATGAAGCCAAGTTCTAGTCTCGTGCCTGAGTCATACTGATAACTTGCTCACGATTTTATCAAGGACCGAGTGTCTTCATCAGAGACTATGATACGGTATTCAGCACACCCCAGATGCTCATACCCACATGATATTGACTCCACGAGTCGAACGCAGCCTTTATGTGCGAACACAAGGCTTGGCAAAAAGCAACATAACATTCCCAATTCGCCGACCACATTCCTTAATCAGAAATTATCGATTAAGGTCTTATACATATTTCGTGGGACTTGGAGCTCTCGGTTCAAGGTTCGAACGAAAGGGGTTCAACAGGTTAACCAAGTATTCCAGCATGAAACGGTTTGAACAGTTCAGGAAAAATATCAGTGGGTGGCCGTATACACTGGCCTGGGGAGTTCGTGTGTACGGTGATGGCGGCTGCAGTTCGCATGCGAGTCAACGGTCGGCCGCGCGCAAGCCTCTCGTCTCTCAGCATGGTCGTGCGTGCTCGGCCACCACTTCGCGTGGCTACACCCAGCCAGGGCCGGCGTTCGGTTCAAGGTTTCACAAGAAGGATACAATCTCAAATTACCAGAAAGAAATGGTTTTACAAATTAACAAGAATTTTGGGTTCAATATATATTTCAATCGTTTCATAATTTTAAATGTTTCAAAAGTTTCAAAGGTAGCAAGGGGTATGTTCGAGCTCCAAGTCCACCAGTTCCTCAAAACGACACACTCTAATACGCGAAGAGATCGACGATTGAGATAGATGAGAATTCTCAAAGAGATTCTAACACGGTTATTCAGTCGGGAATAGTCCCAAATCAGCAGGTCCTGCCGAGAGATTCAATAACTAGCTCGCCTCGATTTTTTTTTTTTTCGGCAAACAGCGTCCGCCGTCATGTCAGCTCTCTAAAATCTTCAAAAGAGGAAGAAGCACGAGGGGTCTATGATGGACAAAATTCGAAACAAGGACGGTTTTGCACCTCACGATGTGCTTGTGCGGGACTCGACTATCCTCCTTAAAATATTTCTGCATAATCTTTTAAGGTGGAAAGAAACACTCCTTGACATGCATCAACTAACTCCATCTGAAGTTCTACGCCAAGAAGGGAAAAATCAAGCGAAATTATCAAAACACGAGAATTGGCTAACGAAAGAAGCTTCAAGCACAATTCAAAATTGTTTATCATACAAAACAACAAGGGTTTGCAGAAGTCTACAAGAAGACCAGAATTCAAAAATAAAACAAGATTGTCTCGCATCTACAAGTCCACACTTTACGACCTCCATCATCAGTTCAAGCTGCTCCCGGATATCCACGACGAATTCAAGAAGAACCATCAACGCATAGAACGAGTATACGAACAATTATACACCCAACCAACCAACGAATTTTCAAATTCAATAAATGAAAAAAAAAGATTTAAAAAAGGGAAAAATTCTACCATTATATTGAAATTCTCAACCAATAACTACTAAAGAAAGAACTTAACTCTATACTACTAGAGTTTCAGTTCATACAACTAAGTTCGCACTCATCTAAAGTTCAAGAACGTTTAAAAGTAGGAGGATAAATTCCTAAGCCCCGATTTCACTTCAATAATCAATATTCAAGCAATTCACAATATCTCAAATTGTTCAGGTACTCATACCTGAGCTGGCGCGGCACGTCGAGAGCGAGTGGTCATAACTTAAGGTCATTTCACATAATCGAATAATTCACATTAACCAGTCTACAGAAACGCAGACTGGCTCTGATACCAAACTGTAACGCCCCACTTTTATTTAACGAAAATCAGAATAAATTTTTCAAAATTTATTTCAAAATACTTGGCGGCGCTACTAATTGAAAAACTATTTTCCATTACATCATAAACATAACTCCCAAACGGGTTCATAAATCAAATCAACACCGAAACCGGGTTCAACAATAACATTAATCTCCTTAAAAATGGGTTTTTCACAAATGCATAATTACTATGGAGTACGCTCCCTACCAATAATCTGGTAATCATCATACATCCAGAAATGCAGTAAACAATAGTAAGTAGTTCGTAGAAGCGAAAATGAAACCAATAACATGACCACCACTCGCCTCATCTGCTGTGCCCGCAATACTATCCTGCATCCATGAAGAGCAGGTGGGGATGAGCACAAAAGGAAACAGTAGTGCTCACCACTATGCAGTAAACATTAATCATAAATAAAACAAGTATGGTCACAGCATGTATACGTAATTAATTAGTTATCCCAACCTCCTATCCCAAGTTCGTTCTCATGTGCACACCTATCTCAATAGACTACTGCCGACTATATATCGAAAGCCACGGCCCTCGGCCTTCTGGTCTTACAACGAGTGTCCAGCCAGTAGGAGTCTCCCCCGAAGGCCCGGCCTCGCCATCGGACTTACATCAGGGTACTTATCGCTGACCGAGCACAGCCCTGGTCTCAAGCGACGTGTCCTTCACGAGGACATAAAGAAGAGATTACCCCATTGGGGTCGTTCTATTACGGGGATAACCGTTCGACGGCCGTTACAGCACCCATCGAAGGCTACATGTTCCACATGCGTACTTTGATCATACTACAAGTAAAACAATAATAACAATATTAACATTTACAGCATTGCCAATTTTTCAAAACCCACCTGGAAATCGAGTAGGCGATAGTGCACAAATAGATGGAGAACGTAGGTGAGTGATCGACTCCTCAAACCTAAGAATTAGGGATCTAATTATTATTAAGGGTTTTGATTGGGTTGATTGGGCCACACAAGCAATAACAAGCATAACACATAATCAAGAACAACAATAACCAAATAAAGCACACGACTAACACAACATACTAGCCTCATTTATCCTCTTTCTATTTCTCAATATCAACAACAATTTATTTTATCCTTTAAGCTAAGCATAAAATACTGGAAAACACATATACTCAGCATTCTTGATAACAGCACAAAGCTCCATAATTAACGTGCTCAACATAACCAAACAAAGGAATAACATGCCTCATTGTCTCTTTAATTTTAGGCCACCTAAACATGCTTCTAAATGCCCTTGAATTTCAACATGCCATTTTCACATAACGCTCAGCACAAAGGCAGTCAAATAAAGCATACAAACACATGATATAGCCTTCTCTTCTCGTCATTCTTTTTTTTTTTTTCATAATTTCAACTTCATTATTAAGCTATACAAACTGAACATGCATACCAACATTTAACACATAAGCAGGATGTAATAGAATATAAAAGGTCTCAACAAGTACAAGGTAAAGCAAAGCTATCACATAGTACATCAAACAACTCATACTCCTTTCACGAAAGTCGAAGCATGCACCTCTTTTTCCTCATTTACTTGAAACCTTAAACAACAAATATGTTGGCCTTACCATCAGCATTTATAATAGACAAAAATAACACATAATCAGCATGCTAATTTCAATAATAAATTTTAGCAAGCATGAAGACTTCTCACGGCCAGCAAACGCAAGAAGAAAATCTCAATTTCTTTTCAACTTTAACAAGTCTAACATGCAAATAAAAACTGAATTAATAGCTTTGGATGCCAACACAAATCAGAATCATATTCACCTAAACAAGGCCTCTTATAATCTCATGCCATAGCTCAGAATTTCGTATAAAAACACAGCCACACAAAACAAGTCATAAGTCACACATAGTTGCCATCTTTCATCAATGACTTGAGCATGTTAATCCATTGATACTAAAGGCTGAAATTAACACCTCTCAACTCATGGAATAACAGCAAATTATTGCATAAAAGTAGCACATGGTGACAGCCCCTAAGTCAAACACACGAGCGAAGCACAATCACATAGCAAGCAACATTGTTTCTCTAAAATTCGCAACCTGTCCACACTACTTCAAAATAAATCTTAAGTATTAAAAAGAAAGTTAAGCCTTGTACCTCTTCTAGAAATTTAATAATCAGGCTTTAAAGAGGGAAATCGAACGGCCTCGAACGATTCTCGGCTCAAGATCAAACCGCTTCTCTTCACGCACGCGGGCTGCTCGAAAGCGGTTTCAAGGGTACCGGCCACTACTCGTTGGGCGGAAAAACGGAACTACTGTTGCCCGATGCTAATGCTCGAGGACCTTGAGTGCTAGATAAAAGCCACTAACGGCTGCAGCTATTCTCGCACGATCCGAAAGGCTGCCGCTGTTGTTCGAGCCAGTAACCGAAGGCCGACGGGACTCACGGACCGCACGGCTATGGCCACGATTGATCGGACGGACCTGCTGCTCAACGTTGGTGCTTGCCGACAAGTTGATGGACGACAGCTCTCGGTTGCCGTTAGGAACAAAGGCTGGAATTTTAAGGTTCCCGGGATGCTGAAGAACGGCTGAATAGAGCTGCCGTGGAGAGCTCGAATTCACCGAACAATGGTTGGGGCTCGTGAGCATCCACGTCCCAACGAAAATTGATGCCCGAAACCACTGAGGGCCTGGCCACCGAAGGCTGGAGTCTCAATTTCGACCATCAGGGCCTGCTCGCCAGCCGCGGGATTCTAATCCTACCGTAGAGTATCTGGCTTGCACTTGCCGTCGCTGGTGGACTCGTCCTCGTCACTGGTGGCGCTCAAACTGTCGTGAAGGGTCAGTTCTCGGCTGTTCCTCTGCTCGGTGGAAATCTGGCGAGTCGCAGCGAGGCGAGCTCGTCGTCGGAAGTTGAAGCTTGTGAAGGTCGAAGCCCCTTGGAGGTCGACGGTCGTCACTCGTCTTCTCGCCGGAGAGGCCGAGGAGAATGGCCAGAAAAATTGGGCGATTTCTTCGATTAGAGCTGGGGTGTCAGTTTCTCGGGTCCGCTTGGTCGCGACTACGGCCAGCACTCAGCGGACGGCAACTGGTGGCTCACCGTTAGAAGCTCGCTGCTCGGGACTTGATTTGCTGAAGAGATTTTGGAGAAATTTGCAAAAAGGGATCCCCGTGCGACTGATCTTTGGAAGCGCTTAAATAGAGAGGATTAGGTTTGCGTCTTGGAGGTGATGCCGTGTGTGAGGCCGGAAATTGGTGAAATCGTTGGCCAAGCTTCTCGATGGCTGAGAGAGAAAGGGAGGATACCGAGATTGAGGGATGGATCTCGAGATTTTGTTGTGACCGTTTCTTGCGAGATTTGTTGCTATGCGCTTGAACAAATGGCCTCAATTTTAGCCATGGGGAGGATGGCTTGCTGCTAATCTCTTGGCCCAACAAAATAAATGGATTTATTTGGGCTGGAAAAACATTGGTCTGGCAACTGTTGCTTGGACTGAATTTTTATGGCCAAAAATTATACACAAGTGGGCTGAGTTTTGCTTTATAAAAATTGGCCGAGACACATACACAAACTTAGGCAGATTAATTCAATGCAACAGTTAAGAAAAATAATCATAAAGGTACATACACTTAGAAAAACAACAATTCACATGATCACATAATTCAATTAGACAATTAATATAAATAATAATAATAATAATAAATAATAATAATACAATAATAATTACCAAAAATATCCATAAATAAACGGGGCATTACAGTACTCTATTCAGAATGTATACTGCTGTTTCTAGGGCATATCCCCAAAACGAATCTGGTAAACTACTATAACTCATCATTGCCCTAACCATTTCCATAAGATTTATGTTCCTCCGTTCTGCTACGCCATTCTGCTGAGGCGTGCCAGGCGCAGTCAGCTGAGACGTAATCCCATTATCCGTCAAGTAGTTCCTAAATTCATTCGAGAGATATTCGCCACCATGATCGGATCGCAATGACTTGATACTTTTTCTTAACTGCTTCTGCACAACCGCCTTATACTGCAAGAACTTCTCAAAGCATTCAGACTTGCGGTGGAGAAGGAAAATGTATCCATATCTCGAGTAATCATCGATAAACGTAATGAAGTACTCGAAACCACCTCTCGCTTGAATACTCATAAGACCACATAGATCGGAATGAACTAGCCCTAACACATCTTCGGCTCTATGCCCCTTTGAACTAAAAACCCTCTTAGTCATTTTACCTTCTAGGCAAGACTCACAAGTTGGAAAAGCCTCGACTTCTAATGACCCCAAGGGCCCGTCTCCTACCAACCTTTGAATCCTCCTAAGGTTAATATGACCAAGTCTTAGATGCCAAAGATATGTTTCGTTCATTTTAGAAGGTTCCTTTCTCTTATTCAGATTAGATAATGAATTAAGTAAGTGTTTTTGTTGCAGTGGAGATGACTTAGATTCTAGAATGTATAGATTGTCAACTAATGAACCAGAACATATGAACTTTTTGTCAAAACGAATAACAACTTTATTATCAAACGTAGCGGAAAAGCCGTTCATAAACAACTTAGAAACTGAAATTAAATTCTTTCTAAAACAAGGAACATAAAGACAATATTTCAAAACTAGAAACGTATCTAAGCCAAAATCTAAATAGACGTCTCCCACTGCAACTGCTGACGCTCTACTAGCATCGCCCAAGTAGATGGTAACTTCTCCTTCCCTAAGTCGCTCGGTTTCCTGGAACCCCTGCAATGAATTGCAGACATGATCAGTGGCCCCTGTATCTACACACCAGGTACTGGTAGATAAAACCGCTAAACATGTTTGAACGACTAAAGCAAAAGGTGTACCTTTATCGGACTTCTTGGGGAAAGGGCAGTTTGCCTTCCAGTGTCCTTTCTGCTGACAATTGTAGCAATTGCCTTTCGGCTTCTTCGCTTTTTGTCGAGGTTGCGCGTCACTCATGACCGCCTTGCCCTTTCCTGCGGACTTCTTCCTCTTCTTGCCCTTAGGAGCCTTAGAAGTAGAAGCTTCTCCCCGTTGGGCCACCATAGCTTGGGTCTTCTGACGAAACAGGCCCTCTGCCGACTGAAGTTCAGCAATAAGTTCTGGAAGAGTCATCAACATCTTATTCATGTTGTAATTCAACCGAAATTATTCGAAGCTCTTCGGCAAAGACTGGAGCACTATATCGACCTGAGTTTCCCCGTCCATAAAAGCCCCAAGAACCTCCTGTTGGGTTCTGTTAGGAACGTCAAACAACATGCACATTATTGAACTTATCGAAATAAATCCTAACGCAGCGGAATCTATAGTTAGGATATGGACGTTTACCTTTTAAAATTTTTGCCGACTCTGAGACGATGTAGAGTACCGTTGATGAAGTTTGTCTGAACACCACAACCTAATGGTCGGATAGTTTTGGCCTTTAGTCGATTCTAACCGACACGTCAAACGAGGTTCCATCGCACGGTGGCTCGTTCTCGGTCGTCGGGTTGCAGCGGGTTGTCGCGGGCGTCGGTCGCTGGCAGCGTGCGGGTACGCAGATCGCAGGCAGGGTGCATCGGGCGCTGGGCATGAACTGGCGCGCGCTGGGATCTCGCGATCGGCGACAGCGAGCAGCAGGGGCAAACGGGCGGTGCGCGACTGCGTCCTGTGAACGATCGACGATCGCGGTGCTACACGAACGGGCGTCGGGCCTTCGTGCGGTGGTCCTGGGCATCGTTGCTGGGAGCTGAGACGGCGACTGGCTGGGCGCAACTGTGGGTGGCGACTCGCGGTTGCGATCGGCTGGTCACGGACGACTTCCAGCGGCGATGGGATTTTTCAACGACTCCTCACGGCGGCGGACGGCGGCGATCGGCGGTGATGATGTGATGAAGATGACTGGAATAATATATAATATAAAGGCTCGAATAAATTGTACCCAAAAGCCTTCTAATGGATTACCTAAAACACCAACTTCGATCAAACTTGGTGGAGCGTTTAATCGAATCTCCCTAACTCTTGAACGATGTAATTCTCTCGTGTATGTAGAAGATAAAAATCGGCCCACATCACATGTAGGATAGGTTGGGACATGGTGTATTTATAGGCTCTATTAGGGACCTTAAAGAGGTGCTAAATATGGGCTTATTTTATTAGGCCTAGGAATCCTAATTCTAATCCAATAATAACTTAATCTAGGAAGGAGATCTCCTACTAATCCATCTCTTCTAGAAGACTCCTAAGTCTCTTAACACTAGAGAAGATCCTAGTAGGATTACCTTTCCTAATTAAATTAATAATCATGGAATAGAATTAATTCCTAATTTAGGAAACCTAATTTTACTCCAAATAATAATATAATTTAGGAAATATATTTCCTACTAATCTCCATCTTCTAGAAGACTCCCAAGTCTCCTAATCCCAAGAGAAGATTCTAGTAGGAATTTTATTCTCCTAATTAATTAATTAATATGGAGTAAAATTAATTCCTATTTAATGGAATTAAATAATAAAACATCCCACTAGAGTAATATTATTGCTCTCCCCATTTAGCCACTATTTTACCAATAAAATCGAGTCTCCATGATTAAATAATATTAATCCGATTAATCGATTTACCTCCCTATGTTTAAGATATAACGTTCTTTGATTAATTAATTTACTGACAAAATAATTAATCAACTTCTTATTCACTTCCGAAATTAGTACCACTCAGACCTTAACCATTATGTCACACAATCGTCTACCTGCAGGGTTTAACATAATGTTCCTTCCTGAGCTCATTTTGGGGACGTCATCAATCCAGCGCACTGGAACATAGTGACCATAAATAATTTATAATAGCACATCATACAAATATTCTTACTTACCAAAATACCTCGTATGTCATCCTAATAAAATAGGAATCACTTGGTAAATCAAATAAATAAGAAAAAAAAATGTATGCCTATTTTATATTATCTTACGGCTTAAGAGAACGCATCAATCACAGAGGACGAGGTTACAAATACGGTCAGTGAGTCTCATAACCTTTGCCTTCCGCGTCCTGTGCAACACTTAACATAAGTGCTAGTGTAATTCTCCAATCAAAGACCAACTGAATCAAGAATACACTACAGTCTTTTTCCAAGTGGGGTCTCACTGCCAGTCTAAACTGTGAACGAATGATTAGTCTTATAAGGAACCGATAGGTGATCTTTCTGTTCGAAACACTTCGAACCACACTACCTAAATATAAGACATGGAGTATGTATTGCATAAATAAATAAACTGCAACATATGTACTGTGACGAAAACATGATGGCCAGATCAAAAGGGAATTGATAGAAACTGCAAAACATAGCTTTTACAGCATACCTCTAACAATCTCCCACTTATGCTTTATAAGCTCATGCCTAAACAAAATAACCACAATTTCTTTCAATCTAATTCTTAAAGACTAGTCTACTATGTTGCCCTAACATCTGACTCCCATTCCTTATACGTGTCTCGTAAAGACTTTCGTCAGTAGGCTCTTCGTAAAAGGATCTGCTAGGTTGTTCTCTGATGGTATCTAGACAACAATGACTTCTCCTCGTCCAACAATTTCTCGTATTAGGTGGTACTTGTGCTCTATGTGTTTACTCGCTTTATGAGTCCGTGGCTCCTTCGAATTTGCTACTGCTCCGCTGTTATCACAGAACACTGTAATCGCAGCAGGAAAACTCAGTACCACATCAAGGTCGAGGAGAAAATTCCTGAGCCAAACAGCTTCTTTCGCTGTCTCTGAGGTTGCTACATACTCAGCCTCCATGGTTGAGTCTGCCACGCATTTCTGCTTGACACTCCTCCATACTATGGCTTTTCCTCCTAAAGTAAACACAAACCCTGAGGTTGATTTGCTATCGTCTCGATCTGCCTGGAAGTCAGAATCGGTGTAACCCAATGGAAGCAATTCATCTGCCTGGTAAATCAACATGTACTCCTTAGTCCTACGTAGGTACTTGAGTATATGCTTTACCGCAGACCAATGTTCTGGTCCTGGATTACTCTGATATCTTGCTACCATGCCCATGGCATAACAAATATCAGGTCGCGTGCACAACATAGCATATATGAGGCTTCCTACTGCCGATGCATAGGGAACTGCCTTCATGTCCTCTATCTCTTGAGGTGTCTTCGGGGACATCCTCTTAGATAGAGGTATTCCGTGCCGAAAGGGTAAATCTCCTTTCTTGGAATCCTGCATGTTGAAACGCTTTAGGACAGTGTCTATGTATGTGGATTGGGATAGGCACAACTTTCTCTTCTCTCAGTCGCGAATGACCTTGATTCCGAGAACATGTCCTACTTCACCCAAATCCTTCATATCAAACTGCTTGGATAACCATACCTTTACGTCTGACAACATCTTCACACTGTTTCCAATGAGAAGAATATCATCCACGTACAGCACTAGAAACACCACCACATTTCCATCACTTTTCTTATACACATAGTGCTCATCCGGACATTGGGTAAATCCTTACGATTGGACAACCTCGTCAAAATGGATGTTCCAAGACCTCGAAGCATGCTTTAGCCCATAAATGGACCTATTTAGCTTGCAGACCAGATGCTCTTGGCCCTTTGCAATGAATCCTTCTAGTTGCTGCATATAGATGTCCTCGTCCAAATTCCCGTTAAGGAAAGCGGTCTTAACATCCATTTGCCAAATCTCATAATCTATATGAGCGGACACAACCAAGATAATCCGGATGGATTTGAGCATGGCTACCGGCGAAAAGGTTTCCTCATAATTGATCCCTTCTTTATGAGTGTACCCTTTCGCAACAAGCCTAGCTTTGAAGGTTTCAACCTTCCCATCTGCTCCTCTCTTTCTGTTATACACCCACTTGCATCCAATGGCGTAAACGCCACTGGGTGGCTCTACAAGATCCCAGACCTGATTAGTGTCCATTGACTCTATTTCAGATTTCATCGCCTTTTGCCAACACTCTGCGTCCCGATCTTGGAGTGCCTCATTGTATGTCCATGGGTCGGATTCAAGAACATCCGGGACGGCCTCAGAAGACTCTCCCAGACCCATGAACCGTTCGGGCTGTCGGACAACCCTCCCACTACGACGAGGTACTACCTGCTCAGGTGCATTATCAGCGATACGTGTTGCAGTACTTTGTGGTGTAACATCTAGCGCACTCGGTTTTGAAGTACTCACTCCCTTTAACTCCTCAAGAACATGTCTACTACTGGGCTTATGATCTAAGACATAGTCTTCTTCCAAGAACCTAGCATTCGTGCTAACGATTACTTTTTGGTCCTCAGGACTATAAAATAGACCACCTTTCGTTTCCTTAGAATATCCCACAAACAACCTTACTTCTGATCTCGGTTCCAACTTATTAGTATCGATTCTCAGCACATGTGCTAGACTACTCCAAATCCTTAAATGCCTTAGACTAGGCTTATGCCCAGACCACAACTCCAATGGTGTAGACGGTACTGATTTAGAAGGTACTCTATTCCGAATGTATACTGCTGTTTCTAGGGCATATCCCCAAAACGAATTTGGTAATGTACTATAACTCATCATTGCCCTAACCATTTCCATAAGAGTCATGTTCTTCCGTTCTGCTACGCCATTCTGCTGAGGCGTGCCAGGCGCAGTCAGCTGGGACGTAATCCCATTATCCGTCAAGTAGTTCCTAAATTCATTCGAGATATATTCACCACCACGATCGGATCGTAATGACTTGATACTTTTTTCTAACTGCTTCTCAACAACTGCCTTATACTCCAAGAACTTCTCAAAGCATTCAGACTTGCGGTGCAGAAGGAAAATGTACCTATATCTCGAGTAATCATCGATAAACGTAATGAAATACTCGAAACCACCTCTCGCTTGAACACTCATAGGACCACATAGATCGGAATGAACTAGCCCTAACACATCTTCGGCTCTATGCCCCTTTGAACTAAAAACCCTCTTAGTCATTTTACCTTCCAGGCAAGACTCACAAGTTGGAAAAGCCTCGACTTCTAACGACCCCAAGGGCCCTTCTGCTACTAACCTTTGAATCATCCTAAGGTTAATATGACCAAGTCTTAGATGCCAAAGATATGTTTCGTTCATTTTAGAAGGTTCCTTTCTCTTATTCAGATTAGATGATGAATTAAGTAATTGTTTCTGTTGTAGTGGAGATGACTTAGATTCTAGAATGTATAGATTGTCAACTAATGAACCAGAACATATGAACTTTTTCCCAAAACGAATAATAACTTTATTACCAAACGTAGCGAAAAAACTGTTCATAAACAACTTAGAAACTAAAATCAAATTCTTTCTAAAAGAAGGAACATAAAGACAATCTTTCAAAACTAGAAACCTATCTAAGCCAAAATCTAAATAGACGTCTCCCACTGCAACTGCTGGCGCTCTACTAGCATCGCCCACGTAGATTGTAACTTCTCCTTCCCTAAGTCGCTTGGTTTCCTGGAACCCCTGCAATGAATTGCAGACATGATCAGTGGCCCCAGTATCTACACACCAGGTACTGGTAGATAACACCGCTAAACATGTTTCAACGACTAAAGCAAAAGGTGTACCTTTATCGGACTTCTTGGGGAAAGGGCAGTTTGCCTTCCAGTGTACTTTCTGCTGACAATTGTAGCAGTTGCCTTTCAGCTTCTTCGCTTTTTGTCGAGGTTGCGCGTCACTCATGACCGCCTTGCCCTTTCCTAAGGACTTCTTCCTCTTCTTGCCATTAGGAGCCTTAGAAGTGGAAGCTTCTCCCTGCTGGGCCACCATAGCTTGGTTCTTCTGATGAAACAGGCCCTCTGCCGACTGAAGTTCAGATACAAGTTTCGGAAGAGTCATCAACATCTTATTCATGTTGTAATTCAACAGGAATTGCTCGAAGCTCTTCGGCAAAGACTGGAGCACTATATCGACGTGGGTTTCCCCATCAATAAAAGCCCCAAGAACCTCCAGCTCATTCAGCTGGGCCATCATAGCAAGAACATGTTCCCTTACGGGAGTGCCCTCGCGCATGGTCATGTTCATCAGAACCCTCATGGATTTTCGTCGGGCAGCCCGCGACTGATGACCAAATAACTCCTTGAGATTGAGAAGCATCTCTGCTGCAGTGTTCATAGACTGATGTTGATGTTGAAGTACATTTGACATAGATGCCAAGATGTAACACTTCGCCATCTCGTCAGCCTTTTTCCACCGAGCATACTCCTCTTTCTCTTGGTCTGGTGCATTGTCAGCAGGCACAGTCGGACAAGCCTCAACAGCAGCAAATTTGTACCCTTCAGCAGTTAACACAATATCCAAGTTCCTTTTCCAGTCAATATAATTTGGACCAACAAGTTTGTTTTCTTTGAGAATTACGGACAACGGATTGAAAGACATTTTGAATTCCTGGGATCATGCAAACATAGTATTTACTCAGTCAAGTAGTTTTGAATTTATACATCAAATATTGATCCCATTTAACAATATTCAAATAAATTCACCAACACCTCAAAACACCAAATCCCTGCAGGCCACTAAGTGTGGACGTCTACGGTTCAAACATTCGCAAGAGGAGGGATAAATCCCATTAGCTTAATATACTGCCGAGCAATACTTAACTAATAGTCGGTTTCATCTTTTGGCCAGCGCAATTAACTTTATAAAAGAATAAAAATGACCTTGTCCTTTGGGACTATCGTAATTATTTGCACTTTAAGCATAACCCATTAATTGGTACTAAGTTTACTACCAAAATTATACGTTCACCTTTGGGTGATCCGTACGCTTTTGAAATAGCTCACTCTAACCTTCCCGAAGGAGATTCGTCTTTGTGAACTGTGAAATAAAACGTCCTTTGGGCTCGAATTAAATCACTTCACTGACAAACCTATAATGGAGGTCTTGGATGTAATTTATTTCAACCCATTGCACACTTAATATAATTTTTATTTTATGGGATTTTCTAAACATGTTTGTATTTGCACATAAGCAATCACATAAAACATGCATGATTAATGAGCAATAATAAACTAGGAACTATAATCTAACTATCATGGCCATTGATCAATCTCCAATGTTACGGAGAAAACACAGTCATGTCCTTGTTGAGTGTGTCCTCCGTTTCAGGTATTGGAACTCCCCTTTCGCAGTGACTCCCACTGAATTGGTTGTCTCCGGGAAAGTCGTCGTTGGATCATCACCATGGCATCCGTGTATGTGTTTATCGCCTCGCCCCGTCAAGGTTGGTCCACGCCCGCCGGATCAATAACGAATAATATAAACAACAATTACATAATTCATCCTATGACCCACGCAGGAGCCGTACATGAGTTTCTATGAAAACAATAAACTATGCGGTGTCCCACCGCGCGAATAATTTATTACAAGCATTCACCAACCCAAAAATTCCTTGACATGTCCAAGGCTTTAAAAAAGCATACATTCAACATGAATTAAAATTCATACATACGGGCCACAATAGTCGGATTCGAAACACCTGCAAAAACTTATTGCAATTTCAAATCTACTATGCCGCTGCGTCCGTACGCACATATTTCATGTAGACAGGCAAAGTCCAAAATTCAAATTGTGCACGAGTTTGCATTAAGCCTGGGCTCTGATACCAGTTGTTGGGTTCTGTTAGGAACGTCAAACAACGTGCACAGTATTGAACTTATCGAAATAAATCCTAACGCAGCGGAATCTATAGTTAGGATATGGACGTTTACCTTTTAAAATTATTGCGGACTCTGAGACGATGTAGAGTACCGTTGATGAAGTTCGTCTGAACACCACAACTTAATGGGCGGATAGGTTTGGCCTTTAGTGGATTCTAATCGACACGTCAAATGAGGTTCGGTCGCATGGTGGCTCGGTCTCGGTCATCGGGTTGCAGCGGACGGTCGCGGGCGTCGGTCGCTGGCAGCGTGCAGGTACGCAGATCGCAGGCAGGGCACGTCGGGCCTTGGGCGTACGCGCGGGACTGCTGGGATGCGGACGGGCTCTGGCAGCTTCGGGCGTGTGCGTGCACGCGGGCAGGACTCCTAAGCCGCTGCGGATTGACGCTGGCGAGTGGGCGAACGCGGGCGTGAGCAGTAGAACTCCTGGGCGTGCGTGGAATGTGCGCGTGAACTGGCGCACGTTGGGATCTCGCGATCAGCGACAACGAGCAGTAGGGGCGAACGGGCGGTGTGCGACTGCGTCCTGAGAATGATCGGCGATCGCGGTGCTACACGAACAAGGCGTCGGGCCTTCGTGCGGTGGTCCTAGATGTCGTTGCTGAGAGTTGGGACTGCGACTGGCTGGGCGCGACTGCGGGTGGCGACTCGCGGTTGCGATCGGCTAGTCACGGACGACTTCCAGCGGCGATGGAATTTTCCGACGACTCCTCACGGCGGCGATCGGCGGTGATGATGTGATGAGGATAACCGGAATAATATATAATATAAAGGCTCGAATAAATTGTACCCAAAAGCCTTCTAATGGATTACTTAAACACCTACTTAGTTCAAACTTGGTGGAGCGTTTAATCGAATCTCCCTAACTCTCGAACGATGTAATTCTCTCGTGTATGTAGAAGAGAAAATTCGGCCAACACAACATTGTAGGAGAGATTGGGACATGGTGTATTTATAGGCTCCATTAGGGACCTTAAGGAGGTGCTAAATATGGGCTTATTCCATTAGGCCTAGGGATCCTAATTCTAATCCAATACTAACTCAATCTAGGAAGGAGATCTCCTACTAATCCATCACTTCTAGAAGACTCCTAAGTCTCCTAACACTAGAGAAGATCCTTGTAGGAATTTCCTTTCCTAATTAAATTAATGGAATAGAATTAATTCCTAATTTAGGATACCTAATTTTACTCCAATTAATAATATAATGTAGGAAATAGATTCCCTACTAATCTCCATCTTCTAGAAGACTCCCAAGTCTCCTAATCTCCATCTTCTAGAAGACTCCCAAGTCTCCTAATCCCAAGAGAAGATTCTAGTAGGAATTTTATTCTCCTAATTAATTAATTAATATGGAATAAAATTAATTCCTATTTAATGGAATTAAATAATAAAACATCCCACTAGAGTAATATTATTGCTCTCCCCATTTAGCCACTATTTTACCAATAAAATCGAGCCTTCATGATTAAATAATATTAATCTGATTGATCGATTTACCTCGCTATGTTTAAGACATAACGTCCGTTGATTAATTAAATTACTGACAAAATAATTAATCTACTTCTTATTCATTTCCGAAATTAGTACCACTCAGCCTTTAACCATTATGTCAGACAATCGTCTACCTGCAGGGTTTAACATAATATTCCTTCCTGAGCTCATTTCGGGGAGGTCATCAATCCAGCGCACTGGAACATAGTGACCATAAATAATTTATAATAGCACATCATATAATTATTCTTACTTACCAAAATACCTCGTACGTCATCCTAATAAAATAGGAATCACTTGGTAAATCAAATAAATAAGAAATAAAAATATATGCCTACTTTATATTATCTTACGGCTTAAGAGAACGCATCAATCACTGAAGGACGAGGTTACAACTACGATCAGTGAGTCTCATAACCTTTGCCTTCCATGGTCCTGTTCAACAGTTAAATAAGTGCTAGTGTAATTCTCCAGTCAAAGACTAATTGAATCAAGAATACACTACAGTCTTTTTCCAAGTGGGGTCTCACTGCTAGTCTAAACTGTGAACGAATGATTTAGTCTTATAAGGAACCGATAGGTGATCTTTCTGTTCGAAACACTTCGAACCACACTACCTTAATATAAAACATGGAGTATGTATCGCATATATAAATAAACTGCAAACATATGTACTTTGACCGAAACATGATGGCCAGATCAAAATGGAATTGATAAAAACTGCAAAACATAGCTTTTACAACATACCTCTAACACCTCCAGCTCATTCAGCTGGGCCATCATAGCAAGAACATGTTCCCTTACGGGAGTGCCCTCGCGCATGGTCATGTTCATCAAAAACCTCATGGCTTCTTGTCGGGCAGCCCGCGACTGATGACCAAATAACTCCTTGAGATTGAGAAGATCTCTGCTGCTGTGTTCATAGACTGATGTTGATGTTGAAGTACATTTGACAAGGATGCCAAGATGTAACACTTCGCCATCTCGTCAGCCTTTTTCTACCGAGCATACTCCTCTTTCTCTTAGTCTGGTGCATTGTCAGCAGGCACAGCCGGACAAGCCTCAACAGTAGCAAATTTGTACCCTTCAGCAGTTAACACAATATCCAAGATCCTTTTCCAGTCAATATAATTGGGACCAACAAGTTTGTTTTCTTTGAGAATTACGGACAACGGATTGAAAGAACATTTTGAATTCCTGGGATCATGCAAACATAGTCTTTACTCAGTCAAGTAGTTTTGAATTTTTACATCAAATATTGATCCAATGTAACAATATTCAAATAAATTCACTAACACCTCAAAACACCGAATCCTCGTAGGCCACTGAGTGTGGACGTCTACGGTTCAAACATTTGCAAGAGGAGGAATAAATCCCATTAGCTTAACATACTACCGAGCAATACTTAACTAATAGTCGGTTTCATCTTTTGGCTAGTGCAATTAACTTTATAAAAGAATAAAATCGACCTTGTCCTATGGGACTATCGTAATTATTTGCACTTTATGCGTAACCCATTAATTGATACTAAGTTTACTACCAAAATTATACGTCCACCTTTGAGTGACTCGTACGCTTTTGAAATAGCTCACTATAACCATCCCGAAGAAAATTCGTCCTTGTGAACTGTGAAATAAAACGTCCTTTGGGCTCGAATTAAATCACTTCACTGAGAAACCTATAATGGAGGCCTTGGATGTAATTTATTTCAACCCATTGCACACTTAATATAAATTTTTTTATGGGATTTTCTAAAACATGTTTGTATTTGCACATAAGCAAGCACATAAAACATGCATGCTTAATGATCAATAATAAGCTAGGAACTATAATCCAACTATCATGGCCATTAATCAGTCTCAAATGTTACGAAGAAAACGCAGTCCTGTCCTTGTTGAGTGTGTCCTCCGTTTCAGGTATTGGAACTCCCCTTTCGCAGTGACTCCCACTTAATTGGTTGTCTCCGGGAAAGTCGCCATTGGATCATCACCATGGCATCCGTGTACGTGTTTATCCCCTCGCCCCGTCAAGGTTGGTCCACGCCTGCCGGATCAATAACGAATAATATAAACAACAATTACATAATTCATCCTATGACCTATGCAGGAGCTGTACATGAGTTTCTATGAAAGCAATAAACTATGTGGTGTCCCACCGCGCGAATAATTTATTACAAGCATTCACCAACCCAAAAATTCCTTGACATGTCCAAGGCTTTAAAAACAGCATACATTTAACATGAATTAAAATCCATACATACGGGCCACAATAGTCGGATTCGAAACACCTGCAAAAACTTATTGCAATTTCTGTTCTACTATGCCGCTGCGTTGGTACGCACATAATTCATGTAGACAGGCAAAGTCCAAAATTCAAACCGCGCACGAGTTTGCATTAAGCCTGGGCTCTGATACCAGTTGTTGGGTTCTGTTAGGAACGTCAAACAACATGCACAGTATTAAACTTTATCGAAATAAATCCTAACACAGCGAAATCTATAGTTAGGATATGGACGTTTACCTTTTAAAATTTTTGCCGACTCTGAGACGATGTAGAGTACCGTTGATGAAGTTCGTCTGAACACCACAACCTAATGGGAAGATAGGTTTGGCCTTTAGTCGATTCTAATCGACACATCAAATGGATCACGGTTGCATGGTGGCTTGGTCTCCGCGTCGGGTGCAGCGGCTCGGTGGTGAACGTCGGTCGTGGACAGCGGGTATGCGCGTCGGGCGCTGGGCGTGACGCGCGGGTCGCTGGGATCTGCGGACAGACGTTGGAAGCAGGCGAGCGTGTTGCGGACGTGCGCTGGTGGGACTCCTAAGCCTACGCAGACTAGCGCTGGGCGTCTGGGAACACGCAGCGTGCAGAGCAAGGCAGCAGGGGCGCGCTCGGATGGTGCACGCGTGACGGTAGTGCACTGGGGACGATCAGCGAGCAGACAGGCATCACTGGGGTCGTGCGCGATGGTCGATTGGCAGCAATGGCGGATCGCGAGCAGACAGGCCGTGCTGGGAGCTCGCGGTCGTCGATGGTGGTCGCTGCTGGGAGCAATGACTGGGCCTAGCTGGGCGCGGTCGCGGGCGGTTGCTCGCTGTAGCGATCGGGTGGGCCTGGCTGACTTCCGGCGGCAGCGGCGATGGCGATTTCCGGCGGCGGTTGATGGTGGTGGACGGCGGCGGTCGGCTGGGGAAAGTGAGCAGAAATATATATGTATAAAGGCTCGAATAAATTGTGCCCAAAAGCCTTCTAATGGATTACCTAAAAACCTACTTCGATTAAACTTGGTGGAGCGTTTAATCGAATCTCCCTAACTCTCGAACGATGTTATTCTCTCGTGTATGTAGAAAAGAAAAATCGGCCAAGACAACATGTAGGAGAGGTTGGGACATGGTGTATTTATAGGCTCCATTAGGGACCTTAAGGAGGTGCTAAATATAGGCTAATCCAATACTAACTTAATCTAGGAAGGAGAACTCCTAATAATCATGGAATAAAATTAATTCCTAATTTAGGAAACCTAATTTCACTCCACTTAATAATATAATGTAGGAAATATATTTCCTACTAATCTCCATCTTCTAGAAGACTCCCAAGTCTCCTAATCCCAAGAGAAGATTCTGGTAGGATTTTATTCTCCTAATTAATTAATTAATATGGAATAAAATTAATTCCTATTTAATGGAATTAAATAATAAAACACCCCACTAGAGTAATATTATTGCTCGCCCCATTTAGCCACTATTTTACCAATAAAATCGAGCCTCCATGATTAAATAATATTCATCCGATTGATCGATTTACCTCCATATGTTTAAGATATAACGTCCGTTGATTAATTAAATTACTGACAAAATAATTAATCAACTTTATATTCATTTCCGAAATTAGTACCACTCAGACCTTAACCATTATGTCAGATAATCGTCTACCTGCAGGGTTTAACATAATGTTCCTTCTTGAGCTCATTTCGGGGACGCCATCAATCCAGCGCACTGGAGCATAGTGACCGTAAATAATTTATAATAGCAAATCATATAATTATTCTTACTTACCAAAATACCTCGTATGTCATCCTAATAAAATAGGAATCACTTGGTATTCGAGGAATTAGCAAGCCCTGCCAAACGAATAAATAAGAAATAAAAATATATGCCTATTTTAATTATCTTACAGCTTAAGAGAACGCATCAATCACTGAATGTCTAGGTTACAACAATGGTCAGTGAGTCTCATATCCTTATCCTTCCGTGGTCCTGTTCAACACTTAACATAAGTGCTAGTGTAATCCTTCAGCCAAAGACCAACTGAATCAAGAATACACTATAGTCTTTTTTCATGTGGGGTCTCACTGCCAGTCTAGACTGTGAACGAATAGTTTAGTCTTATAAGGAACCGATAGGTGATCTTTCTGTTCGAAACTCTTCGAACCACACTACCTCAATATAAGACATGGAGTATGTATTGCATAAATAAATAAACTGCAAACATATGTACTTTGACCGAAACATGATGGCCAGATCAAAATGGAATTGATAGAATCTGTAAAACATCGCTTTTACATCATACCTCTAACAGGTTCATCAAGGAAACACTAATATCCCTTCAAACATGCATAATAATATGGTTCGGAGGCTTATTTCCTCGAAAAAATAGAGCTCTAGATGACCGAGAACCCTTACTTATTTTAAGAACCTGTTTTAACCCCATATTACTCATAATTTATAAGAATTTTTAAGCTCAAGAACTCGGCCTAAACATGCATGCAACGAAAAATACGATTTTATGGCTTTAAGCTTCAAAAAATCCAAATCTCTCATTCTACCCGAGAAAAACTTTATTTCTCTACATGATAAATCTTAAAATATAATATTATAGCTAGGATAAAAAGATAGCATGAGCTAACCTTCACTGAAGTCGAAAATGAGACTCAAGCCCTTAACTCGGGTCTTCTTGGGTAGCTACAGGCCGTGGCTTGACTCGGTGGCCTTTGGTTGGGGATGATGGCTTCTCTAAACTCCTTATACTCCCAGAGATGATATGAACTTAGCTTGGTGCAGCAAAACTTTGTTAGAACAAGAGATAGCTTGGTGCTTGCTTCTCTTTGCACTAACAATGTTATACTCTTATCTCTCGGCTATCTCTCCTATTTCTCTCTATAAACTCAAAAATACTAAGTGTCCAACACCTATTCTCAGCTGAGGAAGTGAGGCTTATGAGGAGGTCATGGGCGGAGAAACCTATGCAAGCAAATGTGGACAAATTCCCTTTCCAAAGCACATGGGACTTTGGGGGGCCTTGGGGCACGACTTGGTTGGTCTTGGCAGAGGTTTTTGGCTGCATTTGGAAGGAATATTGGTAGGGAATATGGCTGGTCAAGTCCCAATGCACTAGGGGACAAAAGGTCCGTTAAAAATGAGGCTACCACATGTTCTCAACTAGTGCTAGTGTTATTTTATTAACCTTAATCATCCTTAAGGCTAACCTTGGCTTAAATAACTCCTAATCCACCTATTAATACATGCATGAATGTGGACTTGGAGAAAGATGGGTCAAAACTCAAGAAAATGGCTTTGGGAGGTGGCAGGCGCTGGCTGGGCGGTGTCTGCGCTTAATGCGGAAGTGGGTTTCGAGCCCCGATGACGAGAAGGTCCAAGAGCCAAGACAATCCGGGGAGGCTGTAAATAGGGCCAAAACGTTGCACGCATGGCCTAAGAGGCGGGTACGAGCTCGTATACGAGGCACTCAAGCACATGAGAAGCGCCACAAGTCCACGCAAACACAAGGTAGTCAACGGAAGTCTCGTACTAAGGAGCGAGTACGCGCGAGAGGGACTTGCGTGATCACAAAGTCAAGTTCACGAAGACGCCGCAAGAAGATGGTCTCAAGGCTAGCAACGCTCACACGCACGGAGAGGTGCATTAAGCAAGGGCGCGCACACGCGAATTGGCGTAGACGCGCATGGAGCTTGGAGGTTAGGCGAAGTAGCGCGTAGGGGGTGGATGTTGGGTGGTTGATACACGCGAGGGACTGCTGTAGATGGGCGAGCGCGAGCGAGCGCGCAGAGGGGCCGCGCGATGAGCTAGGCGCACCGGGCGAGCAAGGCGTATTGGGCGTCACGCGCGAGGCTCAAGTCAAGACCAAGGTGGCAAGCTTAATCCTCATAGGAATAGGCAAGGCGCGAATACTAAACCCTGCAGAAATAGGAAAAGCAGCTGAGTGCCGGAACGCGCGTGAAAGATCGGTGACGGGAGTAATCCTCGGAAGATCAGACAACGAGTCGGGAGCATATTCCTAGTAGGAATAGGCAAAGTGGATATGGGCTCGAAGCATGATCCTTCAAGGAATGGGAATGGCGAGCTGGCACGAGCAACACCCGGGGCGCGTAGGAGGTGCGCGCGCGATACCTCGTGCGACGAGGACTAGCGGGCGGCGCGCAAGAGGGCGGCTAGGTCAAGGGGGCGGCGACTTGGAGTGGGGAGCAAGCAAGAAGATTGGAGTGCAAGCAAAGTAATTAGGAGATCTAGTAGATTTAGGATTTTATGGTTGTAGAAGATGTTAGGATATTAGTTGCCTTAGGTTTTATATTCATGCAAATGTTAAGAGTTCTAGTTGGAGTAGGACTAGAATATTTTAGGATCTATAAATAGGGATCTTCCCTCATTGTTTTTCATGTCCAGAATTGATGAGTTGAATAGAAAATCAACATTGTGTTCAATCATGTGTTTAAGCAAGGCCGTAATGCGTATTTATCATACAACCGTGTCGGAGAGAAGGCCCTGAGAGCGTCTTGAAGTCACACCTATCGTGTCTAGTCGAAGGCCCTGAGTGCGCGATTATTCACAACAAATAGACAGAAACCGCGATCCGTCATCATTGGTGCTCTCGTTGAGAGTGTCCGATCAATGTTTTTGTCTATCTATCTTTTTCTTTTTTTTTCAGTTTTGCCTTTTGCTGAGGGGCCGAATTTTTTTCTATTTTGTTCGAATTTTTCCTTCTTTTTCTTCTCTTTTTCTTGAGTTGAGTCAAGTATTAAAAAAAAATGTGTCATCTTAGTAGTCCTTTGTTATTTCTTAGAGTCAAGAAAAAAAAATGTACTTCTTGCCATTGGATGAGTTGGATTGGGAAGATCTTCTAATGTTGGAGGGGTTGGAGAGGAGTTTCTCTCCGAAGGAGCAAAGTTATTTGGAGGAGTTGTACAAGCGAAGGGATTTAGAGGAAAAGTACGAACGATAAGCCAAGATCACGGAGGAGATGTTACACGACAGACAAAGGTCTATGCTTTACTTGCGACGGAAGATATGAGCCAGGCCATAAGTGCAAGTCGAGCAATCTACGCCTCTTCACGATGATCGTATGAACCTTGGTCGAGGAGGGCCTTGGCAAGGAGACGTGCGTGGAGGACGAAGTGATCAAAATTAAGAGTGAGGGCTTGGTCGAAGGCAATGAGGAACCCACGTTCTCGTTTGAGTTGGTGGGGCTTTTTGACGATGAGACCATATTTTCGTCCGATGTTGTGGGCTGTGCAAAGGATGAGGAACACATGGTCGTCGAGGTAATTAGTGGCGCGATCGAGCGCGCAGATGATGACGAGGGTGAGGCCTCAGTCGAGATCGAAGAAGTCAAGACCGAAGGAGACAAAGTGGTCGAGGTCGAGAAAGAGATATTGCTCGTGGTCGAAGTGGGCCTTGGCGACGAGACGCACAAGGAGGCCAGTGCGGACGAAGAGGTGTTTGAAGTCAAGAGCGAAGGCGAGGTCGATGAGGACCGTGAGTGGGATACGCACGTGGTCGAATAAGAAGTGCCCGATGTATGGATGGTCGAGGATGAGTCCTTGAGGACAAGGACATTCTCAAAGGGGGTGGGAATGATGCGGAAGTGGGTTTCGAGCCCCGACGACGAGAAGGTCCAAGAGCCAAGACAACCCGGGGAGGATGTAAATAGGGCCAAAACGATACACGCATGGCCTAAGAGGTGGGTACGAGCTCGTATGCGAGGCACTCAAGCACATGAGAAGCGGCACGGGTCCACGCAAACACAAGGTAGTAGACGGAAGTCTCGTACTAAAGAGCGAGTACGCGGCGAGAGGGACTCGCGTGTTCAAAAAGGCAAGTTCACGAAGACGCTGCAAGAAGATGGTCTCAAGGCTAGCAACGCTCACATGCACGGAGAGGTGAATTAAGCAAGGGCGCGCACACGCACATTGGCGTAGATGCGCAAGACGCACTGGGCTACACGCGCTAGGCTTAAGTCAAGACCAGGGTGGCAAGCCTAATCCTCGTAGGAATAAGCGAGGCGTGAAAACTAAACCCCGCAGGAATAGGAAAAGTAGCTGAGTGCCGGAACGCGCGTGAAAGATCGATGACGGGAGTAATCCTTACTCCTCGGAAGATCAGGCAACGTAACCGGGAGCATATTCCTAGTAGGAATAGGCAAAGTGGATATGGGCTCGAAGAAAGATCCTTCAAGGAATGGAAATGGCGAGCTGGCACGAGAAACACACGGGGCGCGTAGGAGGCGCGCGCGCGACACCTCGTGCGACGAGGACTAGCGGGCGGCACGCAAGAGGGCGGCTAGGTCAAGGGGGCGACGACTTGGAGTGGGGAGCAAGCAAGAGGATTAGAGTGCAAGCAAAATAATTAGGAGATCTAGTAGATTTAGGATTTTATGGTAGTAGAAGATGTTAGGATATTTAGTTGCCTTAGGATTTATATTCATGCAAGAGTTAGGAGTTCTAGTTGGAGTAGGACGCTAGTTTAGGATCTATAAATAGGGGTCTTCCCTCATTGTTTTTCATGTCCAGAATTGATGAGTTGAATAGAAAAGGAACGTTGTGTTCAATCGCGTGTTTAAGCAAGGACGTAGTGCGTGTTTATCATACAATCTTGTCGGAGAGAAGGCCCTGAGAGCATCTTGAAGTCACACCTATCGTGTCTAGTCGAAGGCCCTGAGTGCGCAATTATTCACAACAAATAGACAGAAACCGCGATCCGTCATCAGCGCGTGCTGCTACGCGCGGACGTGCCCGTGCTGGTTGCCTGCGCTTGCTGGGCACGTGATACGAGAGTAGAGATCAACACCGACAAGTCTAGCGAAGATGGAGGGCTAAAGCGCGAAGGGTGCGCATCGACCCATGATGTGCACGATTGGGCGGATAAGCTACGCACGCGGGCTGTGCAGGGTGTACACGAGCGCACGGGTGGCAGTTATGCACGAGAAAGGGTGGAGCGCATGCGGATGACGTGCGGTGCACGGGCATGCGTAGTAGACGATCAGGGCACGGGCATTGGCAGCACGCGCTGGGCGTCGCACGGAGAACAGGCGGGGCGCGCTGGGCGCGCGAGTGGAGGTGACGCGGGCGGTGGCCTCGACCGAGTAGGAGTAGGCGACGTGCGCGACAAGCGCGCAATGGACGAGGACGCGCCAGCTGGCGCGCAAGCAGCTGGCGAGTGCGATAGCGCGCTTGGGGGACGGACGCCCGGAAGTCCTAGGCTGGGCAGGACTAGGTAGTACAAGGGCGGTAGGCGCGCGCGATGCCTCGCGCGCGAAAGCTTAGGCGAGGCGGCGCGCATGGAGGATGTTTGTCTTGAGGCCGGCCGACTTGGAGAGAAAGATTAATTAGTAGTAGTAGGATTTTATTTCCTTATTGCTTTTAGTAAGTCTTCTGTATTAGGCTTAGATTTATGCACCTATAAATACCCATGTACATCTTCATTATTGAATATGTTGAATGAGTGAATAGAAAAGGGGAACATTGTGTTCATCGTGTGTTTAAGCAAGGCCGTAGTGCGTGTTTATCATACAAATCGTGTCTAAGAGAAGGCCCTGAGAGCGTCTTGAAGTCACACCTATCGTGTTTAGTCGAAGGCCCTGAGTGCGCGATTACTCACAACCAATAGACAAAAACCGCGTTCTGTCATCATTGGTGCTCTCGTTGAGAGTGTCCGATCAAGATTTTTGTCTATCTATCTTTTTCTTTTTTTTTTTGGTTTTTCCTTTTGCTGAGGGGACCAAATTTTTCCTTTATTTTGTTTGAATTTTCATCTTTTTCTTCTTTCTTTTTCGTGAGTTTGAGTATAAAAAAAAAGAAAAAAAAAGAGTGTCATCCTACTTTGTTTTGATAGAGTCTTAAAAAAAAGAGAGAAAGTTAGGATGTCAAACCGTGAAAGAATCTAAGCGTTGGAAGAAGGCTTGAGGACAATTGGCGATAGCCAACATGTCACCAACGAGAATCTGGGGAGAATCAAGCTCATGCTGCACGAATTGGTCGGGCAGCTTACACGCTACGCGATCAATTCCTGAGTTTTATTCTTGAGGACAAGGAAGCGCTTGAAGGGGACGAGAATGATACTGAAGTGGCTGGGCAGCTCAAGAACGCCGCAAGTCGTGTCTATCACGCACGCAAGAGAATGGCACGGGCCACGGGCGAGACGTACGTCCTGGAGCAAGAGACGCGCACGGAGCGCGAGAGTGGCCAATCGACGAGCAAGGACAGCTGCGGGCAACTATCGTGCGGGGCAGGCGAGTGGGTGGACACTGACGTAGACGCGCAGCATGCACGGGCAATGGGCGCGATGAGCGCGGGAGCAGATGAAGCGCGCGGTAGCAGGACGCGCGCAACAGACGAAGCCTTATGCCTCGAGGCAAGCGGCAAGGCAAGTGGGGCGCACGCACGCGATAAGGCGACTGGCAGCGATGGCGTTCGCAACACGCCCGATGGAGGAACACGCGCGGGGCACAGAGCCTCAGTCCTTGAGGCATGCGGACTGACGGGGATCCATGCGCGCGGTAAGGCGGCCGAGGACGGGAGTGCGCGCGAGGGAACCGAACGCGCGAGCAAGGTCGGCGCGGGCCTACTCCTCGTGGGCTTAGGCAAGCCAAGAGGCGGTGCGCACCTAGGGCGGTTGGCATGAGGCGGCCGCGTGGGAAAGAAGAGAGAGAGTAACTTAGAGTGCACACCAAGTGATTGGGTTTCCATCTAGCTTTATGATTTCTAGCTTAATTAGGATACTTAATATTTTATTGCTTTATTAGTTCCCTAGGTAGATTAGGACTAAATATAAATTGTGCCTATATAAAGGCCCCTTCCCTATGTTATTTTTCATCATTCAGTTTATCAATAAAAATTCAAACTTCTGTTCAAACACTTTGTCTTAGATTTCTTTTAGATCTCTATTGCAATTTTATTCGTTTCAATAGGCGCAGTTGTGGCTAGAGAAACACCTATCGGCGATTCAAGGCATGGATTCGTGGCTTATCGGCAATCGAAACACACGATCTTCATCATGGGCGCGCTATGCGCTGTGAACGTACGCCTGGGCTGACTGCGCGTCACTTATGCTTTTTGGTTTTTCTTTCTATTTCTCTCAATTATAGGCTGACTTGTTTCGGTTTTTGCATGGGAAAATGAAAGACTAACTCACGGCAATGACTTAGCTTATATATAAAAATGATGGAGATGAAGGATGATAGATTAACCGTGATGCGCCACATGTTTTAACTGTGTGCATCTGTGGCCTTTTCAATGCTTAGTCACGGGCTGAGGTGGCACGCAAGAGGGCTAGGTGGTATGCGAATTGCTTAGTCATGGCATGAAATGCTTAAGAGTGTGCCATGTGTACTAAGCTACTAGGTGACTAAGCTTTGCAACTTACACATATTATACTAATTTGGAGAAATTCTCACGGCAACTCACAATAGCCTAAGCTTGGATAAATTAACTTGATCATGGTACTTAATAAAACATAAGCTATGGTTTGGACGGTGCTAGCACGGCTCGCGTGCATTGCGCACGTGCACACGCACGGTAATGCACGGCGTGCGTGCGTGTGGACTTAGGGCTTGGCTTTAAAATTTAATTCGAACATTCTTGACTTTCGATAATTAATCCCGATTAATAATATCCATTTATAAAATAAACGGTTCAAAAATTAATTATCGAACTTAACTCGGCTAATAATTAAATCGAATAGATTTTCGACTTCAAATCGTATTTATTGACTGGAAGGCTGAAATGAGCATTATTAACAAAAGGAAATACATCTCTTTTATTAATAACAAACTGGGTTATTACAAGTGATGTGTTTAGTTCCAAGGTTGAACTGATTTCCTTTTATTAATATTTCTCATTTTAGTTTTTGAGCTAGTTAATAAATCATTCAGAAATAAGTTCGACTTTCAGTCGAAAAGTTATTCGGTTTAAATTATTTTCAGTAATCGAATCAAGTGTGATAATTAGTTCCACATACGTTTATTTTTATAAACGGATATTATTAGTCAGGATTAATTACTTTATATTGATGTATTATTCGAAGTCAAGATATTCGAATTAATTGTCGAAGTCGAGTTCCGATTGAAATTGAGTAAATTCTGTCAAGATTAAACCCAAGTCAAGTTATGTTTTAAGTAATTTATGCCTAAGTGTTAAACTAAGGCCTAAGTATATCAAGCCTAGATCATGTGCCAAAGTACCGAGAGCAACTTCCATTGTCGTGCTTATGGCGCCATTAGCTAATCTAATCGGCCATCTTTAGCTTAAGCCTAAGTGATAGCCGAGAGTTTGACATAATAAGTAATTGTGCAACTAGCCTTGATGACTCACCTATTTGCTTAACTAATGTGGAATTATGGTAGCATATACGTGATGACTAAGCTATTGTAAGTGCCACCTTAGAATAGTGACTAGGCGTGCTGTTGGGTTCTGTTAGGAACGTCAAACAACATGCACGGTATTGAACTTTATCGAAATAAATCCTAACGCAGCGGAATCTATAGTTAGGATATGGACGTTTACCTTTTAAAATTTTTGCCGACTCTGAGACGATGTAGAGTACCGTTGGTGAAGTTCGTCTGAACAAGACAACCTAATGGGCGGATAAGTTTGGCCTTTAGTTGATTCTAATCAACTCGTCAAACAGATCACGAACGGACGGTGCGCGGGTCTCGGTCGTCGGGTGTAGCGGGTAGCTCGTGCACGTCGGGCACGGACAACGTGCGGGTACGCGGGTCGCAGCGATCGTGCGTTGGGCGCTAGGCGTACGCGGGGGACTGCTGGGATGCGTGGGTGGACGCTGGCAGCTGCTGGGCGAGTGCGCGCGTGCGGCGGGACTCCTTCTCCTACGCAGACTGGCGCTGGGATGCTGTGGATTCACGCGGGCGTGTGCTGCGACTCTCCTGGGCGTGCGAGGAATAGCAGACGCGTCGTGGACGGGTGCTGGGATCTCGCGGGCAGGACGACTGGCAGCGGATGCGAACGGGCGTGCGAGCGGTGTTGCTGGGAGCACGCGGATGTCGCTGGGCATCGCGGACTAGACTTGGCGGTGCGCGACTGCTCGCGGTAGCGTGCGGTTGCGCGTGGCTGGGTTCTGGCGGCGACCGGCGGCAGTTGGCTATTTCTGGCGATCACTCACGGCGGCGATTGGCGGTGATGATGTGATGATGATGACCGGAAAATATGGTTCTTAGAAAGCTCAATCAATTGTACCAAAAAGTCTTCTAACGGATTACCTAAACACCTATTCCGATTAAACTTGGTGGAGCGTTTAATCGAATCTCCCTAACTCTCGAACGATGTAATTCTCTCGCGTATGTAGTAGAGAAATTCGGCCAACACAACATTGTAGGAGAGATTGGGACATGGTGTATTTATAGGCTCCATTAGGGACCTTAAGGAGGTGCTAAATATGGGCTTATTCCATTAGGCCTAGGGATCCTAATTCTAATCCAATACTAACTCAATCTAGGAAGGAGATCTCCTACTAATCCATCTCTTCTAGAAGACTCCTAAGTCTCCTAACACTAAATTAAATTAATGGAATAGAATTAATTCCTAATTTAGGATACCTAATTTTACTCCAATTAATAATATAATGTAGGAAATATATTCCCTACTAATCCCCATCTTCTAGAAGACTCCCAAGTCTCCTAATCCCAAGAGAAGATTCTAGTAGGAATTTTGTTCTCCTAATTAATTAATTAATATGGAATAAAATTAATTCCTATTTAATGAAATTAAATAATAGAACATCCCACTAGAGTAATATTATTGCTCTCCCCATTTAGCCACTATTTTACCAATAAAATCGAGCCTCCATGATTAAATAATATTAATCTGATTGATCGATTTACCTCCCTATGTTTAAGATATAACGTCTGTTGATTAATTAAATTACTGACAAAATAATTAATATACTTCTTATTCATTTCCGAAATTAGTACCACTCAGCCTTTAACCATTATGTCAGACAATCGTCTACCTGCAAGGTTTAACATAATGTTCCTTTCTAAGCACATTTCGGGGACGTCATCAATCTAGCGCACTGGAACATAGTGACTGTAAATAATCTATAATAGCACATCATATAATTATTCTTACTTACCAAAATACCTCGTATGTCATCCTAACAGAATAGGAATCACTTGGTAAATCAAATAAATAAGAGATAAAAATATATGCCTATTTTATATTATATTACAGCTTAAGAGATTGCATCAATCGCTGAAGGGCGAGGTTACAACAACGGTCAGTGAGTCTCATAACCTTTGCCTTCTGCGGTCCTGTTCAACACTTAACATAAGTGCTAGTGTAATCCTTCAGTCAAAGACCAACTGAATCGAGAATACACTACAGTCTTTTTCCAAGTGGGGTCTCACTGCCAGTCTAGACTGTGAACGAATAGTTTAGTCTTATAAGGAATGGATAGGTGATCTTTCTGTTCGAAACTCTTTGAACCACACTACCTCAATATAAGACATGGAGTATGTATTGCATAAATAAATATAATGCAAACATATGTACTTTGACCGAAACATGATTGCCAGATCAAAATGGAATTGATAAAATCTGCAAAACATAGCTTTTACAGCATACCTCTAACAATCTCCCACTTATGCTTTATAAGCTCATGGCTAAACAAAAATAACCACAATTTCTTTCAATCCAATTCTCAAAGACTAGTCTCCTATGTTGCCCTAGACTCCCATTCCTTCTACGTGTCTTGTAAAGACTTTCGCCGGTAGGCTCTTCGTAAAAGGATCTGCTAGGTTGTCCTCTGATTGTATCTTGGCAACAACAACTTCTCCTCGTCCAACGATTTCTCGTATCAGGTGGTACTTGCGCTCTATGTGTTTACTCTCTTTATGAGTCCGTGGCTCCTTCCAATTTGCTACTGCTCCACTGTTATCACAAAACACTGTGATTGCAGCGGGCAAACTCGGTTCCACATCAAGGTCGAGGAGAAAATTCCTGAGCCAGACAACTTCTTTCGTTGCCTCTGAGGCTGCTACATACTCAGCCTCCATGGTTGAGACCGCCACGCATTTCTGCTTGACACTCCTCCATACTATGGCTCCTCCTCCTAAAGTAAACACAAACCCTGAGGTTGACTTGCTTTCGTCCCGGTCTGCCTGAAAGTCAGAATCGGTGTTGTAATATCCCGACTTTTTATCAGTATAATAATATTTTAGTTCCGATATTATTTTTTTTCGGAATTAATTATTTTCAGTTATTTCAGTAGAAATTACCGGAACTATTTTCGAAGTACCGTTTACGTTCGAAATAATTTTGGTAATTAAGCATTATGTTTAGTTGGATAATTAAACATAATTAAGTGATTAATTTAACTTAATCACGAGATTAGCTAAATTGTTCGGATTTTATTCCGAGTTCATGTTCATAGCCGTGCATTGTTCGCAAATGCCGTGCATTACTCGGTCCATTTTTATTGTGCATTGTCGTACATGTGTTGTTGCCGTGTGCTCCATGTGTTCATGCGTTTGTAAGTAACCGTGCCCATTCAAGAGATTCCCTCCAACCTCGTCCATGCATGCCGTGCGGAGTGCCCAAGAGCTGGTGGAAGACCGTGCGCTCCAATTGTCTTCTTGCCAGACATTTTCCGTGAGAATCCGTGCGCACCTCTTTGTCCTTTTGCTCAAGTATCCGTTCCCGTTTTTGTTGGCATTGTGCGTGAGTTTTGAGGCATTGTTGTCCTCTTAAAATGCCGTGCATGGAGCTTTTGGCAGGGCCTTTTTCCTTCTTCATTTGTGGCCATTTCACGTGAGAATGGGACAAATTTTAAGTGCATGATGGCCACTTGTCCAAGCTTTGACCGAACCTCTCCCTCTCTCCCACTTTATGCCCTCGGTTTTATTAAGTAAGGCCTTAGAAATTTGCTCCTTTTTCTTCTAAGTGCCGAGAGTAGTGAGATTTAGAGAGCATAGTGAGGATTGTTAGATTTTCGTTTAAGTGTTGCTCGTGAGTTTTACCGAGAGTTCCGTACGCGAGCAACAGTCCGGCGTACCGCAAGCAAGGAGCAGCGAGTACCGTACGCGAGCAGCAGCCGTCCGTTGCCGTGAATACACGCACGCATCACAACACATGCACGCACACGGAGGTCACGGCCGAGAGCTCGGGAGTCCGAGGAGTTAGTCCCTAGGGCTTATAAGAGGTAAGTTCCCGTCGGCTTTCAACCAAGAATATCATGTTTATTTATGATTAGATGTTAAATGGTCATGCATGCGCGTTAAGCCATAGCCTTGCGTTCATGATATAATTTAAGTTATTTCACCGATTCATGTTAAGATTTTCAAGGAATTCTCCGAATAATCCTCGCATACTTAGCTTTTATTTGCGAAATTATGTTTATTTGAACTTAAGTATTCGGGTG
>CACSLK010007779.1:5606331-5618610 GCA_902706635.1 Striga hermonthica | reverse complement strand
CGGTGGCCAGTCAGCCGCTGACCGCCCGGCCGCAGCGAGCCGGCGGTCCGGCCAACCAGTGAACCGGCCGATTCAGACCGGTTACTTGAGCAGATCAGGACTCAGTGACCCGGTCCAAGTTCAGTTCAGTATTTTTTTCAGTCTAATCGGTTCAGTTCAGTATTTCAGTTAAATTTTCAGTCCAGTCAGTCCAGTTTACCAGTACCAGTTCAGTCCAGTTTTCTAGTCAGTCAAGTTAAACCCCAAGATTATTCCAGATAAAATATTAGATCGAGTCGAGCATCTTAACAGCTATTTTCTAATACTTAGTATTTGTTTATTTATATATTTTTACAATTTGATCAGCAACAGCACTTACAGTTTCAGATTAGCAGTTCAGGTGGGGACTCAAACTGAGTATTACATTGAGTATAATTACAGATATCATGTTTGAGGTATGTATGTACTAGTTCAACTTAGAATGGTGGCCAGTTCAGGTGCGTAATTCCATTCCGAGTTCTAGTTGCCTAATCTGCCCACTAGGGTGTGCACATGGGTTCGGCATAGCTAACAGATTTAGTATCTGATCTAGTAGTAATTTATATACTACTGATAAGCCAGATTCAGTACAGACCAGACCAGATTACATATATGTTTTCAATAAAGATATTGCAATTATTATTAATGTTTTATTTTAGTATGAGTTTCTGCGGAGCACAGTGGCTTTTAGTGCTCACGCCCCCACTATATTATCTTTTTCAGGTCACAGAGTCGGTCCCGAGGAGTGAGCGGAGCCGGTGGTCGTGGGTTCAAGTACATATTGTTTTGCAGACTTTTGATATGTATATATTTATTTTGCCACGATTTTACTTCCACTGACACTTTTCAGGTTTTCCAACTCGCGTGTTGATGTTCAGGTTTTGATCTGATTTCCCAGTCGGATTTTGTATAGTTATACATGCTTGTTTAATTAAAAAATAATCCGTTTTCTTAACCGTTTCAAAAGAGACAACGGATTTTTAGAAAAGAATGAATGTTCAGTAGCATCCCGAATCACGATTTCGCAACGAATAAGTATTTTTGGAAAAGAATTTGCGAAAAATTTAACTCTGATTTTAATAAGTTAGCGGGGTGTTACAATTGGTATAAGAGCACGTTTTTGTGTATCTGAATACTTTATTAAGTCAGAAAATTTTTCAAAAAACCCGACCACGCCTCGCCGACTACCAGGTAAGTGCTGAGTTGCAGTTTATATATCTAAACGAATGCTTAAGTCTATGCTCAGTAGAGAGTACCAAATATTTAACACTAGAAACCAGTATGGATGCTCGAGTAATTTAGCGACTCTAGTTTAGGATATAGTCAATTTATTTCAATTGATAATTCGACTCTAGTTTTCTCGGGTAATTTAGCGACTCGTCAATAAATTTGTATGTCTAATCAGTCATTTAATATATTGTTAATCATGTTAAACATTTTAATGTTCAGATGCCGCCTCGTAGAGATCCAGATCACCAGGAGATTCCCCAAGCCACCGTAGACGCTCAGTTTCGCGACTACCATCCAGAGAAATTTTCCGGTCAGAGAGATCCCTGATTTGTTGATGAATGGGTTCAGGGCCTCGAGATGATCTTTGAGGTCATGGACTGTCCCGATCGTTACCGCGTACTTTGTGCCTTGATCCAGATGACTGGAGACGCACGCCTCTGGTAGAATGCCTACTGGGGAATGCGTCCTGGTGAAAAGGAAGGTTGTACATGGGACAATTTTAAGGAGTTGATACATGAAAAGTACTATCCTGCTTATTATCGAGCAGAAATAGAGCGTCAATTCCTGGCGCTCAAATAGGGTACTCGGTCAGTAGACGAGTACGGGCGAGAATTCACTCGACTTGGAGCCTTCATTCCCGAGTTGGTCAGTACGGAGGCAAAGAGATCGAGACGTTTCACTGACGGGCTTTTACCAGTGGTCTGTCATAACATTGTAGGTCATGGAGTCCAGACCTATGCCCATACCGTCACTATAGCCCAGGAGGTGGACGCCAGCGTTCGGAGGGAGGCCATCCCGATTCCATTCCAATCAGTTGCCCAACCACCTGCCCAACAAGTAACGGGCCAAGAATCGAAGAACAAGGGAAAGAGGAAGTTGATAACGCCCCAGGACGAATGAAGAAACTGCCTCAAACAACAACATCCAATGCCACTTTGCCCCACATGTGGACGACTTCACCGCGGAGAGTGCCTTATGGGCCAGAACATCTGTTACTTTTGTCGACAACCTAGACACAACCGTGCTGATTGCCCTAGGCGTCAACAACAACAACCACAACCACAGCAACCTCAACAACAACAACAGCCCAGACAACAGCCACCGAGACAACCACAACAGCAGCAGCTTGGGAAACAGCAGGCCCATGTTTAAGCAGTCGATCAGGCGGAAGCAGACCAACACCCAGGTACCATGTCTGGGATGATTATTCTTAACGATGTTCCTGTTTTTGCCTTATTCGACACTGGAGCGACTCATTCATTTATATCACGTCGATGTCTTGATGCCATTGGGGTTCGATCTATCAGCGTTGTCGATCCTCTCGAGGTGAGTTTAGCCTCGGGAAGCAAGATAGTGACTGATGCTAAAGCTGAGAGTCCCAGCCTTTCCATCGGCGGCCGTATCTTGACTACCGACGCTTATGTTATCGAGATGAGGGATTTTGACCTCATTCTCAGGATAGACTGGCTAACCCATTTTCATGCAGATATCCGTTGCCATGATCGGGAGATTACTCTTTATCTTCCGAGAGACGACCAGATCACTTATTTCAGTTCCAGGACTCGTACTCTGCCTCATATCATTTCTATGATGAAAGCCATAAAGATCTTACGACGAGGTGATTTCTAGGGATACCTAGTGAGCCTTGTCGGAGACGAATCAAAAGCACGGACAACTCACGACATTTCTATCTTTCGTGAGTTCGTGGACGTGTTTCCATACCAGCTTCTAGGTGGTCCATCCAACCGACAGGTGGAGTTTTCTATTGATTTTATTCCGGGAGCCGGACCAGTGTCTAAGGCGCCGTATAGAATGGCACCTAAAGAGTTACAGGAGTTAAAGACTCAAATCCAGGAGTTGCTGAATCTCAGTTTTATTCAACCGAGCGTTTCACCATGGGGAGCACCCGTTCTATTCATCAAGAAGAATGACTATTCTATGCGCATGTGTATCGATTACCGAGATCTTAACCGATTGACGATCAAGAATAAATATCCGCTTCCCAGAACTGACGACTTGTTCGACCAGTTGAGAGGCGCATGTGTATTTTCTACGATTGATTTGCGTTCAGGCTACCATCAGCTGAAGATCAAGGAGTCAGACATCGCCAAGAGAGCATTCTGAACTGAATACGGTCATTACGAGTACGTGGTTATGTCGTTCGGTCTCAGCGATGCCCCGGCAGTATTCATTGACTTGATGAACCGTGTATTCCATCCATTTCTTGATCAGTTTGTTATCATATTCATTGATGAACCGTGTAACTTATTTATTCCAAGAGCCAGAAGGAGCATGAAGAGCATCTGAGGGCCGTTCTTGAGACCCTTAGACGTGAAAATTTATATGCTAAGTTCTCTAAATGCAAATTTTGGCTTCAGTGAGTGGCTTTTCTTGGCCACTTTATTACTCAGGTAGGTATTGAAGTTGATCCATCCAAAATTTCCGTAGTTCGGAACTGGTCAGCACTAAAGAATCCGTCCAAGGTTCGTAGTTTCCTCGGCCTTGCAGGTTATTATCGCAGATTTATTGAGGGGTTTTCGAAGATTGGCCTTCCTTTGTCCCAGGAGGAAGTCTGTGAAGTTTGAGTGGACAGACCGTTGTAAGTCGAGCTTTCAGGAGATAAAAGAGAGGCTTACGACGGCACCGGCATTGACTATTCCGGATCCTTCTCGGAGTTTCACCATTTATAGTGATGCTTCGAGGCAGGGTTTGGGGTGTGTACTTATGCAGGACGGCCAGTTTATAGCGTACGCTTCACGTCAGTTGAAGCCCCACGAGCAGAATTACCCTACGCACGACTTGGACTTAGCTGCAGTGGTACATGCACTTAAGATACGGCGACATTATCTTTATGGCGGTCGGTGCGAGATTTATACCGATCAGAAGAGTTTGCAGTACATTTTCACACAGAAGGAGCTCAACATGCGTCAGCAATGTTGGTTAGAGCTTGTTAAAGACTATGACTGCACGATTCAGTATCATCCGGGGAAGGCGAATGTTGTAGCTGATGCCCTGAGCCGAAAGATAAAGGGTGAATTATCATGTTCTATTACTCAGCAGCGCCATCTTGTTCGAGACTTTGCCCGAATGCAGATTCAGGTCGTCGAGTCACTTCCTGCAGAGATCACAGAGAGTGTAGCTCGATGCAGATTCAGCCCACCCTGAGAGACAGAATCCAGCGGGAGCAGGCTTCTGATAGGTTTATTCGCGCTATCGAGGCCAAGGTTCACGCTAGAGGAGTTGAGGGTTTTTCTCGAGGCGCAGATGGCGCCTTGGAGTTTAGAGTCAGGATCATAGTGCCGAAGGTCGAGGCCTTACAGAAGGAGATCTTGACGGAGGCATATACCGCAACTTATTTAGCTCACCCCGGCAGCACCAACATGTACCACGACCTGAAAAGGTCATTCTGGTGGCGGGGAATGAAGAAAGATGTTGCCAGTTTCGTGAAGAACTGTTTGGTCTGTCAGCAAGTCAAAGCCGAGCACAAGAGTCCTATAGGCCTTCTGCAACCACTCGAGATTCCGAAGTGGAAGTGGGAGGAAGTCACGATAGATTTCGTTACAGGGCTGCCCAGATCGTCCGAGCACCATGACGCGATTTCGGTAGTAGTGGAAAGATTGACGAAAGTCGCACATTCCCTACTTGTATCAATGACCATGTCAATGGAGAAGTTGGCCGAGATTTATACCTGTGGGATCGTACGACTCCACGGAGTGTCCGTTCATATTGTATCAGACAGAGATCCCAGATTCACTAGGAGATTCTGAGAGAGTTTACACGAGGCTATGAGCACGCAGTTACAGTTCAGTTCGGCTTACCATCCAGAGACAGACGGTCAATCCGAGAAGACTATTCAGACGCTCGAGGACATGCTCCAAGCGTTGGTTCTAGACAGAGGTGCTAAGTGGGAGTCGATTTTACCGTTAGTTGATTTCGCCTATAACAACAGTTATCAGGCGTCGATCCAGATGGCTCCTTTCGAGGCACATTACGGGCGTAAATGCCGCTCGCCTCTTTATTGGGACGATGTTGGCGAACGTCGAGTACTCGGACCGAAGATGATCGAGGAGACAGTTGAATAGGTCGAGTTGATCAGACAAAGACTTAAGACAACACAGAGTCGGCAGAAGTCATCAGCCGACAAGCACAGACGAGATATTCAGTTCGAGGTCGAAGAATGAGCCTTTCTGAGAGTTCGTCCATTCCGTGGGATCATTTGATTCGGAAAGAGAGGGAAGTTACATCCCCGATTCATCGGCCCGTTCAAAGTTCTCGAGCGAGTGGGCGAAGTAGCCTATCATCTAGATCTGCCTCTCGAGTTATCTAATGTTCATAATGTCTTTCATGTATCCATGTTGCGTAAATACGTGTGTGATCCAGATCATGTTCTTCAGCTTACTGATATTCAGCTTCAACCAGATTTATCGTACGAGGAACGTCTTCGCTGCCCGGCGTCCGCGCGCGTCTCAGCCACCCTCGTATATGTTGCGCGCGCCCAGCACCTCGACGCTGCTTCCGCGTGTATCGCTTTTTACTACTCGACCACTTGCACACATCAAGGCACGATGCGCGCCACCTGCTCGCGCTCGCCTCCATGTCGCCGATCGACTTCGACTGCTCTCCCGATGGGCCTAGTTCGGCAATTGGGCTTAGCCCACCCCGGCAATCCTCTATCTGCATGAACGGTCCACTTGATGGCCCTGGCTCGTCCCATGGGTCCCAACCTTTCATGCATCCTCCTTCCGTCCTAACTCAATCTCCGGCATTCCATGTCCATCCGTCCTCCATCCTTTGCTTACCACGCCTTCGAACCTCCGAGCGCCATGCTCGTTTCTTCCTCGCACAAGGCCAACACCAACGACTTGCCTTCTTATCCTTTGACTTGCGTCTCCTTGATTTTGACCTTGGACCACATCCCTTTGGCCAATCTCTCACTCATGAAGGTCGATAGATCGAGCTTGTTGGCTCCGCCAGCATGTTCTCCAACCATATATCGAGAACCTCAACCATCCCATCGCTTGACTCACCGGGGTTAATAACCATGATATAGCCCTATTATCATAGCCCGATTCAAATGTTGATTACCCGACTGAGGAAAGACCGCGGACGACTTCATTAAGTCGAAATCTCCGATGTCGACTTGGCCCATCGGCCATTCAAAGGCCATCATCGGTCCAATAACGGTCTCTAAGCGACTTTAGAAAGTCGACCGAGTACAAGATGACTTCTCTGAAGAAGGCGAGCAGGCACTCTAGGAGCCCTGGATACATGTGCGACCTTACAACGACTTGGCAAGGCCCCAAGTCGACTCACAAGACCTCCGACGACTTGATACACCTAGATACAACATACGGAGAATCTCCAAGTGAAGCTAAGTTCATACAGGATAAGAAGGAATCTAGATGCTGACTTAGGAGTAGGCGGAATGCGAACCGACCAGGGCATTTTGGACACTTCATGTAAGTCGGCCAGGGCATTTTGGGTACTTCAAGTAAGTGTTTCTACTCCTATATAAAGGAGCTGAGGTAACTCCAAACCCTAACTTTCATTCTCTCCATTCATTCTTCAGCTGCTGCTCCTACTGAGCAGAGCTCATCTTCTTCTCTCTCACTGACTTGAGCGTCAGAGGCTCTTCACCGGAAACACTTCTGGTGTTGAGTTCTTGCAGGTGTTCACGGCGATTCATGGACGACTAGGAGGCTATTCGAAAAGAACCGGAGCTCATTTCCACCGGTTCACTCCAGAAGTAGTAGGTGACCCATCAAATTGGCGCCGTCTGAGGGGAGTTCTTGAAGGAAGTAAAAGCTTTTCACCTAGTTCCGATCTCTTTGACATGGCGGAGAAGGAGGGACTGTCGAGAAATCTGAACGAGGACTTTCGGGCAACGTGGACAGACAAATGGCCGCCGTCGGTTCCTAACCCTAGACCACCACTCTAGGTGCTCGGTTTTCTGCCGTTCGAAGGGCACGCGCCATCAGTAGCGCATATGGGGGAAGATACACCCATCACACCACCTGGGGTGAAGATTTTAGGGCTCACACAAGGAGGATCCAGCCAAACGAAGGCTGCCTGACACGGGAGTCGACAGGCTGGAGTCGACTGAAATGACTTTAAGCTTGGGAAAGTAGCCTGGGATGTTGGAGCAATGGGTAAGACCACCACCCCAGGTCGAGGGGCAAACTATGACCATGACGAGGAGCCAGATGCAGAAAGTGATCGCGGAGGCGGTGGCGGCCCAACTCAAGCAGGCGCAAGTCGAGCCACCTGGGGTCGAGCAACCCAGGGTCGAGCAACCCAGGGTCGAGCAACCTAGGATCGAGCAACCTAGGGTCGAACAATATAGGGTCGAGCTACCACCCCGTAATCACGAGCAACAGGCCTAGTCCAATGAGAGACAGATCAGGAGGGCGGAGGAGGAAGCATCGTCCATCAGGACCGCTAACCCGCAAGCGAGAGACAAGGGACACTGGAGCAGTTGCTGGCCCAAGTTCGCAATTTGCAGGCTCGAGTCGAGGGGAGAAAAGTTGGAGGCTCAAGGGGACATCCATTCTCATAGCACATTCTGGATGCCGACCTGCTGCAAGGTTTTCGCGATCTAACCATAAGTTATGACGGGTCGACTGATCCATCTCGTCATATGAGGAGTTTCAAGAATATGGCAGTTCTGCTTCGTTATAATGACCTAGTGCAATGTCGAGCTTTCTTGACGACCTTGCGGGGATCGGCGCAGGACTGGTTTCATCAGCTACCAGCGGGAGGCATCAAGGACTTCGAGGGATTCAGTGCAAGCTTTCTCAATCAATTTGCAAGCGTCAAACCGCAAGAGAAATCGTATCTGACCTTTATGGGCATTCACCAGAAAGAAGGCGAGTCACTGCGAGACTATGTGGTGAGATACACGCGGGAATGCGTCGAGGTGCTCAGGGCGTCGGAGGAAATAAAGGCGGGAGGTTTGACTCGAGGGTTGTTACCGGGCTTATGCAGGAATTCTTTGGCAAAGCGCCCGGGTAGAACGTTCGATGAAGTATTGGGAAGATGTGCGAAGTACATGAATGTCGAGGAAGCGGAGGTCGACTTCTTGTGAACGGTTAAAGCGAGTAAAGCTAACTCTCGGGATGAGAAGAGGGAGAAGAAAAGTTCCTCGACTGGGGAAAAAAAGGGGGTCCCCACGAGCAGAAAGAGAGGGGTAATCTAGGGACTGGAGGCCGACTCAATACACCCATTTGTCGGCCCCTCAAGCGCGAATTTTGGAGGTGATGGAAAGGGAAATTCATGACAATGTCGTCAGATGGCCCAAGACGAGGAAGGATGGACCAACAAGACCAAAAAGTAGTCTATACTACCGATTTCATAAGGATTATGGGCACAATACCGACGACTGTAGGCATCTCAAGGACGAGATCGAGAGGCTGATTAAAGCAGGACATTTGAAGAAATTCATATACAAGGACCGGGAAAAGTCGAGCAGGAAGAGAGAAGGAAGCAGGAGTCCTTGTAAGAGGGCGAGAACGCATGAGAAAGAGGAGCTTCCTCAGAAAAGGGGAGTCATACATATGATATTTGGAGGATCGACTGATGGAGATTCGAATCAAGCAAGGAAGGCGTATGCTCGAGGGCGCCATGGAAAAGTCGAGGTACAGCAAGTCGACGAGAATGGACCGGTAATGAACTTTGAGCCAGCAGATGTGGGAGAGGTCGAGAGACCTCACAATGATGCATTGATAATAACTGCCCAAGTATCAGGATATGAAGTGCAGAGGGTGTTTGTCGACACTGGGAGTTCCGTGAATGTGATTTTTATGACTGTCTCAAGAGGATGGAGCTCGACATACAGCTTACACCCCTTCAACTTTAATGGTTCGGAGGTCGCTCCCCTAAGAGAGACAATGCTCGCGGTCGTCCTAGGCGAGGGCGACTTGCGAAAGGTGAAAATGGTGAGATTCGTAGTAGTCCATGTCGAGTCAGCTTACAACGTGATCCTGGGGAGGCCAGCACTTAATGCATTCTAGGCTGTGGTGTCGACCTACCATATGAAGCTGAAGTTCTCAGTCGGAGATCAAGTTGGAGAAGCTCGAGGCGATCAAAAGCTGTCAAGGACTTGTTATCAAATCGCTGTGAAAACCAACCAGCGGGCTGAAGTTAAAGAAGGAAAGAAGCCAATGTCCAGCGAGAAGAGGCCGAGCAGCAATCTCGAACCACGTGGCAAATTCATGGAGACTTAGATCGGGGAAACAAAGGAACAGACCACTGGGACAGCGAAGGACGACAACTACCTCGATCTTGGCATGTGATCCATCTCAAACGCTTTTATGCATAGAGCAATATTTTAAATATTCTTTTGTACTGAACAATGCTTAATCAAACTCAGTAAAGCAATGAATTTCAAGTTTATGCTTCCATTGTGTCTTTTACATTTCATGTCGATCTTCTTATGATCACTCGAAAAATCAAAATTTTCAAAACAACTTTGAAGCTGCCTAGCCCCGACGACTACGAAGTCAATCTATAAACAACTACAAAGTTGTACTTGAGTAGAATCTCGACTAAGCTACGAAGCTTATGACTACGAAGTCGAACCAAAACAACTATGAAGTTGTACTCGAGTGGAATCTCGACCAAGCTACGAAGCTTACGACTATGAAGTTGACTCAAACAACTACGAAGTTGTACTCGAGTAGAATCTCGACTAAGCTACGAAGCTTACGACTACGAAGTCGACCCAAAACAACTACGAAGTTGTACTCGAGTGGAATCTCGACCAAGCTACGAAGCTTACGACTATGAAGTCGACTCAAACAACTACGAAGTTGTACTCGAGTGGAATCACGGCTAAGCCACGAAGCTTACGACTACATAGTCGACCCAAAACAACTACGAAGTTGTACTCGAGTAGAATCTCGACTAAGCTACGAAGCTTACGACTACGAAGTCGACTCAAACAAATACGAAGTTGTGTCTCGAAGTGGAATCTCGACTAAGCCACAAAGCTTACGACAATGAAAATTGACTTAAAACGAATACGAACGATTACATCCCCACATTTTAGACGACCAACTTCGAAGCAGTTAAAAGCCGTTGCTCGACTTCCACCAGCTCGCAAGTCGGGTTGGGAGAAGACGAGCTGAAAAACTTTTGGTTTACCAGCTATGAAGCTGCTAAAATCGTTGCTCGACTTCGACCAGCTCGCAAGCCGGGTTGGGAGAAGACGAGTTGAAAATCTTTTAGTTTACCAGCTATGAAGCTGCTGAAATCGTTGCTCGATTTCGACCAGCTCGCAAGCCGGGTTGGGAGAAGATGAGTTGAAAAACTTTTGGTTTACCAGCTATGAAGCTGCTAAAATCGTTTCTCGACTTCGACCAGCTCGCAAGCCGGGTTGGGAGAAGATGAGTTGAAAAACTTTTGGTTTACCAGCTATGAAGCTGCTCAAATCGTTGCTCGTCTTCGACCAGCTCGCAAGCCAGGTTGGGAGAAGAGTAATAGAACGAGACAATACACTTGTAAAAATTCAGATCAATCGAAAAAAGCATTGGAATGGACATTAAAAACGCACGAACAATCGAATGGGAAAGATAGATTTTGTATTTAAAGGCAAAAAGATTACACCATAGGTCGCCTCGACCCTTACAAAAACGGCCAACAGGGGCCGAGGACAAAGCAAAAAAAAAAAAAAAACAAATAGCAACACGGCAAGCAAACAAACGAAGCAACTAACATGGCCATCAAATATTTAATTTTTGTGAGAATCGGCGGTCGACTTCTTGGCAGCATCACCATCCCCGTCACCAACAGGTTCAGTACCCGCACCCCCATCCTTCCCGACCGCCTCATTACCGGCACCCTCATCTCCCTCGGCCTGCTCAGTGCCCGGGCGCTCAACCTCGATCTCTTCGTCTAGAGGCTCCTCATCCTCCTCGTCGTCTGCCCCACTCGGCCCGATCAAGTCGATTGGACCAGTCAAAGGGGAGGGAGGAACCTCAAGCCGCGCGCCCAGCTTGGCCTTTCGAATCGCACGGGTCTCAAGTCCCGACCACCATTAAAAATCATCGGGGAACGACGCCTCACCGCGATAGCCGACCGGAAGGAAAGGGACTCCTTGAGCGCCTGACGGTCGACCTTCCCCTCGAGAGCAGTGCCCTTTGCGGCCGCCTCCCACGCGTCGAACGTGAAGTGGAAGTACTGGAGGGTGGCAGGGCACAACTTCTCGAGGAAGTCGGGGGAGTTACAGAACGCTCTGACGACCTCCTTCCGGTAGGCATCAAGGAAGACGGAGCCCATTGGTGACTTGAGGAAAGACTTACGTCCTTCCTACTTCCCGAGCTCCCTCTCAGCCACATTGTCCTCGGTGGCCTTGGCAAAGTCGGCGCGCAGCCGGTCGACTTTGGAGAGGGCGGCGACCTTCTCCAATTTGAGCGTCGCAATGAGGGCATTGGCCGTCGCAAGATCGTCATGTTGGGTTCTGTTAGGAACGTCAAACAACATGCACAATATTGAACTTTATCGAAGTAAATCCTAACGCAGCGGAATCTATAGTTAGGATATAGACGTTTACCTTTTAAAATTTTTGCCGACTCTGAGACGATGTAGAGTACTGTTAATGAAGTTCGTTTGAACACCACAACCTAATGGGCGGATAGGTTTGGCCTTTAGTCGATTCTAATCGACACGTCAAACAGATCACGGTTGAACGGCACGCGGGTCTCGGCGTCGGGTGCAGCGGGGCTTATTGCGAACGGCGGACACGGTCGCTGGCAACGTGCACGGACTGCTGACGGGGCGCATCGGGCGCCGTGCGTGACGCGTGGGGAGCAGGTTACACGGATGGGCGCTGGCAGCTTCGGGTGTGTGCGTGCACGCGGGCAGGACTCCTAAGCCGCTGCGGAATGGGCGTGCGCGGCGTCTGGGGTCACGCGGGCGTGCAGTTCGCGTCTCCTGGTCGCGCAAGGAGTAGCGCGCGCGTGTTGGACGAGCGCTGGGACTGTAACACCCCACTTTGATTTTACAGAAATTTCGAATTTTCCAAAAAACCAGTAT
>CACSLK010007779.1:5563337-5574286 GCA_902706635.1 Striga hermonthica | reverse complement strand
CACGAGATCAGTATCAGATTATTCAGACCGGTATCAGATATCAGTTTCAGTTCAGTTATATATGCCAGGATCATGATATTGTTATTATTTTCACTGTTTTACATTAGTATGGGTTTCCACGGAGCACAGTGCCATAGTGCTCACTCCCCAGTTTTATTATGTTTTTTAGGTCAGGACGTCGGGACGGGAGCATGAACGTGACGTGACGGGGACCTCAGGATATTCATATTTTGGATTGTATAAATATGATGATTTACGCTTCCGCTTATGATACTTTGATGTCTTGTGATGATGTTTTTGATGACTTTTGACGTAACCGTTTTGACGAACTTATCTTTTGATTAACTTTTGAGAAACATATGATTTCAGTAAACCGGACGATATCATTAAAACTAAAATAACGGTTTTCTAAGTTAAGTCACGATTTTTAAAGGTAGCACCCCGAATCAGTTTTCGCAAAGTAAAAAGGTTTCATTTTAAAAGAGGGGTGTTACAATCGATCTATCCCGAACCGGACCAGGACGCTTACGCTTGCATTAGTAACAATATTCAAATAAATTCACCAACACCTCAAAACACCGAATCCCCGCAGGCCACTGAGTGTGGACGTCTACGGTTCAAACATTCGCAAGAGAAGGGATAAATCCCATTAGCATAACATACTGTCGAGCAATACTTAACTAATAGTCGGTTTCATCTTTTGGCCAGCGCAATTAACTTTATAAAAGAATGAAAACGACCTTGTCCTTTGGGACTATCGTCATTATTTGCATTTTAAGCATAACCCATTAATTGGTACTAAGTTTACTACCAAAATTATACGTCCACCTTTGTGTGACCCGTACGCTTTTGAAATAGCTCACTATAACCATCCCGAAGGAGTTTTGTCCTTGTGAACTGTGAAATAAAACGTCCTTTGGGCTCGAATTAAATCACTTCACTGACAAACCTATAATGGAGGCCTTGGATTTAATTTATTTCAACCCATTGCACACTTAATATAATTTTTATTTTATGGGATTTTCTAAAACATGTTTGTATTTTCACATAAGCAATCACATAAAACATGCATGATTAATGATCAATAATAAACTAGGAACTATAATCCAACTATCATTGCCATTAATCAATCTCCAATGTGACGGAGAAAACACAGTCATGTCCTTGTTGGGTGTGCCTCCGTTTCAGGTATTGGAACTCCCCTTTCGCAGTGACTCCCACTGAATTGGTTGTCTCCGGGAAAGTCGCCATTGGATCATCACCATGGCATCCGTGTACGTGTTTATCGCCTCACCCCGTCAAGGTTGGTCCACGCCCACCGGATCAATAACGAATAATATAAACATCAATTACATAATTCATCCTATGACCCACGTAGGAGCCGTACATGAGTTTCTATGAAAGCAATAAACTATGTGGTGTTTCACCGCGCGAATAATTTATTACAAGTATTCACCAACCTAAACATTCCTTGACATGTCCAAGGCTTTAAAAACAACATACATTCAACATGAATTAAAATCCACACATACGAGCCACAATAGTCGGATTTGAAACACCTGCAAAAAACTTATTGCAATTTCTATTCTACCATGCCGCTGCGTCCGTACGCACATAATTCATGTAGACATGCAAAGTCCAAAATTCAAACTGTGCACGAGTTTGCATTAAGCCTGGGCTCTGATACCAGTTGTTGGGTTCTGTTAGGAATGTCAAACAACATGCACAATAATGAACTTTATCGAAATAAATCCTAACGCAACGGAATCTATAGTTAGGATATGGACGTTTACCTTTTAAAATTTTTGCCGACTCTGAGACGATGTAGAGTACCGTTGATAAAGTTCGTCTGAACACCACAACCTAATGGGCGGATAGGTTTGGCCTTTAGTCGATTCTAATCGACACGTCAAACGGATCACGGTTGAACGACACGCGGATCTCGGCGTCAAGTGCAGCGGGGCTTGTTGCGGACGGCGGACAAGGTCGCTGGCAACGTGCACGTACTGCTGACGGGACACGTCAGGCGCTGTGCGTGTCGCGCAGGGAGCAGGTTACGCGGATGGGCGCTGGCAGCTTCGGGCGTGTGCGTGCACGTGGGCAGGACTTCTAAGCCGCTGTGGAATGGGCGTGCGCGGCGTCTGGGGTCACGCGGGCGTGCAGTTCGTGTCTCCTGGTCGCGCAAGGAGTAGCGCGCGCGTGTTGGACGAGCGCTGGGATGATGCGATCGGCGATAGCGAGCGGCAGATGCGTACGGGGCTTGCGGACGTCGTCACTGGATGCTGACAACACACGGTGGTCGTCGGCTGGCAGCAAGAGCGATCGGTCGTGCAAGTGGGCGTCACTGGGAGCACGTGGTGAACGTCCCTGGGCGTCGCCGACTGCGTCTGGCTGGGCGCGACTACTTGCGGCAGCGGGCGGTTGCGATCGGCTGGAAACGGGCAGCTTCCGGCGGCAATCGGTGGATTCCGACGACTCCTCACGACGGCGGACGTTGCCGATCAGCGGTGATGATGTGACCGAAAGTATATATGTATAAAGGCTCGAATAAATTGTACCCAAAAGCCTTCTAAAGGATTACCTAAACACCTACTTCGATTAAACATGGTGGAGCGTTTAATCGAATCTCCCTAACTCTCGAACAATGTTATTCTCTCGTGTATGTAGAAGAGAAAAATCGGCCAACATCAACTTGTAGGAGAGATTGGGACATGGTGTATTTATAGGCTCCATAGGGACCTTAAAGAGGTGCTAAATATGGACTTATTCCATTAGGCCTAGGAATCCTAATTCTGATCCAATACTAACTTAATCTAGGAAGGAGATCTCCTACTAATCCATCTCTTCTAGAAGACTCCTAAGTCTCTTAACACTAGAGAAGATCCTAGTGGGATTACCTTTCATAATTAAATTAATAATCATGGAATAGAATTAATTCCTAATTTAGGAAACCTAATTTCACTCCAATTAATAATATAATGTAGGAAATATATTTCCTACTAATCTCCATCTCCTACAAGACGCCCAAGTCTCCTAATCCCAAAAGAAGATTCTAGTAGGAATTTTATTCTCCTAATTAATTAATTAATATGGAATAAAATTTATTCCTTTTTAATGGAATTAAATAATAAAACATCCCACTAGAGTAATATTATTACTCTCTCCATTTAGCCACTATTTTACCAATAAAATCGAGCCTCCATGATTAAATAATATTAATCCGATTGATCGATTTACCTCCCTATGTTTAAGATATAACGTCCATTGATTAATTAAATTACTAACAAAATAATTAATCAACTTCTTTTTCATTTTCGAAATTAGTACCACTCAGACCTTAACCATTATGTCAGACAATCGTCTACCTGCAGGGTTTAACATAATGTTCCTTCTTGAGCTCATTTCGGGGATGTCATCAATCTAGTGCACTGGAACATAGTGACCGTAAATAATTTATAATAGCACATCATATAATTATTCTTACTTACCAAAATACCTCGTATGTCATCCTAATAAAATAGGAATCACTTGATAAATCAAATAAATAAGAAATAAAAATATATGCCTATTTTATATTATCTTACAGCTTAAGAGAACACATCAATCACTGAAGGTCTAGGATACAACAACGGTCAGTGAGTCTCATATCCTTATCCTTCTGTGGTCCTGTTCAACACTTAAGATAAGTGCTAGTGTAATCCTTCAGTCAAAGAGTAACTGAATCAAGATTACACTACAGTCTTTTTCCAAGTGGGGTCTCACTGCCAGTCTAGACTGTGAACTAATAGTTTAGTCTTATAAGGAACCGATAGGTGATCTTTCTGTTCGAAACTCTTCGAACCACACTACCTCAATATAAGACATGGAGTATGTATTGCATAAATAAATAAACTGCAAACATATGTACTTTGACCGAAACATGATGGCCAGATCAAAATGGAATTGATAGAATCTGCAAAACATAGCTTTTACAGCATACCTCTAACACGTCATTCTTTTGCTCGAGCTCATGGAGCTGTTCCGCGCACTTCTTCTTATAAGCATGGAAATTAGAGTGAGGTGAGGTAGACTCCTCAAGAAGAGTGGGCATCACATAAGCCATGAACTGAAAGGAAAGTCCAGAAAAATTAGTACACGACAAAAATGAGGATAAGAAAAATAATCAACTAAAGAAGAAGTCGAGAACACTTACCCGAGAAAAGCACAGTAGAGAGAACGGCCAGCACGATCGTAAGGGTTACGGTCGACACGAGCTTTGTCGGCAGTAGGCATGACGGAATCAAGGTATTTGGCAATTTCATGAGGATAGGGATGATCCCAAAGTCGGGAAGGCCTCTCGAGGGTCACTGTCTCGAGGGCGCCGGGAGAGCGGGGAACCTCAACCGATTTCCTCTTGTCCTGGCTCTTTTGGCGCTTGAGCGAGCCGGGGACTAGCACAAAGCCAGTCTTGTCTTTAGCCCTTTTACGGGACTTTGAGCCCGAGGCTTTGTGAGACGAGGTGGCGGACGGGAAGGTCACTTTCGACTTTTTAGCGGCAGCCGCCTCGACTGCCGCCTTCTTTGATCCAGAACCAAAGCCGTCGTCGACCTCTGCTGTAAGAGAAAGTTGTTTAGCAGACTTCTCGCTGCCTTTCGCCTTCTTGGTCTCAAAGCATTGCAGAGCCTTAATTGAAACACGCAATAAATAAATAGCTAGTTTAGAGTCATCGCGATAATCGTCATCACAATATAGCTTGGAGTAATAAAAGAAAAGGTGAGAGATGCTTATATAAATGAAACATGTGGGCTTACTGGGATTGTTGACCGGAGGAGCATCCTCGTCAATCCAAAGGCCCACATGGTTAAGGAGACCACTATCCTTAACCAGCAAAGAGCACTCCTCCTAAACTTATTTAGATCTTCTAGCATGGTTTGAAATTCATTCGACTGAGGGCGTTTAAGGTCCTGCTGAACTTTCGAAAAAATCAGATATTGGAAAAGGTAACTTTATCTTAAAGATTATGATAAAGGCTACCATAATGCGAATGGCATTAGGGGAAAACTGATTTATGGGTACATTGTACATGTTGCTAATCAACAAAAGCTCAGGTTCAATAGGGAACCGCAAGCCGAACATTATTTGGTTGACGAAGAAAGTGAAGCAGCCCTTAGGAGGATGAGTAAAGACATCGTTGGGACTAGGGAGAACCAACTCCCGGTCAAAAGGCAATCCACTAAACGACCTAAATCCCTCGATTTTGGCTGCAGAGGCATAAGAAAAGGGATTTAAAACGGCTACTTTAGCTAAGGAAAATGCTACTGATACAACATTTCGAGGATCATTAGGAAGAGCAATCAAGGGTACAGGAACTGGACTAGTTCTATATACAGGAATGTCTAGCAGTTTGAAAGGAATACCTCAGGGAAAAGGGTCGAGACGAGGAGTTTCCCCTCGAGAGGGATTTTCTGGAAGATCTACTAAACCGCCCTCTAAAAGGGCTTGTTCGTATTCATCCCAGTTGACGCGTGGAGCGACAACGTGGGAAGAGGAAAATGGCGGGGATACAAAGCCACTCTGTACCCCACTACTTGCACCGAGTCGGACGATTGAGGGCCCTCGTCAACCAAGTGCTCGACGGTACCTAGAGAAGAGCCAGAACCGGAATCTAAAAAGAAAGAAGAGGGGAAGGTCGAAGTTAGTAAAACATGGAACAGACTAACAGGGAGGAGATTAAGAACAAGTCGAGAGGCGAGGAGGAAGAAAAGTTTGAGGGAATCGGGCTCAAGTCGACTAAATCTTAGATCTGGGTTGACCTACTGAAAGAAAGATCGACAAAGTCTATGACGATACGCGAAGAAGAAAAGAGACTCTAAGTCGAGTCAATTCGCCAAAAAACACAAATTTAAGGGCTATACCTAAGCATGAAAGATCTAACGTTGGAGGTTACCCGAAATCATCTAAAACTTGTTAATAATACGAAGAACATGCATCGATCCCAAACCAAAAGCCCAGAAAGCTATCATAACATCTTTCAGAAATACAGAGTAAAAGGAACTTACACATGTTGATTAGGGTAGAGGAGTTCTGAGAAGAGTCTGAGAAGTCACCGGATGCTACGAGCGCTGGAAACACCATGGAGCTAGATTGCCGGAAATTTGAGAGTTCAGGGAAAGAGAATCGTGAAAAGTGAAGAAAGAGGAAAATAACAGATATTTATAGGGCGGTTAATGAAGCCCTAGCCCTGCGATTAAAGAGGGAATCAACGGTCAAGATAAGACACAGAATTCGAAGCGGCAAAAGTAGGATGGAGGCGGCGAGTCACATCCCACTTACGAAAATTTGAAATTCAAAGAAAAGAGGACAAAGGGCCATGTTTCAGGAAAATTCTAAGTGAAAGCTTCTACTATAAACCAGGTCAAATAAAATAAATCGTCGACATAACGTGTCAAAAATAAAGACGAGACGATTCATCAGTAAAAGGCAGAGGACCTAGCTACCAAATCGATGTGACGATTTACGAATAAGGACGAGATGACTACCAAATTTACTCTTAAGCTCGAAGTCGCTTAGAGTAATTTTTTTTGGGGGGGGGNNNGGGGGGGAACTAGATGATATAACCCTATTATCATAGCCCGATTCACATACTGATTACCCGACTGAGGAAAGACCGCAGATGACTTCATTAAGTCGACATCTCCGATGTCGACTTGGCCCATCAGCCATTCAAAGGCCATCATCGGTCTAATAACAGTCTCTAAGCGACTTTAGAAAGTCGACCGAGTACAAGACGACTTCTCTGAAGAAGGCGAGCAGGCACTCTAGGAGCCCTGGATACATATGCGACCTGAGGGAGACATGGCAAGGCCCCAAGTCGACTCACAAGACCTCCGACGACTTGATACACTTAGATACAACATATGGAGAATCTCCAAGTGAAGCTAAGTTCATACATGATAAGAAGGAATCTAGATGCTGACTCAGGAGTAGGCGAAATGCGAACCGACCAGGGCATTTTGGACACTTCATGTAAGTCGACCAGGGCATTTTGGGTACTTCAAGTAAGTGTTTCTACTCCTATATAAAGGAGCTGAGGTAACTCCAAACCCTAACTTTCATTCTCCCCATTCATACTTCAGCTGCTGCTCCTACTGAGCAGAGCTCATCTTCTTCTATCTCACTGACTTGAGCGTCGGAGGCTCTTCACTGCAAACACTTCCAGTGTTGAGTTCTTGCAGGTGTTCACGGCGATTCACGGACGACTTGGAGGCTATTGGAACAGTCTGGAGCTCATTTCCACCGGTTCACTCAAGATCTAGGAGGAGACCCATCAAACCACTTCCGTATCATTCCCCTCCTCTTCAAGACTTTCCTTGTCCTCAATAATAATGAAATTCAGCGCACCTTCATCATCATTGTTCTTAATTTTGGCCACTTCAGCTTCTTGGCTTCCACGAGTTGTCGTTCGTACTCTTCTAAATTCCTTCTCTCGTGAAGCTCCTCCAAATACGTTTGCTCCCACATGGTCAAATCCCTTTCCAACCCCTCCAACATTACAAGATCTTCCCAATCCAACTCATCTAATGGTAAGAAGGACATCTCTCTTTTTTTTTTCTTAACACTCAAAAAAAAAAGCAAAACAACTAGGATGACACTTTTTTTATACTAACTCAAAACTCTCGAAAAATAAAGGACAAAAGGAAAAAATTCGAACAAAATTCGAACCAAAAAGAAGAAAATTTCGGCCCTCAACAAAAGGCAAACCGAAAAAAAAGAAAAAGATAGATAGATAAAAACCTTGATCGGACACTCTCAATGAAAGCACCAATGATGACGGATCACAGTTTCTGTCTATTGGTTGTGAATAATCGCGCACTCAGGGCCTTCGACTAGACCTGATAGGTGTGACTTCAAGACGCTCTCAGGGCCTTCTATTAGACACGATTTGTATGATAAACACGCAATACGGCCTTGCTTAAACACACGATGAACACAATGTTCCCCTTTTCTATTCACTCATTCAACATATTCAATAATGAAGAGGTACATGGGTATTTATAGGTGCATAAATAAATCTAATCCTTATCAAACTAGATCTCCTAAATCGTGGAATAATATAAATCCTAATACAAGAAGACTTATTAAAAGCAACAAGGAAATAAAATCCTACTACTACTAATTAATCTGGCTCTCCAAGCAACTTGATTGTCTTGCACACCAAGTCGGCCGGCCTCAAGACCAACCGCCTCAATGCGCGCCGCCTCGCCTAAGCCTTCACGCGCGAGGCATCGCGTGCTTCGTTGTACGCAAGCGCCCATGCACCCGCCCGGTCTGCGCCGCCTTCACCCTGCGCGTGTGCGCCCGCCAGTCTTATGCCCGCACGGCTTAGGCTTCACGCTTCTATCTCACACTCGCGCGCTATCGTGCGCTCTTTGCTACTGACGAACTCCTTGCGCGCGTGCGTGCCGTCGCCCAGCACTCCTTCGTCTACGCGGTCTAGGTCATCGCCTGCATCACCCCCACTTATGCGTCCAGCGCGCGCCCCGCATCCACTGCCCAGCTCCCGCGCGTCCTAGCTACTTTCGTGAGTGCCGCGCACGCCAGCCATCTCGCCATCGTCTTCGTGCCCCATAGTGACCCAGCGTGTCCTGCCTATGCCGGCGCTCCAATCCTTTATCGCGCACCTCCGTGCACCCAACGCATCCGCGTATCGTTCGCACCTTCGCGCGCATCGTGGGCTGATGCGCGTTGTTCGTCTGCGTTCACCCATTCCTCTCGCTTGTCCTGCTCGCCTGATTGGCTTAGTCCTCCTCGGCAATCCTCGATTCGTACAAATGGCCCACTTGATGGACCAGGCTCGTCCGATGGATCCTAACCTTCCAAGCACTTATCTTCCGACCTAATGCAATCTCCGGAACTCCACATCCATCCATTCTCCATCCTTTGCTTACTCTGCCTTCGAACCTCCGAGCGCCATGCTCGTTTCTTCCTCGCACAAGGCCCACACTAACGACTTGCCTTCTTACCCTTTGCCTTGCGTCGCCTTCGAGCTTTCTTGGCCTTACGCTTCCTTGATTTTTCCATTGACCTCGGACTACATCCTTTCGGCCAATCTCTCACGCATGAAGGTCGATAAATCGGGCTTGTTGGCTCCTCCAGCATGTTCTCCAACCATATATCGAGATCCTCAACCATCCCATTACTTGACTCACCGGGTTTAATAACCACTTCCGTATCATGTGCATAGCATACACCAGTAGCGCCCGACAGCATGCAGTCAGCCCAGGCGTACGTTCACAGCACGTACCGCACCTCACGACGCATGTACCGCCAGCCAGCAGCGCCCCGCGCACGCCGGCCAGTCCCAGTGTACCCCAGCGCACCCAACAGCGCGCCAGCAGTGCCCAGCAAGCCTTGACCAGTGCCCAACAGCACGGCCAAATGCCCAGCCAACTGTCCGTGGCACACAGCAGCGCCCGGCAGCGCTAGTCCGCGCTAGTGCTGTAGCCAGCACGCACGGCAGTGGCCAGGCGCGCCTTGTAAGCACCCAGCAGCCATTGGCAGTGCACAGCAGCACGCCAACAGCCGTTGATACGGGAGTGGTTATTAACCCCGATGAGTCAAGTGACGGGATGGTCGAAGATCTCAATTTATGGCTAGAGAACATGCTGGAGGAGCCGTCAAGCCCGATCTATCGACCTTCATGCTTGTGAGATTGGCCAAAAGGATGTGGTCCGAGCTCAATGGCAAAATCAAGGAAACGTAAGGCCAAGCAAGCTCGAAGGCGACGCAAGGCAAAGGCTAAGAAGGCAAGTCATTGGTGTGGGCCTTGTGCAGGAAGAAACGAGCTTGGAAAATAGAGGCTAGAAGAAAGGGAGTGCAAAGGATGGAAGATGGTTGGACATGGCGTGCCGGAGATTGCATTGGGTCGGAAGGTACTTGCATTGAAGGTTCGGACCCATGGGACAAGCCAGGACCGTTTGTAAGGATCGAGGATTGTCAGGGCGGGCTAAGCCCAATTGATGGGTTAGGACCGTTGAGCGAGCCGGCAGGGTCGATCGGCGACAACTGTGTAACACCCCTCCTTATCGTTTAATCAGAGTGCGAAAATTCGCAAAGTTATTTAAAAATAAAACCTTTTTTTTTTACTTTGCGAAAACTGATTCGGGGTGCTACCTTAAAATCATGACTTAATTTGGAAAACCGTTATTTATTTTTTAAGGAAATCATCCGGTTACTGAAAGCATACAGTTTTCCAAAAGTTCGTCAAAATATAAATACATCAAAAGTCATCAAAAACATCGTAAGCGGAAGCGTAAGTCATCATAATAAATATACAGTCAAAAACATAAATGTCCTGAAGCCTCCGTCAGCTCATGCTCCCGGCCCGACGTCCTGACTTGAAAAACATGATAAAAGTGGGAAATGAGCATTATGGCACTGTGCTCCGTGGAAACTCATACTAATGCAAACATTGAAAATAATAACAACATCATGATATCAGTATATACATAACCTCAACCTGAAGCCGGTAATAACATGAACATGAATTTGAAATCGTCACGCAAACGTGACCCTGACCGTTACCTCATCTGCCGGCAAAGCCGAGCACCATGTGCACACTCTAGTGGGCAGACTAGGGCCACTAGAACCCAGAATGGACCGGCGACCATTCCGAGCGGATACCTCACATGAAATACATACCTCAAGCATGGTACCGTAATTATAATCAATGTAGTACTTAGTCTGAGTCCCCACCTGAACTGCTGAACTGAATGGTAGTGCTGATGCCTGATCAAATTGAAAATAATATAAACAATTACTAATGACTATGCTCAGACCGTTAACTTAACTGATTAATTACGTTAAGATGCTCTACTGAACTTAACATGATATTTAGACTTAACCGGAATAACCGGAACTGAACTGACATGAACTGATCGGACATGAATTTACTGAACTGAAATAATCCC
>CACSLK010007779.1:5532331-5547722 GCA_902706635.1 Striga hermonthica | reverse complement strand
CTGCGTGCAGTTACGCATACGGGCGTGCGCTGGCGCGTTGCTGCGGTACCGTTGGGCATGAACTGATCGCAGGCGTGCACTGGGCAACGCTGCGGACAACGGGGCAACTTAACTTGCACCATGCGGCCTGCTGTTGCGCGACTCCGCGCGCTGACGCGCGGTACTGCATGCTGGCACGCTTGGCTGGGCGTTGCTGCCGCCATGTGCGGACAGCACGGCCTAAGGCCGACCTTTGCCGGCCGTTCGGCACTAACTCCCGACCAACTAACTTCAATTTACATTATCTGATGTATTATGAACATGATCATCAAAATTACTTGGAAAATATAACTTTCGCACCATGGACTGAATGGGGACCGTGCGGGCGCGGCGTGCGCCGCCGACGGCGTTAGGCCGTCACTCGACCATTTCTACTCTTACTTCCGCAACTCAAGAACACTTAAACATGAATCATTATTTAAGGCTGTAGCAACACGATTAACAAAACAACCTGACCAGAACTTGAACCCACACCATAACTTAATGCGGCCCGCGGTCACGCGCGATGTGCGCAGCCACCCGCTCGGCCGGACTTCCGACTAACATACTCATATATCAATAAATCCAAGTAATTGAACATGTCATCACATAATTAAGTCAAATAGGGTCTGATTGCTGAAGAATTTCTGAAACCACCTGATGACTTGATACCATTCTACCTACGAACACACACACACGGACACCCCCGGACATACACGGCCAACTGGCCCGAGACTTCAACCAAACAGAAATAATTTATCACTACCATGACTAATCAGAAGTGATCTTGTCTTACCTTCTCACAATCTTGATCGAAAGTCGCAAGAAAGACACGATTTCTTGGCCCCTCGCGTGCTTGTCCGTGTGCCGCGGTTTGCCTTGCGGTGCGGTGTTAATTGCTAAGCTTGAAGTATGGAAAGGTGTGAATAATTTGCTAATTTCTCCTACCCTCTGAACTCTGAACTTTAGTTGCTGAAGTAATATAGGGAAAATGGGGAAAAATTCGAACCAAACTCCTCTCTTTATACTTAAGCCAAATGTTGGGAAAATTATGAGGGTGACGCGGTGAAAACGTGGCCTTTTTGGCTCTTAACATTTGGTTGCAATTTAGCTAGTTGGGGATGACTAAGCATGCTCTAATCTTGCCACGTTTCATGATCAAATGTGAGGAGGAAATATTTTCCCAACTTAGAAGAAAGCTTGCAGAAGTGGGAAAATTTGGAATAATAAATCATGGCTTATGGACTTAATTCTCACGGCTTGGACATAACATTGCGATAAGTTGCTTAATCAATCACTAAAATATGTTTAATTATTCAATTAAACATAATTCTTAATTACCAAAATTATTCCGGACGTAAACGGTACGTCGAAAATAATTTTCGGTAATCTCGACTGAAAGTAATTAATTCCGAAAATAATAATTGACAACGTTATTATATCGGAACTAAAAACATAATTTATACCGATAAAATATCGGGATATTACAACAGGGTCGATGGAGAATGGCTAAGGAGCGAATGGCGCGCATCGGCCCATGATGCGCGCGGTTGGGTGGAGCAGGTTACGCGCGGGTCACTGGGCAAGCGCAACGGGGGCGCGGGGGTGTTGAGCGTGGGCTTCAACCGCGAGGGTGGTTGGGACGCGTGGACGCCAGGCAGCAAAGACGCGGAGCGTGCGGGGCGCTCCAGTGAGGGTGACGCGGGCGGAAGCCGAGACCGCGAAGGCGTAGGAGTAGCGAGCACGCAGGGCCACGCGCGCGAGGAAGGCGGCATCGTCGGGACGCGCGCCATGGCGCGTGAGTGTAGTGAAGGCGCGAGCAGCCTAAGCCGTGTAGGCTTAGAAAAGGTGGGCACGCACGCGCGGGGGGAAGGCACTGCAGGCTTGGGGCACACGAAGGCGTGCGCGTACGACACGGGCGAAGCGCGCGAGTTCGCGTTCGAGGAGGAATAGAATCGATGTGCGGCGCGCGCTAGAGCGCATTGATGAAGATCGTGTGCTTCGATTGCCGATAAGCCAAATACCAGTGCCTTGATCGGCTGATAGTTGCCTAGAGGTTCACAAACCGAACCACTCTAAACGAGAATAATTGCAATAGAATTTTGGTGAAAAACTTAAGAAAAGAGAGAATGAACAAAAGTTCGGATTTTTATTGATAAACTAAATGATGAAAAATAACATGGGGAAGGGGCATTTGTATAGGCACAAAATATATCTAGTCCTCATCTACCTAGGGAACTAATAAAGCAATAAAATATTAGAAATCCTAAACAAGCTAGAAATCATAAAGCTAGATGGAAACTAAATCACTTGGTGTGCACTCCAAGTAACTCTCTCTCTCTTTCTCTCACACGACGGCCGCCTCACTTAGCACCGCCCGCGCGCCCCTCGCTTGCCGCGCATGCCTGCGATCGGGCGCCGCCTTCGCGCACGTCCCCACATGCCCGCCCCAAGTTGCTGCACTCCTCGAGGATTGGGGTTTTGCGTCCCGCGCGTGCGCCTTCATCCGGTGTGTTGCGCACGACATCGCTACCAGCCGCCTTCTCGCACGCGTGTGCCCTGCCTGCTTTGCTGCATGCCTCGAGGCATAAGGCCACAAGCCCCGCGTGCAATTCTCGGCTTCGCGCATCTCTCGCGCCCGCGCTCGCGTGTAGCGCGTCCATTGCTTGGCCACTTTCGCGCCCCATGCGCGTATCTTGCTCCAGGACGTGCATCTTTCCTGTGGCCTGTGCCATTCTCTTGCGTGCGTGATAGGCGCGACTTGTAGCGTTCTTGAGCTGCCTAGCCACTTCCGTATCATTCACGTCCCCTTCAAGCGCTTCCTTGTCCTCAAGGATAAAATTCGGGAACTGATCACGTATCTCATCCAAATCCTCCCATGTGGCTTCATTCTGTGGCAACTCTTCCCACTCGATTAGCACCTCCCAGCGGTAACGCCCAGCTTTCCTGACCTTGCGGTACTCCATTGCACGTTTTGGTCGTACTATGACCCTTCCATCAGTTGCGGTCGCTGGTAACTCCTCGCACCACTTGTGCGCCTCTCCTAGACTTCTCTTTATCTACGAGACATGTATGACCGGATGAATCAGCAAACTCTCGGGCAGCTCTAGACGATAGCTACCTGACCAATGTGCTTCAAAATCTGATAAGGCCCATAGTATCGCACTCCTAGTTTAGTTGCTGCCCTTTGTGCTGTCGTGCGCTGTCTGAACGGTCGCAGCTTCAAGTAGACATACTCGCCTGGTTCGATTGATTGGTTCGATTGATTGATCCTTCGAGATTTTTGTTCAACTCACGCAACATCAAATCTCGCTCCTCAAGTTCTCGACTGACTTCATCGTTGACCGTGCCTCCCTCCGAGTAATTGATCAGTGTTGGCGGTTTACGCCCATATACCAGCTCGAATGGAGTTATCTTGGTCGACTCATGGTAAGTAGTATTTTACCAGTACTCAACCCAGGGCAGAAAATTTTCCCACCTCTTCGGAAATTGATGGACATAGCACAGTAGGTATTGCTCAAGGGTTCAGTTGGTTACCTCGGTTTGCCCATCGGTTTGGGGATGATATGCTGAGCTCATGGATAGCTTGGTCCCCTGCAACTTGAAGAATTTGGACCAAAAGCTGCTCATAAAGATCCTATCTCGGTCGAAAACTATAGATCGTGGAGCTCCGTGTAACTTCATCACATATTCGACAAATAACCTGGCGATAGACTTGGCTGTGTAGGGATGGGTGATGGGTATGAAGTGTGCATACTTGGTAAGTCGATCCATTACGACCATTACTCTGTAATACCCATTATAACTTGCAACCCTTCAATGAAATCCATGGTGATGTCTTCCCAAATCGCCTCGGGTACTAGTAGCGGTTGCAGCAGCCCGCTCGGTCAGCGTGAATCAGCCTTAGTACGCTGACAGTCATCGCATCGTGCGATGTAATCCCGAACTGTGCTCTGCTGCCCTGGCCAAAGGAAGGTATTGGCTATCCTCATCCATGTGCGGTAGATACCCGAGTGACCTCGAACTTTAGAATCGTGGAAATACTGCATGATTCTCTCGCGTAACTGCCCACCGTCAGGGACGAATACTCGGCCTCGATGTAGCAGTAGGCCATTGTGCAGCTCATAATCAGCAGTGTTTTCTCCTGCTTCGATCTTCCGTTACACTTCTTGGCAATAAGTATCCTCTTCTTGCGCTTTTTGAACTTCCTCCCAGATGGTCCACGTCGGCCTGGTGATAGCATTAAGCTCAGTTACATCTGTCCGTCGAGACAATGCGTCAGCCACAGCATTCTGTCGACCTGGCCGGTAGACTATCTCAAAGTCGAACCCCATAAGTTTCGAGAGAAACTTCTGTTGCTCAGAGGTAACAATCCTTTGCTCGAGTAGATGCTTGAGTGGCTGTTGGTCAGTCACAATCCGAAATCGACGCCCTAATAGGTAAGGCCTCTAGCATCTTACAGCCTCGACAACCGCTAGCATCTCCTTCACGTACACAGATAATCCCAACCGAGTCGTGCCTAGTGCCTTGCTGAGATAGGCTAAGGGCCATCCTTCCTGCACTAGCACAGCTCCAATTCCAATATCACTCGCATCTGTGTGTACCTCGAACAAGACATCAAACCTTTGCATGGCGAGCACCGACGTCGTAGTCATGGCGCCCTTCAGTTTCTCAAATGCCTCCTCGCTAGCCTTGGTCCATGCAAACCCTGCTTTCTTGGTCATCTCCGTAAGTGGTTTGGCGATGGTCCCTTAATCCTTTACAAACTTCTTATAGTAACCCGTGAGCCCTAGGAATTCTTGGAGCTGTGTGAGACTCGTTGGCTTAGGCCAGTCGACCATAGCCTCTATCTTCCGTGGATCAACCTTCAGGCCATCGTAGGATATAAAGTGACCTAGGTACTCAACCATATCCTGCCCGAATGAACACTTGGAGGGCTTGATGTGAAATGAGTTAGCCTCCAAGACTTCGAGCACTACTCTTAAATGCTCCATATGTTCAGCCCATGACTTCGAATAAACCAAGATATCATCAAAGAAGACTAGAAAAACTTACATAGATACACCTTGAAAATGGAATTCATAGCAAATTGGAAAGTAGATGGAGCATTGCACAGCCCGAATGGCATCACCAAATACTCATAATGCCCCTGATGTCTACGAAAAGCTGTCTTTGGAATGTCGGTCTTGTGGAGTCGGATCTGATGATAACTAGCTCTCAGGTCGAGCTTCAAAAAATAGCGTGATCCTGCCAACTCATCGAGCATGTCGTCGACACTAGGAATAGGAAATTGATCCTTGATAGTAGCCGCATTCAGAGCTCGATTGTCGGTACAAAACCTCCAAGTACCATCCTTCTTCTTAGCTAATAATACTGGTGATGAAAATGGACTCGAGCTATGCTGAATTAACCCAAACTCTAACATCTCAGCTACTTGCCTTTCGATCTCCATTTTCTGAAAGTGAGCGTACCTATAAGGGTGAACGTGTACAACATGCTGCTCATTGACTAGCGGTATGCGATGATCGAACTCTCGGTGGGGTGGTAGTCCCTTAGGCTCGCCCAGTACTCCTTCAAACTCCTCGAGAAGCTCGCGCACGTCTCATTGCTGCTGCTTGGTCTCAAAGATGTGCGCCCCAGTGTTCTCGACGACTACTGCAAAAATTTGGCCGCCACCTCGCTATACTCTTTCAATGCTCTTCAGCCCAACTTCCTTGGTAACCTTCTCTCCTCCAGCCTTGAGAGTGACTCTCTTCCCTCCCGATTTGAACTCCATAACTCCGGTGCGATAGTCCGTGGTCACTCTTCCCAACCCTTCTAGCCATTGCACTCCTAGAACCATGTCCGGTCCAACCAAGGGTAAGGCATAGAGATCGACCTCCACAACAACCCCTTGGAACCTGATTGGTACCTTACGAAAGGACTCGGTGCATTGAAGTCTCTCACCGTTGGCTACTCGAACTTCAAAGGGCTCAATCTTTGTGGTTGACAGATTCAGCTTCTGGGACAATTTGGCATTGATGAAGTTGTGTGATGACCCGTTGTCTACGAGTACGATCACTCGTCGGTCCTTAACCCAAGCTGGTAGACACATGGTCCTTGGCCCTCTGATTCCAGCCATTGTGTGCATCGAGATCTGATCCTCCTCATCGAATGCTTCAATGTCGTCCACTGGCTCCAGCTCTTCCTCGACTTCAGCTTCTTCATCGTCGGAGTTGGCGACCTCTATAACTAAGGCTTGCTTGCAACGATGCCCTGGCATAAATTTTTCCTCGCACTTGAAACAAAGACCTTTATCGCGTCGACGTTTGATCTCCTCGGGTATGAGTTGCTTGACTACAAGCCCCGGTGGTCGAGTGTTGTTGGCCGGTCATGGGCCTGCGGTCAAGCGGGTGTCTGCTCGTCCCCTTCGCGTTGCCGCTAGGTGATCCTCGCGTCGTCGGGCAACCTTGATGAAGGATCGTGTGTTTTGTTCCACTCGCTTGCCTCAAACACAGCCTCGCCACGACTTGCTCTCGACGGATAGGTGTGATCGACTCGGTTATTAGCCTAACTCTCAAACGATACTTGAGTTCACTCGGTAATTAGCCTCGCTCCCTCGATTTTGAATTGGCTCGGATCTTAGCCTCACCAATTCGATTGCATGATCGAACTCTCACGAATCCTAACACACGGTTCGAACAAACGTTCTTTTCTATTCACTCATCAATTCCAAGTCATTAAAAACAATAAGGGGAGACCCCTATTTATAGATCCTAACTATGACTAAGCCTAATCTTACTAGGGAATATTATTAAAAGCAATAAAATCCTACCATATCTAGATCTACTAATACAAGAAGGTAATAGAATCCTAATTAATCTACTAGTCTTGATCACCAAGTCTTTTGCTTTCCTTGCACTCCAAGTTCGTCCGACCCTAAGCCCAACCGCCCTTGTTGCGCGCACCACCATGGGCTCCTACTCCTTGGCGCGTGAGGTAACCCGCGCCTTGCTCCGCACGCATGCGCCGCCTCTGCCTTGCCTAGTCCCGCGCGGACTAGGCTTCGTTCGTCCGCTCCGCACGCGCCCTACGGTCTCGCGCGCCCAGCATCCACCGCCTTCCTCCCGCGCTTGTGCACCCGCCTCTCCTATGCCCGCGCGACTTAGGACATCTGTGCTTGCATCGCACTCGCGCGCTAGTGCGCGCGCTTCCTGCCGCCCGATCTCCTTGCGCGGGTGTTGCCGCGCGCCCGGCTTTCCTATGCGGGCAAGGACTCCACCCGTGTGCATGTCACCCGCACTTCCATTGCGCCCCGCGTCTCCGCTGTCCAACGCCAGCGCGTCCTAGCCACCTTCGCGCACGCTGTGCACGTCCATCGCCCATGCGCGCCTTTTGCTTATTCGCCCATCGGCCATGCACGACCATCCTTCGGCTTCGATGACCGCTTCCGTATCATTCCCCTCCTCTTCAAGACTTTTCTTGTCCTCAAAGATTAGAAAATTTAGCACATCAACATCACTATCGTCCTCTTCAATAGGCAAATCACCTTGATCCTCCGTTCTCAACTTAATGCGCTTTGATCCTCCGTTCCTCACCTATAGTCGGTCGTAATGGGCCCAAGTGTTTCGATCCACTGTACTCACAACACGATATCAGTTGCCTTAAGCGGTAAGGCGTAGAGGTTAATCTCCAATTCCTGATCCTGAGTCATAATCGGAACCTTCTTGAATAATTGACTACCTTGCAGCTCATGCCCATTGGCCACCTTGACCCCAAACCTCTTGACCTTTCTGGGTTCCAACTTCAATCTCTGGCTATTCCCTCGTCGATAAAATTTAAACTCGACCCACTATCCACCAGTACCTCTAGCAGCATATCTTTTATCTCAGCCGTGAAACTGATCATCTTAGGACCACGCTTTTTGCACTTAACCACATGTAACAAGGACTCCTCATGTGGCTTTTCTTCTTCACAATCCTCCTCAAATTCCAACAGAAAGACTTCCTTACCTTTGCACTTGTGGCCTGGCGTAAATTTCTCATTGCATGTATAGCATAGGCCCTTTTCTCTTCGCCGCTGCATCTCCTCGTCCGAAAGTCACCGTACGCTGCTCGTGGTACGCGTGACCTCGCCGACTATTGGTTTCGTTTTGGCCCGTGGGGTTGGATCGTCAACCGCGACGCTCGCGCGCCGAACGTCTGTGCGCCCCTCGCTCGGCCTTGCCTTGCGCACTGCTGCGAGATGATCCTCGTGCAGTCGCGCTGCTTCCATGGCGGCTCTTGTCGATCTTGGTCTGTACAGTCGCACCTCCGCAGCTAAATCAGCCTTCAAACCTCCAACAAATGCACCAACAAGTGCACTCTCGGGCCAATCACGTACCCGGCTTGCAATCCTTTCAAACTCCTTTTGATAGTCACGTAGACTACTAGTTTGGCGAATCCTTGTCAGAGCCTCATCGTAATCGCAATAATCACTAGATCCAAACCTGGTGATGAGCTCCTTCTCGAAGTCTCTCCATCTGATTTGCTCGCCCTTGTTCCTGTAAACATGCGACACCCATTTTCACCATGTGTTGGCTTCACCATCTAAGTAGTAGGCAGCAATTTGGACTCTTTCAGACTTCTGTACCTCATTGAACTCAAAAAATTGCATGGCATGACTTAACCATGCATCCGGATCTGTCCCTTTGAACGTCGGCATCGTTATCTTCAGCCTCGCATGTGCATGCTCCTCGCGTTGATGCCGATGGTCGTGCATCCTGCGATCGCCATGGTGTCGGGTTGTGCACGTCGCGCGCGTTCCCCGCGACCGTTCATCGTCGTCATCGCGACTAGACGCCGAACTTCCCGATCCCGCCATGGTTGATCTCGATGTGCGGCTCCTCCGCGTGTGGTGGTTAACTCTCTCAAGCTTCCCCGCCAAGTCGTGTATCATGAGCTCCAGCTTCGCCATGTTTTCATTGACCACGTGCTGCTCGTTGCCAAGGGACCTCACACTTTCCTCAAGCATATCGAACCTTTCACGATTCGTCATGACTCACTTTTTTTTTATACTCTCGAAAATTTTTCGAAAAGAAGAAGAAAAAATTCGAAAAAAAATTCGAACAAGAGGGGGAAAAAATCAAACAAAAGAAAAAAAAATGGGATAGGGAAAGTTTAACGAAACACAAAATCAATCACTCCAAATGAAAGCACCAATGATAAAGGATCGTGTGTTTCGTTCCACTCGCTTGCCTCGAACACAACCTCGCCACGACTTGCTCTCGACGGATAGGTGTGATCGACTCGGTCATTAGCCTAACTCTCTCACGATACTTGAGTTCACTCGGTAATTAGCCTCGCTCCCTCGATTTTGAATTGGCTCGGTTCTTAGCCTCACCAATTCGATTGCATGATCGAACTCTCACGAATCCTAACAAACGGTTCGAACAAACGATCTTTTCTATTCACTCATAAATTCCAAGACATTAAAAACAATGAGGGGAGACCCCTATTTATAGATCCTAACTGACTAAGCCTAATCTTACTAGGGAATATTATTAAAAGCAATAAAATCCTAACATATTTAGATCTACTAATGCAAGAACGAAATAGAATTCTAATTAATCTACTAGTCTTCATCTCCAAGTCTTTTTCTTTCCTTGCACTCCAAGTTCGGCCGACCCTAAGCCCAATCGCCCTTGTTGCGCGCGCAGCCATGGGCTCCTACTACTTGGGGCGCGCGGTAACTCGCGCCTTGCTCCGCACGCATGCGCCGCCTCTGCCTTGCCTAGTCCCGCGCGGACTAGGCTTCATTCGTTTGCTCTGCACGCGCCTTACGATCTCGCGCGCCCAGCATCCGCCGCCTACCTCCCGCGCGTGTGCGCCCGCCTCTCCTGTGCCCGCGCAACTTAGGACGTTCGCGCTTGCGTCGCACTCGCGCATTAGTGCACGGGCTTCCTGTCGCCCGATCTCCTCGCCCGCGTGCTGCCGCGCGCCCGGCTTTTCTATGCGGGCAAGGACTCCACCCGCGTGCATGCCACCCACACTTCCATCACGCCCCGCGCCTCCGCTGTCCAATGCCAGGGCGTCCCGGCCACCTTCGCGCACGCCGCGCACGTCCAGCGCCCATGCGCGCCCGTGTACGCCCAACGCCCGCGCATCATCGCCCGATGCGCGCCTTTTGCATATTCGCCCATCGGCCATGCACGACCATCCTTCGGCTTCGATGACCGCTTCCGTATCAAACCTCCATAGCGGCGTGCATGGTCTTTGGTCGTTCCAGACGTAATTTAGCCGCCAGATCATACCTCAGACTGCCTATGAATGCTCCTACCAATGCAGTTTCGGGCCAGCCCCATACTCGACATGCTAAACGTTCAAATTCCTTCAGATAATCACGTAAATTACCTGTCTGCCTTATAGGAGTCAGCGCCTCATCATAGTTGTGGTAGTCGGATGTACAAAGCGTGTGATGGTAACTCTCGCTCAAAATTGCCCCATGTGATGATTCGTTGTCGGTTGCGGTAGACGCTTGTAAAACATTGCCACCACACGTTGGCCTCACCATCTAAATAGTATGTTGCGTACCTTAATCAATCATGGTCGTCGGTTTCATTGAGCTCGAAGTATTGAACAACACGATTGATCCAAGCCTCGGGATCAGATTCGTTGAACGTGGACAATATGAGTCGCAGTTTGTCGGCCCTTGGTCGATCTCGGTAGTTGGATGCTTGCAACCGTTGATCGAAGTCGTCCTCGTGCTCGTAGTCGCTGCGTCGCTGTTCCCCGTCGCGCTGCTCATGTGCGCGCCGCTCTTCGCGCCGTGGTGATGGCGAGCGTTCGTCGTGCTCGGCGTGTCTGCGATGCTCGCGCCTCAGAGGGACGTCATACTGTCACTGCTGTTGGAACGCCCGCAGCACCTCATCTAGCCATTGCTCGAGTCGTGCCACGGTGGCGTTGGTGTTGCCCTGGCCCTCATCGAGTGATCCAAGCCTTCCTTCCATAACTTCGCTCATACTCCGGACATGAACATCGAGATTATCGATCTTGTCCTTCATCTCTTTGTTGGCCATTGCTTTCTTTTCTTGCTTTCGCTCTTTGCTTCTCGGACTCGTTTTGAAGATTTTGTTTTTTTTTTTTTTTTTGATAAGGTGGGGGACAAAAATAAGAAGAAAAAAGAAAGAGAATGGGATACAAGAAAAACACAAGATCTAACACCTCTCAATGAAAGCACCAATAATGAAGATCGTGTGCTTCGATTGCCGATAAGCCACAAACCAGTGCCTTGAATCGCCGATAGTTGCCTTGAGGTTCACAAAACCCCTCTAAACGAATATAATTGCAATAGAATTTTGGTTAAAAGCTAAAGAAAAGAGAGAATGAACAAAAGTTTGGATTTTTATTGATCAACTGAATGATGAAAAATAACATGGGAAGGGGCCTTTATATAGGCACAAAATATATCTAGTCATCATCTATCTAGGGAACTAATAAAGCAATAAAATATTAGAAATCCTAAACAAGCTAGAAATCATAAAGCTATATGGAAACTAAATCACTTGGTGTGCACTCCAAGTAACTCTCTCTCTCTTTCTCTAACGCGTTCGGCCGCCTCAATTAGTACCGCCCGTGCGCCCTCGCCCTAGTCCTCAAGGACTAGGGCCGCCGACCTTGCCAACGCATGTTTGCGCCCCTCGTTTGCCGCGCACGCTTGCGTGCTGGCGCCGTGATGCGGAAGTGGCTAGGCAGCTCAAAAACGCCGCCAGTCGGGCCTACCATGCGCGCAAAAGGCAAGCACGAGTGACGGCAGAAATGCGCGCACTAGAGCATAGTGCGCGCAAGGGGTGCGAAAATGGCCCGGTCATAGGCGAGAGCTGTAACACCCCGCTTATCAGAGTAAATTTTTCGCAACTTATTTCAAAAATACTTATAAATTTTTCGAAACCTTCTTAACTCGGGATGCTACTAACTTATCTACTTTAAAAATCTGTTTACTTAAACTTCATCTAACAACTAAGTTATACATAACTAAAACAGATTTTAAACATTGAACAAATATAAAAACTTAACAGTTCATACAATTAACTTGATAAATCAACCTTTAAAATCACACTTAAAATCACACTTGTTCAAATCTTAAAGAAACGTAGCGGAAATCTTACAAGCGTGGTTTACAAACCGAAACCTTATTGAAAATTCTCAATAAAAACGTCAACAAATACACGACCACCACAGCTCCTCACACCTGCGCACCGTCTTTATTTCCTGAAAAATGATAATAGTGGGGCGTGAGTACTAATCAACTTTACTCCGTAAAAACCCATACTAAAGTAAACAACAATAATAATATCAATATCATGATCTTTGGTATGTATCTAAGCTTAATCTTTCAGTATCTAACCGATACTTTAACTTGAACTTTGCAACTACCGGTAACTTGGGCCGGTTCTCACGTGATCACATTTTGGGGGTCGCCTCCCACAGAACCCAGTCTTGACTGAGCGAGCTTAATACTTAACTTAACTTTATACATACCTCGAACATGATAATAGCTATTATACTCAATGTAATACCCAGTCTGGGTCCCCACCTTTCTTTCTTGAAAACTTTTGAAAACTGTAAGTGTTGTACTGGTAGTTGTATCTGCAACTACATAAAAATATAAACAAATTTACTAAGTACTATGCTCATAGTATTCTCAATATAGGGAATTCAATAAATCTTCTTCCTCCTTGGGTGGGAAAGAGTTTACCACGGTATAGTACTTTGGGATTCTTAACTTTAATTGATAACTTATCCGAATCTTAAAGATATTTTCTGCTATAGCTCAAATGAACATTAATTCATTGAACATCTTAAATTCTTAAACTTTTACTTAATACCGAACTTAAACCATATGAATCATGATTTTGAAACTTAGATGTTGGTATAAACTCATATACCATTTAAATAACTTGAAAGTGAAATAACTAAATTCCACATACACAAATTCATGATTCAAACCTTATCTTAAACTTACATATAAATAAAAATGGTAACTTAAACCTCATCAAAACCATATTATAATATCAATATACTATTCTTGAAACAATTCATAGAATTGTCTTCTTAACACATTCAGCTAAAACTCAATCAATACTCATATAAATCATGTCTTTAAAATCATTAACTTATTCTCATATAACTTATAAGTGAAAAATAACTCAACATATTCAACTTATTCCAACATCAAATACATGATTTATAAACTATTAAACTTGTCTTGAACTTGGTAATGAAAAGTATAACTTAATTCTCATATCATCCTAGCATCAAATCATAACACTTAATTCATGATATTACTAAGCAAAACTTAAAACAATTTATATAAAATTGTATTTTCAACATATTAAACTAAAACTTGATCACTTTACTCATCACTTAATAGTATGAGAAATTTCATTTCAATTACTCTTGAAACTTTACCATGAAATACATAATATATGCCATCTAATCATAGCAACACATTCAATTCTCAACCTAATATCATGAAATTCACTTTGCATGCTAACTTCAAAATCTTTATCTCAAATTATAACATGTCAAATAACTTAATCCTTGTTCATAAATACTCCTCATCTACACAAGACTTACTCATTATTACTATAAGAATTTACATTCTAACATGTAATGAAGTTGATAACATGTAAATTCTATTCATTCTCCACTTAAACTCAATCCAATAATATGCTCAATCTATATCTCAACTTAAAACAACTTAATTCTTATTCTCATTATTACACATAACTTAAACTCATTGAATTCATAAACTCCATTATAATTTCAACTTCATATTTATCAACATATATGCTAATAACTACTTAACTCATATAAAACATGAAGTTAAGATAAATAATTACCTCCTTCTTGAAAACTTGAACTTGAAAACATGCTAGAACTTGAACTTGAAAACTTTGATTCTTCACTTCAAAATTACCTCACTTTACTATCATTTCTACCACTCAAACTCTCAAATAAACTTATATAACTTTGTAATATTTCTTTGGTGTGAAAATTCAGATTTGGAAGCCCTCTATTTATAGGCAAATTTTAGAATAAAATACTTTGGAGTGAAGAAATTAACAAATTAAACAATTTAAACTTGTAAAAATTAATCACTTTAAATATATCCTTACCTAACATTATAACATCAGCTTTTCTTAATTAAATGCTCAAAATTAACTTTAGTTGCCACCAAAAACGAGTTAATGACAATCTGATCATTTCTGTCGGTCACACGACTCGTGTGACTTGTCACACGACTCGTGTGAGCTCACACGACTCGTGTGACTTGGTCACACGACTCGTGTGACAAAGCCGAACTTATGTTAAATGATGCTTTGAGTCACACGACTCGTGTGACTTGTCACACGACTCGTGTGACTTGTCACACGACTCGTGTGACCTCACACGACTCGTGTGACTTGTCACACGACTCGTGTGACCTCACATGACTCGTGTGGCTACCCACACGACCCGTGTGACTTAAAAACTTCAAATTCTTAACTTATTTACCCTCAAAATATCTCGATTTTGAAGATAAACTTATACTTATTACGAATAACTAAATGGGATATTACAAGAGCGATCGCACAGGCGTGATGGGCAAGCAAGGGTTGACCAGCGAGAACGCGCGGTTGGCATGCGCAAGCGGAGCACGGGCGACTGGCGAGGACGCGCGCGTATTGGGCACATCGGAGCAGCACGCGAGGAGCGCGGACGACGCCCGGGTACGCGCGGGGCGCGAAACCCCATTCCTTGAGGAATGCGAACTGGCGGCAGGTCACGCGCATAGGGCAGGCGCGCGGGGTGCTAGCGTGCTGGCCACGCCAAGTGACGAAGCACGCGCGAAAGGCGGTGCCCTAGTCCTCGAGGACTAGGGCGTGCGAGGCGGTACGCGCAAAAGGGGCCGAAGGCGTGCAAGGCGGTTGGACGACTTGGTGTGCAAGCCAAGTTGTTTCCATCTTACATTATGAGATCTAGATTGTCTAGGATACTTAATATTTTATTGCTTTATTTAACAACTAGGTAGATTAGGCTTAGATATAATTTTGTGTCTATATAAAGGCCCTTACCCCATGTTATTTATCATCATTCAAGACATCAATAGAAATCTAGAACATTGTTCTTCCAACTTTGCTTTAGTCTTTTCACCAGAATACTATTGCAATTTTATTCGTTCCTCGAGGCGTTGTTGTGGCTCGAAGAACACTATCGGCGATTCAAGGCGCGGGTTAGCGGCTTATCGGCAGTCGAAACACACGATCCTCATGATTGGTGCTTTCATTGAGAGGTGTTGATCGTGTGTTTTTCTTCTACCCCTTTCCCCTTTCTTTTTTTTTTCGTTTTTTTTCGTCCCCCTATCAAAAAAA
>CACSLK010007779.1:5477425-5505254 GCA_902706635.1 Striga hermonthica | reverse complement strand
CTCAATTAACATAACCTGACTCAACATGAACATAATCATCAAAATGACTTAAAAACATAACCTTTCGCATGATCAACTGAACGGGCCGTGGCGAGCGCGCCGTGCGCCGCTGACGGCGATAGGCCGTCACCCGACCGATTCATCTTTCTCCTCGACAACTCATGACCAATTGAACATGAAACATTAATTTGAGGCAATTAAGACATAACTTATACGAACAATATCGACCATGACCGAAACTAACATGGCATGACTTGGGGCGGCCCGTAGCCACGCGCGGTGTGCGCTGGCGACGGCTTTGAGCCCTTTCATGAGTAAAACACCATTTTGCCTCGACCAACATGGACCAACTGAGTATGAAATGATCTAAAATGAACAAATAAACATGAATTGTACGAGAGTTGCCGGTAGAAAAAGAAGTTATTCGATCACGATTTAACTTAGGCATATTCGAACTTTAACACGTTAATACTAGGAATTCTTGGACATGATTCGAACCTTATTACTTAAAATGAACTTATTGCCATAAAAATAGATTGAGGATAGCTATACCTCCTTAAGTGCTCGTCGGAATATCGAAATCGATTGTGACCTTGCGTGCGCGTGCCGAGTGCGATAGCCTACCGTGCGATGCTACTTGCCGTGCGATGCTTAGTTAATTGTCGTGCGTAGAGTATGGAAGGCTTATGGTAAGATGCTGATCTTATTGCTGAGCTTAAGGACTTGCACTAAGAATATAGGGTTGCGTATAAGATAAAAAGATGAGCAAAAATTTGGACCAACTCCTTCTTCTTATACTTAAGGCCGATTGAAGATGGATGATGTAGGTGAGTCGTGGCCTTTCCTAAGCTTAACACTTGCCCTTACATAAGATGTATTAGGCTGACTAATCATCCCTTAAGCCCCAACTAAGGGCACGTGTAATATCTTAAAACGGAAGGAAAATCTTTCCTTATGCTTAAGAAAATGATTTATGTAAATTGGGAAGTCATGAAGAAAAATCCACACGGCTTTTGAATAATTACTAAGAGAGTGTACGGCTTTGATGTTTAATTGATGATTAAGTGCTAATTAATCCCTTTTCTTATGTTTAATTATTTAATTAAACATAATGCTTAATTACCAAAATTATTCCGAACGTAAACGGTACGTCGAAAATAAATTTCGGTAATCTCGACCGAAAATAATTAATTCCAAAAATAATAATCGATAACATTATTATATCGGAACTAAAACATAATTTATACTAATAAAATATCGGGATATTACATGACTGTACCCGGCACGCTCCAGCAGAACGCGGTTGCAGAGCGAAGAAATAGGACTCTTATGTAAATGGTTAGGTCGATGATGGGTTATTCAAGATTACCAAATTCATTTTGGGGAATGGCGCTGGAAACATCATCGTACATTCTGAACTTTGTTCCATCGAAGATCAGAAGATGATTGTTAGCACGAACGGTAGATTCTTGGAAGAAGATTATATTACGAATCACAGACCTGCAAGTAGACTAGTCTTAGATGAGTTAAGGGGTGAAGGCGCTAGTTCCCCACCGAGTGCACAAGTAGATACATCACATAATACTGCAACACGACACACCGAGAGTGTACCAGTGCAGATAGTACCTCATCGTAGTGGGAGAGTTTCTCATTTACCTGACCGACGGATAGGATTTGGAGAGTTTTTGAGCTGAGTTCTAGGAAACCCAGAATCGGACGCAAGGACCTACCACGAGGAAATCCAAGATAAAGATTTAGATTCATGTAATGTTGCAATCAATATTGAAATGGGTTCGATGGACTCTAGTCATGTATGGGATCTTGTACAACCATCTGATGGGGTATGACCCATTGGATGTAAGAGGATCTATAAGAGAAAGAGTAGATCGAATGGGGAGGTGCAAACCTTCAAAGCTAGGCTTGTCGCGAAAGTAGATTCCTAGATTGAGGATATAGACTCTGATGAGACCTATTCTCCAGTAGCTATGCTTAAGTCCATTCGGATACTCTTGGCCATAAATGCTCATATGGATTATGAGGTCTGAAAAATGGATGTCAAGACAGCTTTCCTTAACGGAAACCTTCAGGAGGACATCTATATGCAACAACCAGAGGGTTTCATTGCTAAGGGATGTGAGCATCTAGTGTGAAAGCTTAATCGGTCTATTTATAGACTGAAGCAAGTTTCAAGATCTTGGAACATCCGATTCGATGAGGTGATCCAGTCGTACGGGTTCACTCGATGTCTGGATGAGCATTGCGTGTACAAGAAAATCATTGGGACCGTGGTGGTGTTTCTTGTGCTTTACGTAGATGACATACTTCTTATTTGGAACAGTATGGAGTTATCGGACGTGGAGGTGTGGTTGTCTAAGCAGTTTTATATGAAGGACTTAGGTGCAGCAAGACACATTCTTGGTATTAGGGTCGTTCAAGACCGTGAGAAGATAATGTTGTGCTTATCCCAGTCTTCATATATAGATATTGTCTTGGCTAGATTCAGCATGCAGGATTCCAAGAAAGGAACTTTACCTTTCAGGAATGGAGTACCTCTATCTAAGGAGATGTCTCTTAAGACGTCTCAAGAGATAGAGGACATGAAGACAGTTTCTTATGCTTTGGCAGTAGGAAGTCTCATGTATACTATGTTGTGTAGAAGGATGAATATTACCTACGATGTTGGCTTAGTAGCTAGATATCAAAGTAATCCAGGACGGGAACATTGGTCTGTGGTGAAGCATGTACTCAAGTACCTGAGAAGGACTAAGGAGTACGTGTTAGTTTACCTTGTAGACAGCTTGTTACCTCTGGTTACAGTGATTCTGATTTCCAGTCAGATAGGGACGAAAGTAAGTCAACATTAGGTTATGTGTTTACCTTGGGAGGTGGAGCCATTTCATGAAGGGGTGCTAAGCAGAAATGTGTGGAAGACTCCACCATAGAAGCCAAGTACATAGCAGCCTCAGAGGCAGCGAAAGTGGCAGTTTGGCTCAGAAACTTCTTAGTGAGGTGATTCTGAGTTTGTCACATGGTATCACCGTGTACTGTGATAACAGTGAAGCAGTAGCAAACTCAAGGGAACCATGAGCCCACAGAATAAGCAAACATATAGAGCGCAAGTACCATATGCTTCAAGAGATAGTTGGTAGAAGGGACGTTGATGTTGCCAAGATTGCATCAGAGGACAACCTAGCTAATCCCTTAACGAAGAGTTTGCCGGAGAAGGACTTTGTCAAACACATGATAGGAATGGAAGTCAAGTGCATGGCAATAGGATCGACATAGACCTTTTAGAATAACACATTGATAGGACTATACTTATAAAAGCGGAAGCTTTAAGTATAAATAGAGATTGTTAGTGTTATATACTAAAAGCTTGACTTTGAATAATATTCCACTTTTACCCTTTATGAATGAGAAACATGTTAGATTAAGCATGTTCTACGTTCTGTTGTGACAATTAGATAGTGTGGGTCGTCATTGGGTGAACCGAAGATCATTCTATCAGTTACTTGCGACACAAGAATTATGGGTCACAACCTAGATGGACATGAACACCCATCTGAATGGTTGTAGTGTCAACAGTACAATTTACCTTGACTGATAAATTGCACTAGTACATTTATGTATTGAACAGGATCCCATAGAGGAGTAGTTCGGTTTATACTGATCGTTGTAATCGAACTAGCTCTCGGTTAATAACTGCGTTCTCTTAACCCGTAAGATATTAAACAGACATTATATATACAATATATATTACTTTGATTCACATGGATGAGGTTTAGTGAACTGGATCAATAGTCCCACTGTCTTGAGTGATATTGTTGCATTTATGATGTGTTGTTATGATATTTACGGTCACCCTTCCCCGGAGTGAGTTCATGAAGAATTATTATGCTAAACCCTGCAGGTGGATTAAATTCCACAATATTAAGAATGCGATGAACGAGCGCTAGCTTCGGTGAAATAAAAATAAATTAATTAATTCTTGATTATCAGTGATCGAATTATAATGGACATTATATCTTAAACATTGGGAGATAATTCTAGTAATTATTATTGTAGTCTCAATTGTAAATTGAGCTAGGAAAAGGGAGTGAAATCACCCACAGTTATATTTTAATTATATAAAGGCCATATTCCTAACTCCTAAGGGTCTCTCTCTCTCTCTCTCTCTCTCTCTCTCTCTCTCTCTCTCTCTCTCTCTCTCTCTCTCTCTCTCTATCTCTCTCTCTCTCAGTTCTCATTCGAGCTTTGTCTTCTTCTTGTTGCTCCACTGGTGCAAGTTGAAGAGGGTGTTTGAGATATATACAGTAGAAGATACTAGGCGTTCGAGACCCGGTAATAATCTACACGAAGTCGCCAATCCACGAGCCCGAGCTCGAGGACCGCCGACCCCAGCCCGATGGACGACCTGTTGGGTTCTGTTAGGAACGTCAAACAACATGCACAGTATTGAACTTATCGAAATAAATCCTAACGTAACGGAATCTATAGTTAGGATATGGACGTTTACCTTTATAAATTTTTGCCGACTCTGAGACGATGTAGAGTACCGTTGATGAAGTTCGTCTGAACACCACAACCTAATAGGCGGAGAGGTTTGGCCTTTAGTCGATTCTAATCGACAAGTCAAAAAGACCTCAGTCGAACAGCACGCGGGTCTCGCGTCGGGTGCAGCGGGCGGTAGTGGATGCGCATCGGGCGCTGCGCGTGACGTGTGGGTCGCTGGGCTACGCGGACAAGCGCTGGCAGCGAGCGTGTGCGCGTTGGGCGCTGACGGGACTCCTAGGCCTACGCGGACTGGGTGCTAGCGTCTGGGGTCATGGGGGTGTGCAGTTTGCGTCTCCTAGACGTGCAAGGAATAGCGCGCGCGTAGTGGACGGACGTTGGGACTTCGCGATTGACGACGGCAAGCAGACAGTGCGAACGAGCAGCGGCGATGCGCGTGTTGCAGTTGCGCGCTGGGGACGATCGACGAACGTGGTGATGCACGAACAGGCGTCGTTGGCGGGGCTTCTGGGAGTTCGGCGATGGGTCTGGCTGGGCGCGACTGCGAGCGATGGCTTGCGGTGGCAATCGGCTGGGCCTAGCTGACTTCCGACGGTGGCGACGGCTTCCGGCGGTGGATCACGTCAGCGAAGGGTGGCGATAGTGTGATGAAGATGACTGGAAAATATGGAATTAGAGGTTCAATATATTGTACCAAAAAGCCTTCTAATGGATTAAACTTGGTGGAGCGTTTAATCGAATCTCCCTAACTCTCGAACAAAGATATTTCTCGCGCGTATGTAGAAAGAAAATTTAGCCAACCATCTATCGTAGGAGAGTTTGGGACATGGTGTATTTATATGCTCCATTAGAGACCTTAAGTAGGTGCTAAATATGGGCTTATTCCATTGGGCCTAGGAATCCTAATTCTAATTCTAGAAGACTCCTTAGTCTCCTAACACTAGAGAGAATCCTAGTATGAATACCTTTCCTAATAAAATTAATAATCATGGAATAGAATCAATTCCTAATTTAGGAAACCTAATTTTACTCCAATTAATAACATAATGTAGGAAATATATTTCCTACTAATCCCAGAGAAGATTCTAGTAGGAATTTTATCTTCCTAATTAATTAATTAATATGGAATAAAATTAATTCCTATTTAATGGAATTAAATAATAAAACATCCCACTAGAGTAATATTATTGTTGTCCCCATTTAGCCACTGTTTTACCAATAAAATTGAGCAACTATGATTAAATAATATTAATCAGATTGATCGATTTACCTCCCTATGTTTAAGATATAATGTCCGTTGATTAATTAAATTATTGACAAAGTAATTAATCAACTTCTTATTCATTTCCGAAATTAGTACCACTCAGATCCTTAACCATTATGTCAGACAATCGTCTACCTGCAAGGTTTAAAATAACGTACATTCCTGAGCTTATTTCGGGGACGTCATCAATCCAGCGCACTGGAACATAGTGACCATAAATAATTTATAATAGCACATCACATAATTATTCTTACTTACCAAAATACCTCGTATGTCATCCTAATAAAATAGGAATCACTTGGTAAATCAAATAAATAAGAAATAAAAATATATGCCTATTTTATATTATCTTACAGCTTAAGAGAACGCATCAATCACTGAAGGACGAGGTTACAACTACGGTCAGTGAGTCTCATAAACTTTGCCTTCCGCGGTCCTATTCAACACTTAACATAAGTGCTAGTGTAATTCTCCAGTCAAAGACCAACTGAATCAAGAATACACTACAGTCTTTTTCCAAGTGGGGTCTCACTTCCAGTCTAGACTGTGAACGAATGATTTAGTCTTATAAGGAACCGATAGGTGATCTTTCTGTTCGAAACACTTCGAACCTCACTACCTCAATATAAGACATGGAGTATGTATTGCATAAATAAATAAACTGCAAACATATGTACTTTGACCGAAACATGATGGCCAGATCAAAATGGAATTGATAGAATCTGCAAAACATAGCTTTAATAGCATACCTCTAACAATCTCCCACTTATGCTTTATAAGCTCATGGCTAAACAAAATAACCACAATTTCTTTCAATCTAATTCTCAATGACTAGTCTACTATATTGCCCTAACATCTGACTCTAATTCCTTCTACGTGTCTTGTAAAGACTTTCGCCGGTAGGATTTTCGTAAAAGGATCTGCTAGGTTGTCCTCTGATTGTATCATGGCAACGACTTCTCCTCGTCCAACGATTTTTCGTATCAGGTGGTACTTGCGCTCTATGTGTTTAGTCGCTTTATGAGTCTGTGGCTCCTTCGAGTTTACTACTGCACTGTTATCACAGAACATTGTGATCGCAGCGGGCAAACTCGGTACCACATCAAGGTCGAGGAGAAAATTCCTGAGCCAGACAACTTCTTTCGCTGCCTCTGAGGCTGCTACATACTCAGCCTCCATGGTTGAGTCCACCACGCATTTCTGCTTGACACTCCTCCATACTATGGCTCCTCCTCCTAAAGTAAACACAAACCCTGAGGTTGACTTGCTTTCGTCCCGATCTGCCTGGAAGTCAGAATAGGTGTAACCCAACAGAAGCAATTCATCTGCCAGGTAAATCAACATGTACTCCTTAGTCCTATGTAGGTACTTGAGTATATGCTTTACCGCAGACCAATGTTACGGTCCTGGATTACTCTGATATCTTGCTACCATGCCCATGCCATAACAAATATCAGGTCGCATGCACAACATAGCATACATGAGGCTTCCTTCTACCGATGCATAAGGAACTACCTTCATGTCCTCTATCTTTTGAGGCATCTTCGGGGGACATCCTCTTAGATAGAGGTATTCCGTGCCGAAAGAGTAAATCCCCTTTCTTGGAATCCTGCATGTTGAAATGCTTTAGGACAGTGTCTATGTATGTGGATTGGGATAGGCACAACTTTCTCTTATATCGATCGCGAATGACCTTGATTCCGAGAACATGTCCTACTTCACCCAAATCCTTCATATCAAATTGCTTGGATAACCATACCTTTACGTCTGATAACATCTTCACACTGTTTCCAATGAGAAGAATATCATCCACGTACAACACTAGAGACACCACCACGTTTCCATCACTTTTCTTGTACACACAGTGCTCATCCGGACATTGGGTAAATCCATACGATTGGACAACCTCGTCAAAATGGATGTTCTAAGACCTCGAAGCCTGCTTCAGCCCATAAATGGACCTCTTCAGCTTGCAGACCAGATGCTCTTGTCCCTTTGCAATGAATCCTTCTGATTGCTGCATATAGACGTCCTCGTCCAAATTCCCATTAAGGAAAGCAGTCTTAACATCCATTTGCCAAATCTCATAATCCATATGAGCGGCCACAGCCAAGAGAATCCTGATGGATTTGAGCATGGCTACCGGCAAAAAGGTTTCCTCATAATCGATCCCTTCTTTCTGAGTGTATCCTTTCGCAACAAGCCTAGCTTTGGAGGTCTCAACCTTCCCATCTGCTCCTCTCTTTCTCTTATAGACCCACTTGCATCCAATGGCGCGAATGCCACTGGGATATCCCACAAACAGCCTTACTTCTCTTATAGACCACCTTTCGTTTTCTTAGGATATCCCACAAACAGCCTTACTTCTGATCTCGGTTCCAACTTATCAGTATCGGTCCTCAGCACATGTGCTGGACTACCCCAAATCCATGCATTAGACTAGGCTTATGCCCAGACCACAACTCCAATGGTGTAGACGGTACTGATTTAGAAGGTACTCTATTCAGAATGTATACTGCTGTTTCTAGGGCATATCCCCAAAACGAATTTGGTAAAGTACTATAACTCATCATTACCCTAACCATTTCCATAAGAGTCCTATTCCTCCGTTCTGCTACGCCATTCTGCTAAGGCGTGCCAGGCGCAGTCAGCTGGGACGTAATCCCATTATCCGTCAAGTAGTTCCTAAATTCATTCGAGAGATATTCGCCACCACGATCGGATCGTAATGACTTGATACTTTGTCCTAACTGCTTCTCCACAACTACCTTATACTCAAAGAACTTCTCAAAGCATTCAAACATGTGGTGCAGAAGGAAAATGTACCCATATCACCTCTCGCTTGAACACTCATAGGACCACATAAATCGGAATGAACTAGCCCTATCACTTCTTCGGCTCTATGCCCCTTTGAACTAAAAACCCTCTTAGTCATTTTACCTTCCAGGCAAGACTCGCAAGTTAGAAAAGCCTCGACTTCTAACGACCCCAATGGCCCGTCTGCTATCAACCTTTGAATCCTCCTAAGGTTAATATGACCAAGTCTTAGATGCCAAAGATATGTTTCGTTCATTTTAGAAGGTTCCTTTCTCTTATTAAGATTAGATGATGAATTAAGTAATTGTTTCTGGTGCAGTGGAGATGACTTAGATTCTAGAATGTATAGATTGTCAACTAATGAACCAGAACATATGAACTTTTTGCCAAAACGAATAATAACTTTATTACCAAACGTAGCAGAAAAACTATTCATAAACAACTTACAAACTAAAATCAAATTCTTTCTAAAACAAGGAACATAAAGACAATCTTTCAAAACTAGAAACATATCTAAGCCAAAATCTAAATAGACGTCTCCCACTGCAACTGTTGACGCTCTACTAGCATCGCCCAAGTAGATGGTAACTTCTCCTTCCCCAAGTCGCTTGGTTTCCTGGAACCCCTGCAATGAATTGCAGACATGATCAGTGGCCCCTGTATCTACACATTAGGTGTTGGTAGATATCACAGCTAAACATGTTTCAACGTGAAGTGAATAAGTTTCACCCGGGCTCCTTCAACTCGAACCGGCCCCCGTACCTGCAGAACCCAACGCCGGGGGTGGCCCCGGCGTCGGGCCTCCGATGCCTAAGTCAGTGCTCAGATCAAGAGAGAGAGTGTGTAGTAAACAATGAATAGAGGATGAGAGAATGAGGTACCTTGGCCCCCTTTTATAGGGGGGGGGGGGGTGTACCTTTGGGGCCCAAGTTGGGCTTGACCCCTATCGTTAGGCTTAGATATCTTAGTGGACTTATCCTCCAATATGTATCCGCTTTATCCATTAAACCGGGTCCAGTATAATATCCTATATCATCTAGTCTCCCCCACTCTGGTCGAGTAAGCATAACTCGATCCAAGAGTGAAAATTCTTCTTCGGATTGTTTGTGTTGACCTGCCACTGAGGTTACCATTTAAATAAATCCTCGACCACCAAATAGTTATAATCCTCCAAGTGAGCATCGGGACCCCAAATGAATACCGAATGACCACTAATATCAAAGATCGAGTAACCCATCACTGGGGTCGAACACCGAGAATCGAGAGACCGTTTAGATCGAAAGCCGAGAATCGAGAGACCATTGAGATCGAAAGCCAAAAATCGAGCATCGAGAGACCGTTGAGGTCGAAAGCTGAGAACCGAGAATCGAGAGACCTGCCTCTGAGGTCGAACGCCGAGAATCGAGAATCGAGAGACCTGTCTCTGAGGTCGAAAGCCGAACATCGAGCATCGAGAGACCGTTGAGGTCGAAAGCCGAGAATCGAGAATCGAGAGACCTGCCTCTGAGGTCGAACGCCGAGAATCAAGAATCGAGAGACCTGCCTCTGAGGTCGAACGCTGAGAATCGAGAATTGAGAGACCTGCCTCTGAGGTCGAACGCCGAGAATCAAGAATCGAGAGACCTGCCTCTGAGGTCGAACGCCGAGAATTGAGAGACCGTTGAGGTCGAAAGACGAACATCGAGCATCGAGAGACCTGCCTCTGAGGTCGAACGCTGAGAATCGAGAATCGAGAGACCTGCCTCTAAGGTCGAACGCCGAGAATCGAGAATCGAGAGACCTGCCTCTGAGGTCAAAAAACAAGAACTGAATTACCACTCCGTGAAGTCTTGAATTTTAAAATTTGAATTTACGTCTATTGTATTTCGGTCACCATGTTCGAGCTCTCTTGTACCACCTCTACCTCTCTTATACCTCCTCGTCCTATCGCCCCTCAGTTCAAAAGTTAAAATTTAAGCATGTTGTATACTCCTGCTCGTGACGGAATGAATCCCATCTCCCTGCCTTTAAAGTCGAAAAATCAATTCGACAAAACAAAGATAAAACGCAATCAACCTGCTCATGATGGAATGAATCCCTTCTCCCTTCCTTAAAGTCGAAAAATCAGTTCGACAAAACCAAGATAAAACGCAATCAACCTGCTCATGACGGAATGAATCCCATCTCCCTTCCTTTAAAGTCGAAAAATCAATTCGACAAAACCAAGATAAAACGCAATCAACCTGCTCATGACGGAATGAATCTCATCTCCCTTCCTTTAAAGTCGAAAAATCAATTCGACAAAACCAAGATAAAACACAATCAACCTGCTCATGTTGACCTTCCACTGCTCAACATATCCGGTAATGCATTTGATCGACCTGCCACTGAGATTGAACCCTCCATCTGCTCAAACTATCCACAATAAACTCCCGCCACTACTCGAGCCATCATGAATACTATCGACCTGTCACTTCCCTTGAAGTCAAAAAATGAATTCGACAAAATCAAAACCATGTAAAGATCCTCGACCTGCTTCTGAGGTCTCCAATAAGCTCCATATCTTCAACGACCAAACATTAGAATCGACCACCCAGCCCGGAGGCCTTAGTCATGGTGGATTTTTTGTATTCGAACGCATGCCCACCCTCGAAGGAGTGGTCGATACATGCGACCACCCAGCCCAGAGGCCATAGTCATGGTGAATTTTTTGTCTTTGAACAGATGCCCACCCTCGAAGGAGTGGTCGATACATGCGACCACCCAGCCCGGAGGCCTTAGTCATAGTGGATTTTTTGTCTTTGAAGACATGTCCACCCTCGAAGGAGTGGTCGATACATGCGACCACCCAGCCCGGAGGCCTTAGTCATGGTGGATTTTTTGTCTTCAAACACATGCCCACCCTCGAAGGAGTGGTCGTTACGTGCGACCACCCAGCCCGGAGGCCTTAGTCATGGTGGATTTTTCCCTTTCGAACTGATCGAACACTTCGACCTGCCGCTGAAGTTGACAAGAAAACACCCCAAACACCACGACATAGAATAGTAATCGATCATTCCCATTAGCCTCATCAAATGCATAGGTATATCGAACAAAATAAAATAAATCAAGTATATTTTTCGACCTCCCTTTCATGTTTGTGCATGACGACCTGTGTCGTCGTTCACTTCCCACTGTCCACTCCTTACTGCAACCATGCAGTGTACGTAGATAGCCGATCCTCCTGTTCGTGTATTTTCCTCAGCAAGAATTCAACAATTTCATTAGTCGTATTTTATCACATCATCTCATTTGCAATCCCGATAGCAACCATAACAAGAGATTAATAAATCAAAGCAATCAAATTGGTCTGCATGCTTGTATACCACACCTCAATCTACGTGGAAGTCTCTTTGCCGAGCTCCTTAGTCATGATGACTTGAAACTGGCCAGCCTAAAGGCCTTAGTCATGCCAGGTTTTGTTCGATGCCCCACGTACACCTCATTTTCTGTAATTTGCTAGTTACTAGAATGATAATTCCAAACATATCCGTATACAGCACAATCTCATCCACATTTCGCCCAAAATATTCAAATAATGAACATTCCTCCAAAAAAGAATGCCAAGATACTCAATGTACCACAAAATTGTGTCGGTCGAACTTGACCGCAAACAAGAGTGGAGATTAATTTCATACCTGAAGATCTGGAATATCACTTCCCATTATCCTACCTCTCCAAAAGAGAATAATTTTTGCCTTTGAAATCGCCCCCGGTGATTGACATCCTCCAGGCTCGTCCTTCCTTATCACCCGCCTTTATGGATCTATGCTCGCTCATTTCGTCCTCGTCCGACATAGCTCGTCAAGACTCGGGTTATTTCGTTGTTTCCTCGACAAGAGTTCAGAGAGATGTCATTTATCCACATTATATTCAAGTTATCAATTTTGCAATTTCTCCACGCCCGAAAGAAAAACAAGATATCAAATACCAAAATCACCATCTCCTTGATTTAAGACACGCTCGAGCAATGACATGCTCAAAAGTTACGAATAATCCATTTCAACAAAATCCACAATTTCACATGAAGATTCAAATGAGAGGCTCCGAACATATCAAGATATCGAATCATATAATTTTAATCCAACTCCTCGAGCCCATAGATAAGTGCACAAAAAAAAAAACACGATAAACACAATCCTAAAATATCCTCTATTTGAAACCACGACCTGCATTATTTGCGAACAAATATATCAACGAACAAATCAAATGTATCCACGATCAAATTGAATATATCCACAATAGAATGAAATAATTCCTCGATCAAACCAAGTATATCCACGAACAAATCAAAAGAATCCCTCGAGCAAAATATATAATATCTCCTCGAACTAATCAAGTAATCGCCTCAATTAAGTCAAGCAATCATCCACAAATAAATCCCATAATCACTCGAGTGAATCAAATAGTAATCCTCAAATAAAACCAATAATCGCTCGAGCAAATCAAATAATCCTCCATGAATAAATTAAATATTCTCACGATCAAATCAAATAATATCTACCCGAACAAATCAAATACCTCCATTGACAAATTCAATATCTCCATAAATAATCAAGTAATTCCCATGAATAAATAGTATCTTTACGAATAAATCAAACAATTTCTCCACGAGCAAATTAAGTATTTCCACAATCAAATCCAATAACTCGTCAATTTTCACCCATTTAAATCGTCAAGTCTCCAAATTTTCCATTTAAATCAAATAATACTCTACAAATAACTCCAATAAGCTTCATGATAAATCAAATAATCCTCCACTAACGAATCAAATGTTTCCTTGAACGAGTCAAATAATTCCCCTCAGCCAAATCAAACAATGCTCCACAAATTAGTCAAATAATCCTCACGAATATATCAAATATCCTCATCGCATAAATCACATAACTCCTCAAACAAATCAAATAATTCTCCTCAAATATATCAACTAATGCCTCCTCGAACATATCAAACAATACCCACGAACAATTCACATAATACTCCGTGAATACTCCCAATAATATTCAATAATATTCCGAACGGTCAAATAATTTTTCACGAATAAATCCCATAATCGCTCGAGCGAATCAAATAATCATCTTCAAATAAAACCAATAATCGCTCGAGCAAGTCAAATAATCCTCCATGAATAAAACAAATGTATTCACGAACATATCAAATATCACCATACGAACCCATCCGTTAATATCACAAATGAACCCAATAAGCTCCATGGATAGATCAAATAATACTCCCTATGTAATCCTATAATCTCAACGAATAAATCTAATAATTTATTCCATTTTCACCAATTTAAATCCTCAAGTCTCCAAGTTTTTACCAATTTAAATCAAGCAATTTCTCCAATTTTCACCAATATAAATCCTCAAGTCTCCAAATATAAAATAGTCACATACCTCCGTTGCGAGAATCATATCTGAAATTACCTTACCGTCCATGTTTAATCATCCGGAATTAATCTTGGGCACAAAAATGGAGCTGTTGGACCAAATTGGCACCATTCTAGACCATTTCTAGGCTGTTGGGCCGCGCATTAAGCACTGACGGGCCGCACTTGAGCACTGGGCCGAGGTTTGTGGGCTGAGTACACGGGCTGGAGCGCGGGCCACAAACAGTGAGCAGAGTGGGCTCTTTTTGGGCTGGCGTCGGGCTCTAGCGCGGGCTGGGAGCAGGTGGAGCGCGGGCTTCATGGTCGGGCTCTCGCGGGCTGGGCGCGGCCCGCGTACCTTTCCACTCCCTCCATGATGGGCCATAGCGAACTGGGCCGTTGCTGATTCCTCTGGGCCGGATGCGGACTGGACCTTCTTGCGACGCGGACCACAGACGCTGGGCTGGTTTTCGGGCCATCTCCTCTCTAGGCCACCTGCCAAGATCCGCCATGGCTGAACTGTGAGCCTGCGAACACGGCAGTTTATCTAGCCGGACTTAAAACACAGCCGGAGAAATTCGTCAGCTCCGGCGGACGTGATCGTCGATACTAACACCTTGACAAGGCAGTTCCAGTGGCCTCCTCAGCTAGGTGCGAATCTCCAGAAGTCGACGGAAAAATTGAAGAAGATGGTCGGTGTTGACCAAAAACACTCTAGATCCAAATATTTTGACCGCAAAATTGATGCCCTTCCCGAAGGAATTTTTGCTCGAAATTTTAAGGGTAGAACAAGCTTGACGAGAGCTTCGCGATGGTGTAAGCCTTTTTCAGATCGGACAACTTTGGGCGGCGGGCGGCGGCGGAGGCGGCGACGGGCGGCGGTGCTGGGTAATGGTCGGTAGCTGGAGCTTCGCCTCGGCGAGAGGATTCCAGTGGTACCCTCGGATTTTCCATAGCCTTCCCGAATCGTCGGGAAAACGCATTTGAATGCTCAATCTTGACCAATTTTTCCCTAGATCTGAAATCTTTGACCCCAAAATTGAAGGTCTTCCCGAATGAATTTTTCCTCGAAATTTTAAGGGTAGATTCACCTCGAAGAGATCTTTCCAATGATGTGAATGATTTTTTGATCGAAGCACATTTTCCGGTGGCCGGCGACGGAGGTGGCGGCCGGCGGTGGCGGCGGCTGGTGGAGAAGAAGGAGGTTTTTCAATTTTTCAGTCTGAACTCCGCTTGACTTTTTTACGGATCCCACAGACGGCGCCAATGAAGCGAATAAGTTTCACCCGGGCTCCTTCAACTCGAACCGGCCCCCGTACCTGCAGAACCCAACGCCGGGGGTGGCCCCGGCATCGGGCCTCCGATGCCTAAGTCAGTGCTCAGATCAAGAGAGAGAGTGTGTAGTAAACAATGAATAGAGGATGAGAGAATGAGGTACCTTGGCCCCCTTTTATAGGGGGGGTGTACCTTTTGGGCCCAAGTTGTGCTTGACCCCTATCGTTGGGCTTAGATATCTTAGTGGACTTATCCTCCAATATGTATCCACTTTATCCATTAAATCGGGTCCAGTATAATATCCTATATCACAACGACTAAAGCAAAAGGTGTACCTTTATCGGACTTCTTGGGGAAAGGGCAGTTTTCCTTCCAGTGTCCTTTCTGCTGACAATTGTGGCACTTGCCTTTTAGCTTCTTCACTTTTTGTCGAGGTTGCGCGTCACTCATGACTGCCTTGCCCTTTCCTGTGGACTTCTTCCTCTTCTTGCCCTTAGGAGCCTTAGAAGTGGAAGCTTCTCCCCGCTGGGCCACCATAGCTTGGTTCTTCTGACGAAACAGGCCCTCTGTCGACTGAAGTTCAGAGACAAGTTCTGGGAGAGTCATCAAAGGCGCAAGTCGAGCTGTCTGGGGTCGAGCAACCCAGGGTCGAGCAACTTAGGATCGAGCAACCTAGGGTCGAACAATATAGGGTCGAGCTACCACCCCGTGATCACGAGCAACAGGCCTAGTCCAATGAGAGGCAGATCAGGAGGGCGGAGGAGGAAGAATCCTCCATCAGGACCGCTAACCCGCAAGCGAGAGACGAGACATTGGAGCAGTTGCTGGCCCATGTTCGCAATTTGCAGGCCCGAGTCGAGGGGAGAAATGTTGGAGGCTCAAGGGGACATTCGTTCACGTAGCACATTCTGGATGCCGACCTGCCGCAAGGTTTTCGCGATCTAAACATAAGTTATGACGGGTCGACTGATCCATCTCGTCATATGAGGAGTTTCGAGAATATGGCAGTTCTGCTTCGTTATAATGACCCAGTGCAATCTCGAGCTTTCCTGACGACCTTGCGGGGATCTACGCAGGACTGGTTTCATCAGCTACCAGCGGGAGCCATCAAGGACTTCGAGGATTCAGTGCGAGCTTTCTCAATCAATTTGCAAGTGTCAAACCACAAGAGAAATCGTATCTGACCTTGATGGGCATTCAGCAGAAAGAAGGCGAGTCACTGCGAGACTATGTGGCGAGATACCTGTGGGCATGCGTCGAGGTGCCTAGGGCGTCGGAGGAAATAAAGGCGGGAGGTTTGACTCGAGGGTTTACCTCAGCACATGTGCTGGACTACCCCAAATCCTGAGATGCCTTAGACTAGGCTTATGCCCAGACCACAACTCCAATGGTATAGATGGTACTGATTTAGATGGTACTCTATTCAGAATATACACTGTTGTTTCTAGGGCATATCCGCAAAATGAATCTGGTAATGTACTATAACTCATCATTGCCCTAACCATTTCCATAAAAGTCCTGTTCCTCCGTTCTGCTATGACATTCTGCTGAGGCGTGCAGGCGCAGTCAGCTGGGATGTAATCCCATTATCCGTCAAGTAGTTCCTAAATTCATTCGAGAGATATCCGCCACCACGATCGGATCATAATGACTTGATACTTTTTCCTAACTGCTTCTCCACAATTGCCTTATACTCCAAGAATTTCTCAAAGCATTCAGACTTGCGGTGCAGAAGGAAAATGTACCCATATCTCGAGTAATCATCGATAAACGTAACGAAGTACTCGAAACCACCTCTCTCTTGAATACTCATAGGACCACATAGATCGGAATGAACTAGCCTTAACACATCTTCGGCTCTATGCACCTTTGAACTAAAAACCCTCTTAGTCATTTTACCTTCCAGGCAAGACTCACAAGTTGAAAAAGCCTCGACTTCTAATGACCCCAAGGGCCCGTCTGCTACCAACCTTTGAATCCTCCTAAGGTTAATATGACCAAGTCTTAAATGCCAAAGATATGTTTCGTTCATTTTAGAAGGTTCCTTTCTCTTATTCAGATTAGATGATGAATTAAGCAATTGTTTCTGTTGCAGTGGAGATGACTTAGATTCTAGAATGTATAGATTGTCAACTAATGAACCAGAACATATGAACTTTTTGCCAAAATGAATAACAACTTTATTATCAAACATAGCGGAAAAACCGTTCATAAACAACTTAAAAACTGAAATTAAATTCTTTCTAAAACAAGGAACATAAAGACAATCTTTCAAAACTAGAAACCTATCTAAGCCAAAATCAAAATAGACGTCTCCCACTGCAACTGCTGACGCTCTACTAGCATCGCCCAAGTAGATGGTAACTTCTCCTTCCCTAAGTCGCTTGGTTTCCTGGAACCCCTGCAATGAATTGCAGACATGATCAGTGGCCCCTGTATCTACACACCAGGTACTGGTAGATAACACCGCTAAACATGTTTCAACGATTAAAGCAAAAGGTGTACCTTTATCGGACTTCTTGTGAAAGGGCAGTTTGCCTTCCAGTGTCCTTTCTACTGACAATTGTGCCACTTGCCTTTCAGCTTCTTCGCTTTTTGTCGAGGTTGTGCGTCACTCATGACAGCCTTGCCCTTTCCTGCGGACTTCTTCCTCTTCTTGCCCTTAGGAGCCTTAGAAGTGCAAGCTTCTCCCCGCTAGGCCACCATAGCTTGGGTCTTCTGACGAAACAGGCCCTCTGCCGACTGAAGTTCAGTAACAAGTTCCGGAAGAGTCATCAAGATCTTATTCATGTTGTAATTCAACTAAAATTGTTCGAAGCTCTTCGGCAAAGACTGGAGGACTATATCGACCTGGGTTTCCCCGTCAATAAAAGCCCCAAGAACCTCCAGCTCATTCAGCTGGGCCATCATAGCAAGAACATGTTCTCTTACGGGAGTGCCCTCGCGCATGGTCATGTTCATCAGAACCCTCATGGCCTCTTGTCGGGCAGCCCGCGACTGCTGACCAAATAACTCCTTGAGATTGAGGAGCATGTTCGCTACAGTGTTCATAGACTGATGTTGATGTTGAAGTACATTTGACAAAGATGCCAAGATGTAACACTTCGCCATCTCGTCAGCCTTTTTCCACCGAGCATACTCCTCTTTCTCTTGGTCTAGTGCATTTTCAGCAGGCACAGCCGGACAAGCCTCAACAGTAGCAAATTTGTACCCTTCAACAGTTAACACTATATCCAAGTTCCTTTTCCAGTCAATATAATTGGGACCAACAAGTTTGTTTTCTTTGAGAATTACGGACAACGGATTGAAAGACATTTTGAATTCCTGGGATCATGCAAACATAGTCTTTACTCAGTCAAGTAGTTTTGAATTTATACATCAAATATTGATCCCATGTAACAATATTCAAATAAATTCACCAACACCTCAAAACACCGAATCCCCGCAGGCCACTGAGTGTGGACGTCTATGGTTCAAACATTAGCAAGAGGAGGGATAAATCCCATTAGCTTAACATACTGCCGAGCAATATTTAACTAATAGTTAGTTTCAGCGCAATTAACTTTATAAAAGAATAAAAACGACCTTGTCCTTTGGGACTATCGTAATTATTTGCACTTTAAGCGTAACCCATTAATTGGTACTAAGTTTACTACCAAAATTATACGTCCACCTTTGGGTGACCCGTACGCTTTTGAAATAGCTCACTATAATCATCCCGAAGGAGATTTGTCCTTGTAAACTGTGAAATAAAACGTCCTTTGGGCTCGAATTAAATCACTTCACTGACAAACCTATAATGGAGGCCTTGGATGTAATTTATTTCAACCCATTGCACACTTAATATAATTTTTATTTTATGGGATTTTCTAAAACATGTTTGTATTTGCACATAAGCAATCACATAAAACATGCATGATTAATGATCAATAATAAACTAGGAACTATAATCCAACTATCATGACCATTAATCAATCTCCAATGTTACGGAGAAAACACAGTCATGTCCTTGTTGAGTGTGTCCTCCGTTTCTGGTACTGGAACTCCCCTTTCGCAGTGACTCCCACTGAATTGGTTGTCTCTGGGAAAGTTGCCATTGGATCATCACCATGGCATCCGTGTATGTGTCTATCGCCTCGCTCCGTCAAGGTTGGTCCACACCCGCAAGATCAATAACGAATAATATAAACAACAATTACATAATTCATCCTATGACCCACTCAGGAGCCGTACATGAGTTTCTATGAAAGCAATAAACTATGTGGTGACCCACCGCGCTAATAATTTATTACAAGCATTCACCAACCCAAAAATTCCTTGACATGTCCAAGGCTTTAAAAACAGCATACATTCAACATGAATTAAAATCAATACATACGAGCCACAATAGTCGGATTCGAAGCACCTGCAAAAAACTTATTGCAATTTCTATTCTACCATGACGCTGCGTCCGTACGCACATAATTCATGTAGACATGCAAAGTCCAAAATTCAAACTGTGCACGAGTTTGCATTAAGCCTAGGCTCTGATACCAGTTGTTGGGTTCTGTTAGGAACGTCAAACAACATGCGCAGTAATGAACTTTATCGAAATAAATCCTAACGCAACAGAATCTATAGTTAGGATATGGACGTTTACCTTTTAAAATTTTTGCCGACTCTGAGACAATGTAGAGTACCGTTGATGAAGTTCGTCTGAACACCACAACCTAATGGGCGGATAGGTTTGGCCTTTAGTCGATTCTAATCGACACGTCAAACGGATCACGGTTGAATGGCACGCGGGACTCAGCGTCGGGTGCAGCGGGGCTTGTTGCAGACGGCGGACAAGGTCGCTGGCAACGTGCACGGACTGCTGACGGGGCGCGTCGGGCGCTGTGCATGACGCGCGGGGAGCAGGTTACGCGGACGGGCGCTGGCAGCTTCGGGCGTGTGCGTGCACGCGGGCAGGACTCCTAAGCTGCTGCGGAATGGGCGTGCGCGGCGTCTGGGGTCACGCGGGCAAGGAGTAGCACACGCGTGTTGGACGAGCGCTGGGACAATGCGATCGGCGATAGCGAGCAGCAGATGCATACGGGGCTTGCAGACGTCGTCACTGGGCGCGACTGCTTGCGGTAGCGGGCGGTTGCGATCGGCTGGAAACGGGTAGCTTCCGGCGGCGATCGGCGGTGATGATGTGACCAGAAATATATATGTATAAAGGCTCTAATAAATTGTACCCAAAGGCCTTCTAACGGATTACCTAAACACCTACTTCAATTAAACTTGGTGGAGCGTTTAATCGAATCTCCATAACTCTCGAACAATGTTATTCTCTCGTGTATGTAGAAGAGAAAAATCGGCCAACATCAATTTGTAGGAGAGATTGAGACATGGTGTATTTATAGGCTCCATTAGGGACCTTAAGGAGGTGCTAAATATGGGCTTATTCCATTAGACCTAGGAATCCTACTTCTAATCCAATACTAACTTAATCTAGGAAGGAGATCTCCTACTAATTCATCTCTTCTAGAAGACTCCTAAGTCTCCTAACACTAGAGAAGATCCTAGTGGGATTACCTTTCACAATTAAATTAATAATCATGGAATAGAATTAATTCCTAATTTAGAAAACCTAATTTTACTTTAATTAATAATATAATGTAGAAAATATATTTTCTACTAATCTCCATCTCCTAGAAGACTCCCAAGTCTCCTAATCCCAAGTGAAGATTCTAGTAGGAATTTTATTCTCCTAATGAATTAATTAATATGGAATAAAATTAATTCCTATTTAATGGAATTAAATAAAAAACATCCCACTAGAGTAATATTATTGCTCTCCCCATTTAGCCACTATTTTACCAATAAAATCGAGCCTTCATGATTAAATAATATTAATCTGATTGATCGACTTACCTCCATATGTTTAAGATATAACGTCTATTGATTAATTAAATTACTAACAAAATAATTAATCAACTTCTTATTCATTTCTGAAATTAGTACCACTCAGACCTTAACCATTATGTCAGACAATCGTCTACCTGCAGGGTTTAACATAATGTTCCTTCCTGAGCTCATTTCGGGGACGTCATCAATCCAGCGCACTGGAACATAGTGACCGTAAATAATTTATAATAGCACATCATATAATTATTCTTACTTACCAAAATACCTCGTATGTCATCCTAATAAAATAGGAATCACTTGGTAAATCAAATAAATAAGAAATAAAAATATATGCCTATTTTATATTATCTTACAGCTTAAGAGAACGCATCAATCACTGAAGGTCTAGGTTACAACAATGGTCAGTGAGTCTCATATCCTTATTCTTCCGTGGTCCTGTTCAACACTTAACATAAGTGCTAGTGTAATCCTTCAGTCAAAGACCAACTGAATCAAGAATATACTACAGTCTTTTTCCACGTGGGGTCTCACTACCAGTCTAGACTGAGAACTAATAGTTTAGTCTTATAAGGAACCGATAGGTGATCTTTCTATTCGAAACTCTTCGAGCTACACTACCTCAATATAAGACATGGAATATGTATTCTATAAATAAATAAACTGCAAACATATGTACTTTGACCGAAACATGATGGCCAGATCAAAATGGAATTGATAGAATCTGCAAAACATAGCTTTTACAGCATACCTCTAACACGTCATTCTTTTGCTCGAGCTCATGGAGTTGTTCCGCGCACTTCTTCTTATAAGCATGGACATTAGAGTGAGGCGAGCTACACTCCTCAAGAAGTGGGCATCACATAAGCTATGAACTGAAAGGAAAGTCCAGAAAAATTAGTACACAACAAAAATGAGGATAAGAAAAGTAATCAACTAAAGAAGAAGTCGAGAACACTTACCCGAGAAAAGCACATGAGAGAACGGCCCGCACGATCGTAAGGGTTACGGTCGGCACGAGCTTTGTCGGCAGTAGGGATGACGGAATCAAGGTATTTGGCAATTTCATGAGGATGGGGATGATCCCAAAGTCGGGAAGGCTTCTCGAGGGTCACTGTCTCGAGGGCGCCGGGAGAGCGGGGAGCCTCAACCGATTTCCCCTTGTCCTGGCTCTTCTGGCGCTTGAGCGAGCCGGGGACTAGCACAAAGTAAGTCTCGTCTTGGGCCCTTTTATGGGACTTTGAGCCCGAGGCTTTGTGAGACGAGTTGGCGGACGGGAAGGTCACTTTCGAGTTTTTAGCGGCAGCCGCCTCGACTGCCGCCTTCTTTGATCCAGAACCAAGGTTGTCGTCGACCCCTGCTGGAAGAGAAGGTTGTTTAGCAGACTTCTCGCTGCCTTTCGCCTTCTTGGTCTCGAAGCGTTGATGAGCCTTAACTGAAACAGGCAATAAATAAATAGCTGGTTAAGAGTCATCGCGATAATCGTCATCACAATATAGCTTGGAGTAATAAAGGAAAAGGCGAGAGATGCTTAAATAAATGAAACATGTGGTCTTACTGGGATCGTCGACCGGATGAGCTTCCTCGTCAATCCAAAGGCCCACATGGTTAAGGAGACCACTATTTTTAACCAGCAGATGAGCATCCACCTAAACTTATTTTGATCGTCTAGCATGGTTTGAAACTCATTCGACTGAGGGCGTTTAAGGTCTTGCTGAACTTTCGAAGTAATCCAGATATTGGGAAAGGGATATTGACCAGGCGTAAGACGAATATAAAAGTATTTGGTCTTCCACTCGGTAACATTGGACGAGAGATCCTCGAGGAAAGTAACACCAGGACGACGACCCAAACAGTGGGCGTTGTTTATGAAGCGATAGCTATAGCAATACAGAAGGAACTCGGGCAAAAAACGACCTAACTTTATCTTAAAGATTAAGATAAAGGCTACCATAATACGAATTGCATTAGGGGAAAACTGATTTATGGGTACATTGTACATGCTGCTAATCAACAAAATCTCAGGTTGAATAGGGAGCCGCAAGCCGAACATTATTTGGTTAACGAAGAAAGTGAAGCAGCCCTTAGGAGGATGAGTAAAGACATCGTTGGGACCAGGGAGAACCAACTCTCAGTCAAAAGGCAAGCCGCTGAACGACCTAAATCCCTCGATTTGGGCTGCAGAGGCATACGAAAAGAGATTTAAAACGGCTACTTTAGGCAAGGAAAATGCTACTGATACAACATTTCAAGGATCGTTAGGAAGAGCAATCAAGGGTACATGAACTGGACTAGTTCTATATATATGAATGTCTAGCAGTTTGTAAGGAATACCTCGGGGAAAAGGGTCGAGACGAGGAGTTTCCCCTCGAGAGGGATTTTCTGGAAGATCTAACAAACCGCCCTCTAAAAGGGCTTGTTCGTATTCATCCCAGTTGTTTGTATTATTTTTGTTGCACTTTTTCTTGTTGTTTTGTTCTTCATTTTCCCTCCTTTTAGGACCTTTAATTGGTTTATATTTATTTTTATGATTTATTAGGTGTTTTGATCTATTTTGATTTTTTTTATGTGTTTTTCGTGTATTTTTCCCGTTTTCTTCTTGTTTTTGGTGTGCAGGTCGAAAACCCCATGAGGATTGGATTAAGCTCGGAACTCGACCATTCAAGAAAAATTAACTAGATAAGTTAGTTGGCGAAAAGTGAGAAAAAGCGGAATTCTATTTTGAGTTCGGATGAATCCAAACGGGGCCGAAACGTAAAGTTCAGCAAGTTACCGACTCTTTAAAAGTTGGAAATTCCACAAAATTTGTATTCTGGGCAAAGGTGTAGTTTTAATGCATCATTAGATAGAGGGGTTCGTTAGCTACACACAGGAAAAAGCGGAACTCGATTTCGATTTCGGATGAGTTCGTACAGGACCGAAGCGTAAAATCGAGCGAGTTGCCGACACCTTGGAAGTTAAAAATCCCTAGATAATTGTATTCTGGGAGAAATTTTTATTGGCATACATCATTGAATAGAGGGGTTCGTTAGCGACGCGTAGAAAAAAAACGGAACTCAATTCCGAGTTCGGACGAGCCTAAAACGAGCCCGAGAAGCAAAGCTGCCCGAGACGTGCGCGAATGCGCGCAGAAAAGTCACTCTCGGATTTTTTCCGAAAACTCCAACTTTTCTTTCAAATTTCCTATCTTCTTTCACCTTTTCTTACATTTTTTTCTTTCCTATTTTTCCCATCTTCTTTCCCATTTTTCCTATCATCTTTCCCACATTTTTCTTTTCCCACATTTTTCTTTTCCCACATTTTTCTTTTCTTATATTACAAGTTTTCTAATTTTTTTTTCCTATAAATACTCTCTTCTCTTTCACTTATTTCACAACCTCACTTTTCTTCTCTTTTCTATGTAAATATTTCCAAGAGTGTTCTTAGTGTTCTTGATATTCTTCAAGTTTGATCTTTGCATGCAAGCTTGGTTTTAATCTTGTAAGTTGTTTATTTTCATTTCCCTAAAAGTTCTAAGTGATATATTGACGTCATGTTTTAATCGTAATCGTAAGTTATCGTTCGAAAGTTTTTATGAGTAAAACGATAGCTTGGATTATTCTTATTATTTGTGTCAATAAAATCATGACAAACTAAACCATTCGTTAGGGATAGGGAAATGATTGTGTCGGTTCAATGATGATGACGAATTGTTGATTGTTCCTATTTTTTCGAGTTATATTTATTTTTATGATTTAAGTAGAACTAAACATTCTTTTAAATCTACTTAATCGACTTTTAACCCGAAAATGGCGAAGTTGATTGATCACGGCTCGAAATAAATAAGTTTAAACATAACTGTATTGCTTATATGTTAAGTGGTACGCGAATACATTGATTTATGTTTATATTCTTACTCGTAACTGAATGGAATATGAACCTCTAAATTAGTGTGTTTATTGAATCATTTTACCGAATGATTAACAATTCGAAGTTATCATTAGAATTGATACAATTATTTCCCGATTCCCTAACACTTTCCTCATCTTTATTCTTTTTACCCATTTACCATTTCTATTATTTTACTGTTGTTTATTTACTGTTCTTTTCATTTTATGTTTGTTAAATTAAATTAAGAATTTTAGTTAATTATAAAACCACATCAAAATGGAGTACAATGTTTAGGTTTATTTTCTCATTTTTATATTTAAACAATTAAATAAAAAACAAAGCTCCAAACGACCTTCCTTGAGATCGACCCGAGGTCGAGTAACTCGGTTACCAAATACCCACAAAAATCTCTTGAACAAATTGGCGCCGTTGCCGAGGAAGGTAATAGGATGCCTAGTTAGATATTTAATTGTCTTATTTATTATTATTTTTTTTGGCAAGAACGATAGATGATCTATATATAACCACAAATCAAATGGTTCAAGTACAAGAGGCAAAGCCCACAATAAAAGAAAAACTGAGAGATGCTACATAAAGCACCTAGAACCTCAACCACTAACAAACTAGAAAACAACAAAACAAAAGAAGAAATGCATCTCTCCACTGCCAAAAGGCCTAGCTAGAATACACCACTTCAACCAAAAGAAAAAGAGAAACTACCAAAACAAAGGACAAGACAAACAAGAAGCCTTAACCGAGAGAGGGAGCAGCATAAAGACCAGCTGCCATAGAGGCTTCCAGCCATTCCTTGTGTGCAGCAGAGATTACTATGTGCTCCGGCATGAGAGAGTCTTTGAATATCCATAGGTTCCTCGATTTCCATAGCCACCAAAGCAAGTAGGTGGACAGTTGAATCCTTGCTTTGACAACATCATTTTGTTTAATGGAGCTAAGATGCTGCCACCAACATTTGAAAGAGATAGTGTATTGCTGCAAGCCATCCCAGTTAACTGGGGCAGATTCTCAAATCCTACTAGCTCTTGGGCATGAGAAAAAAATATGCTCAGAAGTTTCTGGAAGCTCTCCACAGATGGTGCAGATGGCATTGATGTCAATCCCTTTCTTCCTCAAATTGGTAGCAGAAGGCAGTGTTCCAGAGATACATTTCCAGAGGAAATGTTTGATTTTGTTTTGCATCTTCATACTCCAACATCTCTGAAACATCTGTTTGGGAGGAAAAGGACTTGAGCTAGTACCTGGAATGTCCATCTTCAAGAGTTTCTTAGCTGATAGATATTTATAAGTGCTAGCCACTGTGAACTGCCCTTTTGGATCAAGACTCCAATACTGTCTGTCTGATCTTGCACAGTTCAAAGAGTCGATTTTGAGGATTGCAGCACTGTCCACAGGGTCAAAGACTTGCTCAACTAGCCATTTGTTCCATTCCAAGCCATTGTCTTGTAGCAAATCCTTTACCCAAATTAAGTGACCTCTTGCAATTTCAATCAGTGTAGGATGAGGTTTATTCAACTTAGCCACCCAATTCAGATCATCAATCTTAGTAGAGTGACCATTTCTGATTTCGGTTCTCACACCATGGGCAAAGGTGGGCATTACAGAGAGCCAACTTTGCCATAGCCAGGATCCTTTTTGAGTTTTTTCAGCTTTAAAGATGGAGTTATTTGGAAAGTACCTGTCTTTTAGGACTTGCTGACCAGAAGTTGTGGGTTGAAATGATCATCCACAACTGTTTGCAAATTAGAGCTTCATTGAAAAGGCTGATATCATGGAAGCCCAAACCTCCTTCAAGTTTTGGGAGAGAGAGTCTCTCCCATTTTCTCCAGTGAATCCCAGAATCAGAGTTGTCATTGGATTTCCACCAGAAAGCTGCACACAGCTTAGAAATTTCCTTGCAAATGGAAACTGGCAGTTTAAAACAGGACATAGAAAAAATAGGGATTGCCTCAATGATTGATTTGATCAGAACCTCTTTGCCTGCAGGGGAAAGAAGTGAATTTTTCCATCCCTGTAATTTATTCCTGATAGAGTTAAGGATGTAGTCAAATACTTCTTTCTTTGATCTTCCTATTCCCAGAGGCAATCCTAAATATCTTGAAGATCTGTGAGGGACTATCGCTTGCAAAGTACCACAGATGTTGTCTCTCAAAGTTTGAGGTGTATTCCTGCTAAAATAAATTCCAGATTTCTGCAAGTTGACCTGTTGCCCAGTGAAAAGTCTGTATTTGTTTAATAAGGAGATGAGCTGGTTGGCTTGGTCAACTCCAGCTTTGCAGAAGAGCAAGGAATCGTCTGCAAATAAGATATGGGTGATGGCAGGGCCATTGCTAGAGAGTTTAAGGCCATGAAGATTGCCTTGATCATGAGCAGAGGAGATGAGTGCTGATAACAGCTCTGCAGCTATGATGAATAGGTAGGGAAACAGAGGGTCCCCCTGCCTGATACCTCTGGTGGGAGAGATGTAGCCACTGATCTTACCATTAACTTTGAAGGAAATTGTGGAAGTAGAGACACATACCATGATGAGTTTCACAAATTCAGAATAAAAGCCCATTTGTAACATTATTCTTTGGATGCAGGGCCACTCCAGTCTGTCAAATGCCTTCATAAGGTCTAGTTTCAGAGACATGAAGAAGTTCTTGCCTGTAGAATGTCTGTTTATAAAGTGATAGGCCTCTTGGGCAATTATGATGTTGTCCATAAGCTGTCTCCCCTTTACAAAGGCTGACTGGTAAGGGCTAATACTGTAACACCCCACTTTGATTTTACCGAAATTCTGGATTTTTCAAAAATCAGTA
>CACSLK010007779.1:5434061-5461006 GCA_902706635.1 Striga hermonthica | reverse complement strand
GTTCTAGTGGCCCTAGTCTGCCCACTAGAGTGTGCACATGGTGTCCGACTTTGCCGTCAGATGAGGTAACGGTCAGGGTCACGGTTGCGTGACGATTTCAGGGTCACGGTTGCATGACGATTTCAGTTTTTACCGGCTTGAGGTTGAGGTTATATACTGATATCATGATGTTGTTATTATTTTTGATGTTTTACATTAGTATGAGTTTCCAGGGAGCACAGTGCCATAGTGCTCACTCCCCAGTTTTATCATGTTTTTTAGGTCAGGATGTCGGGCCGGGAGCATGAGCGTGACGTGACGGGGACTTCAGGATATTTATATTTTGGACTGTATAATTATTATGACGACTTACGCTTCCGCTTATGATATTTTGATGACTTGTGACGATATTTTTGATGACTTTTGACGTACTCATTTTGACGAACTTATCTTTTGACGAACTTTTGAGAACTTATGATTTCAGTAACCGTACGATTTTATTAAAATCAAAATAACGGTTTTCCAAGTTAAGTAACGTTTTTAAAGGTAGCACCCCGAATCAGTTTTCGCAAAGTAAAAAGATTCTATTTTAAATAACTTTGCGAAATTTGCGCTACTCTGATTTAACGATAAGGAGGGGTGTTACAACACCGGTATCAGTTCAGTCTGGTTTTTCTTATCAGTCAAGTTAAGTCCCGAGAATATTCTAGTTAAATATTTAGATCAAGTCGAGCATCTTTACAGTTATTCTCAATCAGTCTGAGCATAGTACTTAGTATTTGTTTATTTATATAATTTTTACAGAGTGATCAGCAGCAGCACTTACATTATCAGTACAGGTGGGGACTCAGACTGAGTATTACATTACGTATAATTACAGCTATCATGCGAGGTATGTATATATTAGTTCTGCTTAGAGTGGTGGCCAGTTTGCGTAATTCCACTCCGAGCTCTAGTGGCTAGATCTGACCACTAGGGTGTGCACATGGTTCCGGCTAGTATTATTACAGTCGGCAGACACAGTTTACGTCCAGTTTATACTGTTGACGAGCAGTTACAGATAGAGGCAGATATGCATGCATTTGATCATGATGATGCAATTATTGTAAATGTTTACTTTAGTATGAGTTTCTGCGGAGTACGGTGTTTATAGTACTCACGCTCCCACTATTATGATTCTTTTTCAGGAGACAGGGTCGGTCCGGAAGAGTGAGTGGAGCTGGTGGTCGCCGGTCCAGTACATGTAAATATGTATATATTTTTGCAGACTGTTGATATGTATATATTTGCCACGTCTTACTTCCGCTGACGTTTTCAGACTTTCAAACTAGCGTGTAAATTTTCAGACGACGATCCGAGCTTTCGGGTCTAGTTTTATACAGTATCACACGCTTGTTTTATAATGATAATCCGTTTTTCATAGATAAGTTTATAGTTAACGGATTTTTAGAAAAGAAATATTTTATGTAGCATCCCGAGGTATGTTTCGCAAAATAAAATGTAAACTTTAGAATAGAATTTGCGAAAATTGCACTCTGATTTTAGTAAGCTAGCGGGGTGTTACAAATTGGTATCAGAACACATTTTCGTGTATCTGAATACTTTTAAAGTCAGGAATTTTCAGAAAAGACCCGACCACGCTACGCTCACGCCTCGCCGACTATCAGGTAAGTGCTGAGTTATAGTTTATATATTTAAATGAATACTTAAGTCTATGCTCAGTAAAAGGGTATAAGATATTTGACCCTAGAAACCAGTAAGATGCTCGAGTATTTCCAGAACTTAGTTAATTGTCCCAGTCATTTGATAAGTTCGACTTTAGTATTCTCGGGTTATTTAGCGACTCGTCAAGAGATCTGTGTATTTAAGTAATCAGTCCGTTAATCTTTTATGTTATTTAATCATGTTAAATATTTCAATGTTCAGATGCCTCCTCGTAGAGAGCCAGATCACCAGGAACTCCCACAGGCCACAGTGGTCGCTTTGTTCCGCGACTACCATCCAGAAAAGTTTTCCGGCCAAGGAGATCCTCGTGTAGTAGATGAATGGGTTCAGGGTCTCGAGATTATTTTCGAGGCCATGAACTGCCCCGATCGTTATCGCATGTTATGTGCCCAGATCCAGCTGATCGGTGATGCCAGACTCTGGTGGCAAACCTATTGGAGTATGCGTCCCGGTGAAAAAGACGGTTGTACATGGGACCAGTTCAAGGAGTTGATCCGAGAAAAGTATTATCCCTCGTATTACCGAGCAGACATGGAGCGCCAGTTCTTGGCACTCACTCAGGGTACTCGTACTGTCGACGAGTACAAAAGAGAGTTCACCCGTCTCGGAGCTTTTGTACCTGATCTTGTAAGTACAGAGGCAAAGAGAGCCCACCGTTTCACCGACGGACTTTGCCCAGCAGTCCGCCACAACATCGTAGGCCACGGGTTTCAGACCTACGCCCGCGCAGTTGCCATTGCCCAAGAAGTCGAGGCCAGTATCTGACATGAAGCCGTCCAGACACCAGCCCAGCCAGTTGCTCAGCCACCAGCCCAGCCCAAAGTTGCCCAACCGTCAAAGAACCAGAAGAAGAGGAAGTACAGAAACACTCTTGATGACCGGAGGACCCGTCCCAGACAATATCCAGAATGCCCAACCTGCGGGAAACCCCACCGTGGAGAATGCCTCGTGGGCCAGAATGTTTGTTTCTTTTGCCGCCAGCCAGGTCACTTCAGCAACAACTGTCCAGAACGACTACAACAACAACCGCAACAACGTCAACCGCCACAGCAACTTCAACAACAGCCCAGGCGGCAACCACCACGACCACAGCAACAGCAACGCGGCAGACAGCAGGCTCGCGTCTTTTCAGTTGATCAGAGGGAGGCCGACCAGCACCCAGGTACCATGTCCGGGATGATTATTCTTAATGATGTGCCTGTCTATGCCTTATTTGATACCGGAGCGACCCATTCTTTTATATCACGTCGATGTCTCGAAGCTATTGGGGTTCGTTCCACTACCGCTGTCGATCCTCTCGAGGTGAGTTTAGCCTTGGGAAGAAAGATAGTGACTGACGCTAGAGCCACCGATCTCAGCCTTTCCATCGGCGGCCGTATTCTGATTACTGATACTTATGTTATCGAGATGAGTGATTTTGACCTCATACTTGGTATGGATTGGCTAACTCGATTTCACGTAGATATTCGATGTTACGACCGGGAGATTACTCTTTATCTTCCGGGAGATGATCAGATCACTTATTACGGCTCCAGGACTCGTACTCTGCCACATGTTATTTCTATGGCAAAAGCCAGAAAGATTCTTCGACGGGGTGATTGTCAGGGTTATCTTGTGAGCCTCGTTGGAGATGAGTCAAAGGCACGTTCACCTCATGATATTCCTATTGTTCGTGAGTTCATGGACGTTTTTCCAGACCAGCTTCCCGGAGGTCCACCTAGCCGACATGTGGAATTTTCTATTGATCTTATCCCTGGAGCCGGACCCGTTTCAAAGGCACCATACAGAATGGCGCCTAAAGAATTGCAGGAATTAAAGACCCAAATCCAAGAGTTGTTGAATCTCGGTTTTATACGACCGAGCGTTTCTCCTTGGGGAGCACCATTTCTTTTTGTCAAGAAGAAGGATGGATCCATGCGTATGTGTATCGACTACCGGGATCTTAACCGGTTGACGATCAAGAATAAATATCCGCTTCCCAGGATTGATGATTTATTTGATCAGTTGAGGGGTGCCTGCGTGTTTTCTAAGATCGATTTGCGTTCAGGCTACCATCAACTGAAAATCAAGGAGTCAGATATACCCAAGGCAGCTTTTCGTACGAGATACGGTCACTTCGAGTTCGTGGTTATGTCGGTTGGCCTCAGTAATGTCCCGACAGTATTCATGGACTTGATGAACCGTGTATTTCATCCTTTTCTTGACCAGTTCGTTATTGTCTTTATCGATGATATTCTTATTTATTCCAAGAGCCAGGAAGAGCACGAGGAACACCTGAGGGTCGTTCTTTCGACCCTTAGACGCGAGAAGTTATATGCAATGTTCTCCAAGTGCGAATTTTGGCTTCAGCGAGTGGCTTTTCTTGGCCACATTATTACTTCAGCAGGTATTGAAGTTGATCCCTCCAAAATTGCTGCAGTCCAGAATTGGTCAGCACCAAAGAATCCATCCGAGGTTCGTAGTTTTCTCGGCCTTGCAGGATATTATCGCAGATTTATTGAGGGGTTTTCGAAGATTGCACCCCCTTTGTCTCAGCTGACAAGGAAATCTGTAAAGTTCGAGTGGACAGACCGTTGTGAGTAAAGTTTTCAGGAGATGAAAAGGAGGCTTACGACGGCACCGGTGTTGACTATTCCAGATCCTTCTCGGAGCTTCACCATTTATAGTGATGCTTCAAGGCCAGGTTTGGGATGTGTACTTATGCAAGATGGCCAGGTCGTTGCTTATGCGTCACGCCAGCTTAAAATACATGAACAGAACTATCCGACGCACGACTTGGAATTAGGTGCAGTTGTTCATGCCCTCAAGATTTGGCGACACTATCTATACGGCGGTCAATGCGAAATCTTTACTGATCATAAGAGCTTGCAGTATATCTTTACTCAGAAGGAGCTCAACATGAGACAGCGCCGTTGGTTAGAGCTCAAAAAAGATTATGATTGTACGATCCAGTATCATCCAGGAAAGGCGAATGTTGTTGCTGATGCCCTAAGCCGCAAGGTGAAGGGTGACTTGACATACGTTGTTACTCAGCAGAGTCAGTTGATTCATGAGTTCGCCCGAATGCAGATCCAGCTGGTTGATGCACTTCCTACAGCCAGTTTGGGGAGTGTGAATTCCATGCAGGTTCAGCCGACGCTGAGGGAGAGAATCCGACAAGAGCAGGCTTCAGATGAGTTTATTCGTACGATTGATGCCAAGGTTCGTGCCGGAGGCGTCGAGGGTTTTCACCGAGGCACTAATGGGGCCTTGGAGTTTCGTGGCAGGATTGTGGTGCCTAAAGTCGAAGCATTGAGAAAGGAGATTCTATCTGAGGCTCATACCGCACCCTATCTAGCCCATCCAGGAAGCACAAAGATGTACCATGACCTCAAAGGGTCGTTTTGGTGGAGAGTATTGAAGAAAGACGTGGCCGACTTTGTAAGAAGATGTTTAACCTGTCAGCAAGTTACAACCGAGCATAAGAGTCCCATAGGCCTTCTACGACCACTACCGATTCCGAGGTGGAAGTGGGAGGAGGTTGCGATGGATTTTGTCACGGGGTTACCGAGGTCATATGAACATCACGACGCTATCTGGGTCGTGGTCGATAGATTGACTAAGGTTGCTCATTTCTTGCCAGTATCGATGAGTATGTCTTTGGATCGGTTGGCTGAGATTTATGTCCGTGGGATCGTTCGACTCCATGGAGTACCTGTTACTGTTGTGTCAGACAGAGACCCCAGATTCACCAGTAGATTCTGGAAGAGTTTACATGAGGCAATGGGTAAGAAGCTAGCCTTCAGTTCAGCCTACCATCCCGAGACTGACGGACAGACAGAGCGGACTATACAGACGTTAGAGGATATGTTACGCGCTTTGAATGTTGACAGGGGTGCTAAATGGGAGTCGTTGTTGCCGTTCGTAGAGTTCGCGTACAACAACAGTTATCATTCTTCTATTCAGATGGCTCCTTATGAGGCACTATACCATCGTAAATGTCGTTCCCCTCTTTATTGGGACGACGTCGGAGAACGTCGAGTACTCGGTCCGAAGCTGATCGAGGAGACAACTGAGCAAGTCGAGTTGATCCGGCAGAGACTCAGAACAGCTCAGAGCAGAATGAAATCAACCGCCGATCATCATCGACGAGATATTCAGTTCGAGGTTGGCGAGCACGCTTTTCTCAGAGTTAGTCCATTTCGCGGAGTTATTCGATTCGGGAAGAGAGGGAAGTTGCGCCCTCGGTTCATTGGCCCATTCGAAGTACTCGAGCGAGTGGGCGATGTTGCGTATCGTTTAGCCTTATCTCCCGAGCTATCCAGTGTTCACAATGTCTTTCATGTATCTATGTTGCGCAAGTACGTGTGCGACCCCGATCATGTCATTCCTCATACTGATATTGAGATTCATCCAGACTTATCTTACGAGGAGCGACAGGTAGCTGTCTTGGACCGACAGGTTCGACGGCTCCGGAAGCGTAATGTTCCCCTCGTTCGTATTCAGTGGGATCACCACAGAGCCACTTGGGAGCAGGAGGCTGACATTCGCGCTCGTTTTCCCGACTTTTAGTTTTGATATGTATATTTTCATGTAAATATGTTATGTTTAATATTTCCGAGGACGAAAATATTTTAAGGAGGGTAGATTGTAATAAACCAACTTCTTGTTAATATAAATGATGTATTACCTTTTATTAGTTCCGTTCATTTTCAGCAAATAAGTTCGACGGTAAGTCGAAAAGTTTATCCGGTTAATTATTAACCGAGTCAAATTCGATAATTAATTTCCAAACCGCTTATTATATAAACGGACATTTTTAATCGGGATCAATTATTGACAGTTAAATATGTTCGGAACTAAGTTCATGATCAAAACTAAGGCAATGACTAAGAAAATTTGCCAAACACTTCAGCCGTGCTTTGGACACTTGTAATCAAAGGCAATCATGTCATCACTCACCTCATTGACCAAAGTTCACCCTCTTCTTTTTACTCCCTTAAATTACCGTGTATGGACATTGAGTTCATGCACTTTCCACGCACAAAGTTCAGCCAACTTCAGCAAGAAATAGAGGGAAAAATAGTAAGGAAAATATTGTGGAAAAATAGTACAAAAATAGCTAAGGAAGGCGGAAGCACAAAGGAAGTACGTACGCACGCGTTGAGCTTAGCACACGCACGCACATTACCGTTCATTCCACGTCCAAACTGAAGGGTACATTCTTGTTTACCATCTTTTTGTGTATTTCAGTTTATTATAAGAAGATCATGTCGAAATTTCGTTGTTCGGTTCGAGTTTTATAGGAAAATGCCCTCGGAGATGCTATATAAGCTCCCTCCGAGTAACTTTAATTTTTAACCGGCAAGTCCCGAACACTTTATGCATATTTATGTTACTTAAGTCAAATCATGTCCAGTCATAAGTGGATTGCCGAAAAAAGTAGCCGGACGGCCGGCGAAATGCCGACCGTGATACCTACCGCGCATGGTGCACGCACAGGTACGCCCGGCAGGCCCAGCGAGTACGCAGGCAGCATCCGCACGCCCAGTAACGCGCACGCGTGCCCGGTACTCGGCAGTTAAGCCCCTACGATGCCATAGTCATGTGTGTAGACGTGCGCAGTGCACGCCAACACGCACGACAACACACCGCAGCGTCCGTCCACCCAGTCCGCGTGCACAGTAATGCGTCACACGCTCAGCAGTGTGTCCCGCGAAGCACGTACGTACGCCAGCAGCGTACCACGCACGCTGGCCAGTCACCCCACACGCTAGCACGCCCAGCAGCGTGCCAGCGATGCACAGCAGGCCTCGGCGTTGCCCGGCAGCTCGCCCGAGCACCCAGTCAGCCCAGCACGCGTAGCCGCGTGCCAGTCACCTACCCACGACGCCCAGCAGCTCCCGGTAGTGCATGTGCGCGCCAGTACCATTGCCAGCGTGCACGGTAGTGGCCAGTCGAGCCCAGCAAGCGTCCAGTCGTCACTGGCCGTGCACAGCAGCACGCCAGCGACCGTCCCAGCGCACACACGGTGCCAGCAGCACCTGCCAGCGCACGGGACCAAGCCAGCCAGCGCTCGCCAGCGCCGGCAGCGCCCAGTCCGTACCCAGCATGCGCGAGTAACCGTGCCGGTGGTCAGCCAGCAGCCGACCGCCCGGCCGCAGCGAGCCGGCGGTCCGGCCAGAACATGAACCGACCGGTTTAGACCGGTTTGTGAGCTGTTAAGTATTTACTGACCCGGTTCGAGTCCAGTACAGTATTTCAGTTAATTTTTCAGTCCAGTTAGTCCAGTACACCTGTATCAGTTTAGTCCGGTTTTTCTTGTCAGTCAAGTTAAGTCCCGAGAATATTCCAGTTAAATATTTAGATCGAGTCGAGCATCTTAACAGTTATTCTCAATCAGTCTGAGCGTAGTACTTAGTATTTGTTTATTTATATAATTTTTACAGAGTGATCAGCAGCAGCACTTACATTATCAGTACAGGTGGGGACTCAGACTGAGTATTACATTACGTATAATTACAGCTATCATGCGAGGTATGTATATATTAGTTCCGCTTAGAGTGGTGGCCAGTTTGCGTAATTCCACTCCGAGCTCTAGTGGCTAGATCTGACCACGAGGGTGTGCACATGGTTCTGGCTAGTATTATTACAGTCGGCAGACACAGTTTACGTCCAGTTTATACTGTTGACGAGCAGTTACAGATAGAGGCAGATATGCATGCATTTGATCATGATGATGCAATTATTGTAAATGTTTACTTTAGTATGAGTTTCTGCAGAGTACAGTGTTTATAGTACTCACGCTCCCACTATTATGATTCTTTTTCAGGAGACAGGGTCGGTCCGGAGGAGTGAGTGGAGCTGGTGGTCGCCGGTCCAGTACATGTAAATATGTATATATTTTTGCAGACTGTTGATATGTATATATTTGCCACATTTTACTTCCGCTGACGTTTTCAGACTTTCAAACTAGCGTGTAAATTTTCAGACGACGATCCGAGCTTTTGGGTCTAGTTTTATACAGTATCACACGCTTGTTTTATAATGATCATCCATTTTTCATAGATAAGTTTATAGTTAACGGATTTTTAGAAAAGAAATATTTTATGTTGCATCCCGAGGTATGTTTCGCAAAATAAAATGTAAACTTTAGAATAGAATTTGCGAAAATCGCACTCTGATTTTAGTAAGCTAGCGGGGTGTTACATATTATTTGTGGTATTTTGTGGAATTTCTTGTGGTTCTTCATTAAGTTCTATGACTCCACTATTCTTTGAGAGAAACTCTTCCTCTAAGAAAACGGCATTCCTCGAAACAAACACCTTTTGTTCAGAGGGGTCATAGAAATAGTATCCAATAGACTCTTTTGGATACCCCACAAATTTACATAAGATGGATCTCCTATCCAACTTACCTCCCACTAACTGCTTCACATAAGCAGTACAACCCCATACTTTTAAATACTTGTACGAGGGTGTTTTGCCACACCATATCTCATAAGGTGTGCTGGGTACAGCTTTACTTGGCACTCTATTCAAAATATGTGCTGCTGTTTCTAAGGCATAGCCCCAGAATGAAAGAGGTAAACTAGTGGAACTCATCATTGATCGAACCATGTCCAACAATGTTCGATTCCTTCTTTCTGAAACCCCATTTAGTTGTGGAGTTCCAGGAGGTGTCCACTGTGAAATAATCCCATTATCTCTTAAATAATCAAGAAACTCATTGGTCAAATATTCACCTCCTCGATCTGATCGAAGAAATTTTATATTACGACCAATTTGTTTCTCTACTTCATTTCTGAATTCTTTGAACTTTTCAAATACTTCAGATTTGTACCTTAATAGGTATACATAACCATACCGTGAATAATCATCTGTAAAAGTTATGAAATAGTAGTAGTTCCCCTTGGCACTAACATTTAGTGGTCCACAAACATCTGTATGAATCAAATCCAACAGACCTTTAGCTCGCTCCACTTGTCCAACAAATGGTGATTTTGTCATTTTACTTTTAAGACATGACTCACAAGTAGACAACCTTTCCTCTCCCCTAAGGTCAAGTTTTGGTCCCAATTTGTGAATCCTCTTTTCAGATATATGACCTAATCGAGCATGCCAAAGTGTGAATGAACTATGATTATCTATTTTTTTTTTTGTTGAATAGTTAGGATGGGACTTTGTGGTGTAATGGTATATAACCCATTTGTCAAATTTCTGGAATATATAAAAGTTGTATCTTTGAAAATGGAACATCTTCCATTCTCAATTATGAACTTAAAACCTTCTCTATCCAATTCTGGAATAGAGATTATGTTTCTTATAACATCTGGAACATATAAACTATTTGTTAAACAAACTGTTACACCATCATTTAAAGCTAGATAAACATTCCCAATAGCTTTGGCAGCAACCCTTGCCCCATTGCCCATCCTTATGATTGTTTCATCATTTTCTAGCTTTTTACTTCTTGCCATTATTTGCAAATCATTGAAAATATGTAAACCACAGCCGGTATCCGATACCCAAGAAGAATCGTTAACTGATAAGTTAACTTTAACAAAATAAATGCCTGAACTTTTCAGGCTTGCAAGATACTCCTTGCAATTCCTCTTCCAATGCCCAGTTTTACCACAATGATATGTTGTGATCACGATTTAACAGTATCTAATCTAGTAATTTATGTAAGGATTTTCTGTAAATTTTGAGTGAGGAAGAAGATAGATATGGTGAGAGAGTGAGAGAGAGATATAGTAGAGAGAGAAAGGTGAGGGAATAATTCTGATTGCATAAAACGTGAGTTTGTTACACTCATTTTTCATACTTATAACATCCTAATGGGTCCCATAAAAATAACAAACAAAAGATGTCTTTTTCAATTGGCAGAAAACATAAAAGAAAGCAACATTAATATTTTGTCATCTAGTGAACAAATGACTTCAATTCAATGGGCGACGTGTACGGCTGGGATGCGATCCTCTTCTTTAACTTTGATCACGCTACGTGTCCCATTACAGCTGTTTTCAGACAAGGCCTTCACTTCCCTGTTTTCCTCTTCATTTCTCCCAAACTTTTCAAACAACCCTAAATCTCCATTTTTTACTTCAGCCCCTTTCTTCCTCAATTTGCCATCGATTTCCACTAAATTCACAACAATTCCGCCCCCATTTTAAACCCTTGTCCACAAGGGTTGAAATTTCGAAACTTGGAAGCGATGAACTTCTCGTCTTCCCAAGAGATTAATCCCAATCCAGCATCTCCCCAAATCACTTGAAGCTGGGAAATTTCGTCTTTCCCTCGGGTGATGATACGCCTACCCACCACTGCCGTTGGTTCAATCTCGAATTGACCGTCCTCGTCGGTCTCAGGTAGGTCCTTTGCCGCTTCTGCATCCCTTTTTACCTGTTTTTTGAGTAAGGATACATGGAACACTGGGTGTACTTTGGACCCTTCTGGTAGAGCTAATTTATATGCTACCTTACCCACCCTGGCTATTATCTCGTAGGGACCGAAGTAACGTGAGGAGAGCTTCAGATGTTTGTGCAGGTGGATAGAGTTCTGCTTGTAAGGCTGCAGCTTAAGGTAAACCCAATCTCCAACCTCATACTCCTTCTCTTGTCTGGATTTGTCTGCATAAAGCTTCATTTAGTTTTGGGCTACTTGTAGGTTCTCCTTTAGGTTTTGCCTTATTTGCAGCCAATCTTTTGGTGTACTCCTTGACTTCAGTAGTGTTTGAGTCTTGATAAGCCTTTAGGGAAAAATTTGGGGGGGGGGAATAGCCATAGAGTGCATGAAAAGGAGTGGTTTTGATAGCTGATTGGTAGTTAGTGTTGTACCAAAGTTCAGCCAGGGGTAACCATTTTAACCACTGTCTAGGGGTAGCATTTACCATGCACCTTAGGTAATTTTCTAGGCACTAGTTCAACCTCTCAGTTTGCCCATCAGTTTGAGGGTGATAAGAGGATAAATAATTAAGTTGAACTCCCATTAACTTAAACAGCTCCTTCCAAAATGTGCTTGTGAAAATTTTGTCTCTGTCAGACAATAAGCATATGGGAAGTCCATGTAGTTTATAGACATTGTCCAGGAATATCTGAGCCACTCCTTTAGCAGTGTAGGGATGAGAAAGGGCAATGAAATGCCCATACTTTGTGAACCTTTCAATCACCACAAGGATGGAGTCTTTCCCTCCTGACTTAGGCAACCCTTCCACAAAATCCATGGAGAGATGTGTCCATGCCTCATCTGGTATAGGTAGGGGTTGCAGCAACCCAGCCCTTTTTCCTTGTTGAGGCTTGTTAGTGATGCATGTCTCACACCCTTGTACATATTCAATGACTTCTGATTTCATATTAGGCCAGAAGAAAATGGCCTTCAGCCTTCTGTAAGTCCCATTTATACCAGAGTGTCCACCATAAGCAGTGTCATGCATGGTGGATATAAACTGTTTCTTAAGTTCTGGCTTAGGTCCCACCACAGTTCTGCCTTTGTACTTGATCACCCCTCCTGGAGTTGAGGTGAGGTTCTTTTTTAGAGCTCCCCAGTAAGAATCCTTCAAGTCCCCTTGTCCTTGAATAAACCCCTTCAGAAACTCTTCTTTGAGATAGCTTTCCCTCACTTTTGGTAGCCAATTTGGAGTTATGGCTGAAATAGCATTACAACTTGCGGTTTCATGCAACCTTGACAATGCATCAGCAGCTTTATTTTCTTTTCCCTTTCTGTATTGGATTTCATAATCCAACCCCAGTAATTTAATGAGTCCCTTTTGTTGCCAAGTAGAGGCCACCTTCTGTTCCATAAGATATTTCAAAGCCTGTTGATCTGTCCTGATTATAAACCTGTGGCCATTTAAGTAGTGTCTCCATTTCTGTACTGCTAGGAGCACTGGCAAGAATTCTCTCTCATAAATAGATAGGGCCTGGTTCTTTGGGCACAAAGCCTTGCTTAGGAATGAAATGGGCCTCCCTTCTTGCATCAAGACTGCCCCTATGCCTGTTCCACTGGCATCAGTCTCAACAATGAAGGGTTGTGTGAAGTCAGAAAGGGCTAAGACTGGGGTAGTTGTCATGGCTAGCTTGAGCTTGTTGAAGGCTGCTTCAGCTTCTTTACCCCACTTAAATTGATCCTTCCTCAGTAGTAGGGTGAGAGGTTTGCTAATATTGCCATACCCTTGGCCAAACCTTCTGTAGTAGCCAGTGAGACCTAAAAACCCTCTGAGTTGCTTAACATTAGAAGGTACTGGCCACTGTTGCATAACCTCAACCTTTTGGGGATCTGTGGACACACCCTCAGAGGTGATGACATGCCCCAGATATTCCACTCTTGTGTCCCCAAATTGACATTTGCTTCTTTTTGCATACAATGAGTTCTCCTTTAAGAGGTTTAGTGTTTGTCTGAGATGGAGTAGATGATCCTCCCAGGTCTTACTGTGTTCCTTGCTCATCAGTATTTGGAAATAGCCAGATCTTAAATCCACCTTAGAGAAGTATTTAGAGCCATGTAGCTCATCTAGAAGCTCTTCAATTATAGGTATGGGGTAGTCATGCTTTACAGTGAGCTCATTCAAATACCTATAATCAACACACAATCTCCAAGATGAATCTTTTTTTTTTCACTAGCAATACTGGAGAGGCAAATGGTGACTTGCTGTTTTGAATAATTCCAGTACTCAGCATTTCCTTGACAATCTCTTCAATAGCACTTTTCTGATCATGGGAGGTTCTGTAGGGGTACTGTAGTTTAGGAGTACTCCCTGGTTTCAAGGTGATGAGATGTTCAACCCCCCTTTCTGGGGGCAGCCCTTGTGGTTCAGAAAAGATCCCTTCAAATTCCTGTAAGAGTTGATAAGTCAGGATTTTCTTAGTGTGCCACAGCTTCAACACTCAGGATGTACATGTCCTCAATTTGCCTCCCTGCATCCTCATGTAATAACTGGTATAAGGTTTCACAAGTGATTAGGTGACAATCAGCCCCCTTAGTCAAAGCCTGCAACACCACCCTATTCCCATTTATTCCCACTGTGACAGTCATAGCAACATAGTCAATTTCTATGGGTGTGCAGGTTCTAAGCCAATCACCCCCAAGTATGATGTCATACCCTTCACTCTGTAATGTTCTGAGTGGGTAACTAACCTTGTGCCCTTGCAATTCCCAAGCCAGGTCTTGTGTTTGATACGAACTAATCATCCTCTGGCCATTGGCTATCTTTACCACTAAGGGTTTAACCCTTCTGAGCTCACACCCCAATTTGGTAGCAATTGATTCCTTGATAAAGCTCAAGGTACTGCCTGTATCAATCAGAATGAGTAATTTTTTTTCCCCACAATAGCCAAAAAATCTGAGAGTGGTAAACCCCCCATCTCCCATTACTGCATTTAGTGACACCATTGCCTCCTCTATCCCCATTCCTTGGCTTGTTTCTTGTCCAGTATCATAATCTTCAGGACTCAATGAATCTAACTCCTCCTCTTCAGTCATTATGAGATAATTGATCCTAAATTTGCACCTGTGCCCTGGCACAAACTTTTCATCACAGTTGTAGCATAGGCCCTTTTCCCTCCTTGCTGCCATTTTAGAGGAGCTGAGTGACTTGGTGGGGATTCTTGAGATAGGTTTTGGTTGTGGGTGTGGTGTCTGGTTGGTAGCTGAGTAGTTCTTGTAGTTGGTTAGCTGTTGAGGTGGGTTTGTAGGTCTATAAGCCCCTCTGATCTTCTTTGTGATAGCCTCTAAGGTGTTGAGTTGTTTCTGCCCCAGCTCAATTGTCTGTTGTAGGGTCCTAGGATTAAACATGTGGATGAATGATTGCAATTCCTCACTTAGCCCACTGATGAAGCTAGCTATGAAATAATCTTCAGAATAGTCCCCTTGGTTCATGAGTAGCATACATGCCTTCAACTCTTCAAATTTCTCAACATATTCAGTGTAGGACCCAGTGTTTTTGAGCTTATTAAACTCAGCTATAATCTTGACATCCATGAGTTCCTCAAATCTAGCAGAGATGACTTCTATGAATTGTGGCCATTCCAGCTCCACTTGTTTGGTGCAGAAATTCTGAAACCAGAGGGCAGCTTTGCCCTCAAAGTGCATAGAGGCTAGAGTAACTTTCTAGGAATCGGGTATGTTAGGGACTAATTTGAAGTAGCTGTTGCATCTTAGAATCCAGGACATGGGGTTTGTGCCATCAAACCTTGGGAAATCTAGTTTAGGGATGTGATGGTTTGCTTGTTGTTGCTGATTTCCCTCCTGCCTGATTCTGAGTCTTTTTGTGGTTCTCCTCTGAGATGTTTCCCCATGGTGAAAAGGGTGTTTCCCCAGAATAGACTCCTCCTCGAAGTCATTATCTTCTTTGTGTAAATTTAGTAACTGTAATTGTAAAGAAGCTATGGTGTTGGAAAAGTGTTCGAACTTGCCTGTCATTTCACTCATTTGCATTTTCATTTCCACCGTAGTTTCATCGATTTGTTCCTTCACCGCAGCTCTAAAATCTGATAATTGTTCTTGCAATTTGAGTTCAGCTGCTTCTCTCTTAAGAATTTCTGTTTGCAGGTTGCCATCCAATCTTCTCTGGGATTCTTGCAGCTCCTTCAACCTTGTGCCTTCAGCCATTGCCGAGGAAAAGCTGGCTCTGGATACCAAATGTTGTGATCACGATTTAACAGTATTTAATCTAGTAATTTATGTAAGGATTTTCTGTAAATTTTGAGTGAGGAAGAAGATAGATATGGTGAGAGAGTGAGAGAGAGATAAAGTAGAGAGAGAAAGGTGAGGGAATAATTCTGATTGCATAAAACGTGAGTTTGTTACACTCATTTTCCATACTTATAACATCCTAATGGGTCCCATAAAAATAACAAACAAAAGATGCCTTTTTCAATTGGCAGAAAACATAAAAGAAAGCAACATTAATATTTTGTCATCTAGTGAACAAATGACTTCAATTCAATGGGCGACGTGTACGGCTGGGATGCGATCCTCTCCTTTAACTTTGATCACGCCACGTGTCCCATTACAGCTGTTTTCAGACAAGGCCTTCACTTCCCTGTTTTCCTCTTCATTTCTCCCAAACTTTTCAGACAACCCTAAATCTCCATTTTCGACTTCAGCCCCTTTCTTTCTCAATTTGCCATTGATTTCCACTGAATTCACAACATGATAACATTTATTAGGTTCAGTTAATTTGTTTTGTTCAAGGATACTTTCAATTGGATTTTTAGCCATTTTAGTAGACCGATCTACAAAAATAACAAACGAAGCAGAAAATATTTAGACTTTGAAATTTATATTCATTTAATATTAGGTTTTTAACATTAAATGTCTCCCACTATTTTAATTAAAACCCCATTTTAGTTATGAAAATCTAATTTTCATAGTGGGCTTGAAGTCCAATAAAAATATTCCATATCCCAGTTTTATGAGTACGCATGAAACATTTATATCGGTAGTCAACTTTTGACAATTGTATCATTATACAACCTTCAAGATGTTTTGCCTCACTTTTCCTTATATACCTCAATTTTATGACCGTATATATTACTAACTGTCAAATCAAACTCATCAAATATTCATGATAGTGGCCCACCAGAATGTCCCACGACTCATGGTCAACATAAAGAGGAATCCACCTCACGAGTATCACTATACTTAGTAGGGATCACAACTTTCGACACAAAACCACCCCACGACTCATGGTCGGTGATAAAGCATCGTATCATCTCATGTCGTCTACTTTTGATGGAAGGCCTGGATTAATAAGTTCCAACTTATTTTTATCCATTATTGATTTGATATGAATTAATCAAATTAATTCGTTAGGGTTCCCTAGATCTCATCGATTACCATCTTTACGTGTGTTTATTTATCGCATCATCCATCGCATGAATCGAAAACATAAATAAACCTAACATACATCTAATGCATGCATACGGTGGGATGATCATGTCTTTGCCTATACGACCCATTCGAGCCAAAATGGGTCTATGCCTATGTACGTGATAAAACAAATAAATAGAACTACTTCTATTACAATTTTATTTTATCTACCCGTACAAGCAAAGGCCTTCGAGATTTACAACTTGTAAAATTACCCACATATGCATGGGCCTTTCGCATCGAACGGTCTCCACCTTGATCTAATCTTTTAACGATACAAAAATTAAAAATTTTTACAAACAATAAATCAAGAGACTCGCAGGTCTCGATAAATTACATTCGTTTAATCGCATTAAATAAAAATGCAACCATCAATCATATTGAATAAAAATGCAATCATTCATCATTATGAATAAAAGGCTCATGATCATCCCATTCATCACATGAATTAAAACATAAATAAAAAAAAAAAAAAAATTATTATTAGGTCACAGGACCCGTGTGACAAAGTCACAGGACCCGTGTGAGTCCACACGACCCATGTGATCCTATCACACGACTCGTGTGAAAAACCCGTAAGACGAAATCAAATTTTTCCTTAAGTCACACGACCCGTGTGGCTAAAAAATCGATTTTTTTTTATTTTATTTATTTTGATAATTAATATGTTTATCATATAAACATTTAATTATCATATAAACTTAAACAAATCAAAATCTATTTTTACAGATGCTAATCGTAACGTGGCTCTGATACCACTGTTGGGTTCGATATACTGTACGAAACAGAGTTTACAGCGGAATTTAAAATTTTATAAGTTTTTATCTTATAAATACTTATTCCGTACATAAGTATAACGATATAACGAATAAGCATCATTTAAAATCTAGTAACTTTTACTAATTTTGATTTGATATGTAATTTATAAAAATTACCTTTGTTCTTGAACTCCTTCAAAACCGACGATGTATGAGGAAATCAATTCCCGGTTTGGTAATGATCACTTCTTGTGGTTACTCACTTTAGGAATCCAAATGTCTTCCCTCTAATCGTATCCACCTTTTGAAGTCCGGTTCCGACAATAGTTCCTTCGCTAGTAGAAACCACTCGGTTTTATTCAATAAGTATGGAATATATATTTATAAGGAAATTTTTCAAGAACACTTTCTTGTATTATCACTCAACTCTTTGAATGAATTTTTCTCTTGGAAGGATTTAGCTAAAAAACTTAGCCATTTATGTGCAAACATTTTGCACCTATTTATACTAAACATTTTAGTATAAAATAATCAATATTTGATATATTTTATTTTAAATAAAATCAGATTTTATTTAAATAATCATACCAAATATTGACTTTTAATTAATAATATGATTGGTTTATAACCAACATCAATCATTATTATTTTATTAATAAAAATAAGATTAATTATGTGGATTAGTTAACAACTCCTAACCACCATAATTAATTTATTCTTATTATTATTTAATCTTCAATCATATTAAAGATAAATAATAAAATAATAATTTTTGAAAACATTTTTCAAGACTATTATTTTAATTTATTCTTCAATTTCCTTATTTAATAATCTTATTATTATTTGGATTTGGAATTTAAAATCCAGTTTTAAATTCCAACTATTAATTAGTAATTCTATTAATTAATAAATTAATATCCAAAATTCAATTGAACAATCTAATTGATTAATTTAATATATTTCTTTAATTGATATCTAATCAAATTAGATTTGTCAATTAATTCTAACTCTTTAGAAATACTATTTGAATTTTACCTTCATTCAAAAATTGGTGTGACCTTTTAGGTTCACAATTAATACTAGTAGTGGGTTTACAACTCTTTGTAATTTGAGTTATTCATATTAACTCTTATTCTTGAATTAACTCTTTAATTCAAGAACCCACATATCATGGGAACATCTAGCAAGTAGCATGAATCTAGTATTAAGTGAATAGCGAGTAAACCTATTTCGATTACAAGTTCATACATGTAAAATCCTTTCGACATCCAATTTCCCGATTAAATCTTTGGGTATGATTTTGTCGAAACCCAAATTGATTTAATAACTATGATTCCATTTCAAGTTTAGTAATTCATTTATGAATCTCTATTCATCCCGCCTTGGCCAAGGACTTTGAATTACTAACTATGAAACACATAGGAAATTCACTTATCTTCATAAGTGTCGAATCCTTTGTTGACCACTGACAAACTTCCATACATATTAATATAATACCCAAAATATCCCTTTATATGATTGTGTTACCAATCAAAAGGATAAATCAAAGTAAAATATAATATGCACAAAGTTACCATCGTGCCTCAAGTCTAAGGATTAATCATGTACTATTGTAACATGAAAATTCTTATTCGACATGATAAACTTTCATTAAGAATTTTCATACGGTCATGTTCAGTGAACTTGTTCTCTAACAAGCACCCACATATATGTATTTGCGTCCCACGCTAATGTTGATGGAATGCAACATTCTTATCCAATAAGCATACATACTATGTGCAAGTCTTTTCCAGATTTATTCGATATCCCATCTCGAAACATCCAACGACTTGGAACTGTATTTAAGATCACAGCTTTCAAGATATGTTCCATGATCACCATCTCTATGCGCAACCATATCTTATAGCTATAAGTGATCTAGGGATTTTACCTTAAGTGCAAATATATGATAAATGCTTACTCTTAAAATAAAGTAATGCCTTATTATTTAATATAATTCCAATAGATTGTATTTACAAGTAGAATACGTCCAATCTGATTGGAACGCCGGGTATACTACTCCAACACTCTGGCCATTCCAGACGTACCTCAGCCACCAGATCATACCTCAGACCGCCTATGAATGCTCCTACCAATGTAGTTTCGGGCCAACCCCATACTCGACATTCTAAACGTTAAAATTCCTTCAAATAATCATGTAAATTACCTGTCTGCCTTATACGGGTCAGCGCCTCATCATAGTTGTGGTAGTCAGATGTACCAAAGTGTGTGATAGTAACTCTCGCTCAAAATTGCCCCATGTGATGATTCGCTGTCGGTTGCGGTAGACGCTTGTAAGCCATTGCCACCACACGTTGGCCTCACCATCTAAATAGTATGTTGCATACCTTAATCGATCATGGCCGTCGGTTTCGTTGAGCTCAAAGTATTGAACAACACGATTGATCCAAGCCTCGGGATCAGATTCGTTGAACGTGGACAGTATGAGTCGCGGTTTGTCGGCCCTTGGTCGATCTCGGTAGTTGGATGTTTGCGACCGTTGATCGAAGTCGTCCTCGTCCTCGTAGTCGCTGCGTCACCGTTCCCTGTCGCGCTGTTCATGCGTGCGCCGCTCCTCGCGCTGTGGTGATGGCGAGCGTTCGTCGTGCTCGACGTGTCTGTGAAGATCGCGCCTCGGAGAGACGTCATACTGTCGCTGCTGTTGGAATGCCCGCAGTACCTCATCTAGGCATTGCTCGAGTCGTGCCACGGTGGCGTTGGTGTTGCCCTGGCCCTCATCGAGATTATTGATCTTGTCCTTCATCTCCTTGTTGGCCATTGCTTTCTTTTCTTGCTTTTGCTCTTTGCTTCTCGGACTCGTTTTTTTTTTTTTTTTTNNNTTTTTTTTTTTTTTTGATAAGGTGGGGGACGAAAATAAGAAGAAAAAAGAAATAGAATGAGATAGAAGAAAAACACATGATCTAACACCTCTCAATTAAAGCACCAATGATGAAGATCGTGTGTTTCGACTGCCGATAAGCCACAAACCAGTGCCTGGAATCGCCGATAGTTTCCTAGAAGTTCACAAACCGTACCCCTCTGAACGAATATAATTGCAATAGAATTTTGGTGAAAAACTAAAGAAAAGAGGGAATGAACAAAAGTTCGGATTTTTATTGATAAACTGAATGATGAAAAATAACATGGGGAAGGGGCCTTTATATAGGCACAAAATATCTCTAGTCATCATCTACCTAGGGAACTAATAAAGCAATAAAATATTAGAAATCCTAAACAAGCTAGAAATCATAAAGCTAGATGGAAACTAAATCACTTGGTGTGCACTCCAAGTAACTCTCTCTCTCTCTCTCTTTCTCTCATGCGTTCGGCCGCCTCACTTAGTACCGCCCGCGCGCCCTCGCCCTAGTCCTCAAGGACTAGGGCCGCCGACCTTGCCAGCGCATGATTGCGCCCCTCGCTTTCCGCGCATGCCTGTGCGCTGGCACCATGATGCGGAAGTGGGTTTCTAGCCCCGACGACGAGAAGGTCATAGAGCCGAGAAGGCCGAGAAAAGGGCCAAAACTACGCATGCATGGCCTAAGAGATGGGTACGAGCCCGTATGCGGGGCATAATGAGGGCAAGGAAGAAGGCCAATGAAGGTCGCGCAAGGCGATGCGCGAGGGCACGCGAAATGGCATTCCCAAGACAGGCAACATTCAAGCACAAGATGGGTCGCATTCAGCGCAAGCGCAAACACGCGCATTGGCATAGACGTGCTCGGACGAGACCACGCCTCAAATGGATGCGTCATTGGAGGTTTAGTGATGCACATCGAAGGAACAAACCCTGGTGGAGATGGCTAAGGCATCAAGTGGCTCGAAGGATTGGGAGGTATGCGAGATGGGTGCGCGAGGCGCTGGGCGACACGCACGAGATAGTCACGCAGGCGAAGGGTGCGATCGCGTGCACACTCGAAGGGCAAGGCAAGACCAAGGCAGCAAGCCTAGTCCTCATAGGAATAGGCAAAGCGCGAATACAAGACCCTGCAGGACTAGAAAAAGCAGCTAAGTGCCGGAACGCGCGTGAAAGATCGGTGACGGGAGTAATCCTCGAGAGATCAGGCAACATAGCCGGGGGCATATTCCTCGTAGAAATAGGCAAAGTGGATATGGGCCCGATGCATGATACTTCAAGGAATAGGAAAGGCGCACGCAGGGCGCGAGGCCTCAATCCTCAAGGCAAGTGGAATGGCGGGTGGGGACGGTCGCGTACGCGCAAGAAAAGGCGGCGACACCCTACTCCTCGAGGAGTGCAGCAAAGCGGGCGTAGAAGTCCTAGGCGGCGCAAGAGAGAGATATAGAGGAGGTTAGGGAGTCTTCTACTTGGAGTGCAAGGCAAGACTACTTGAAGTGCAAGCCAAGGCATTAGATCTCCTAACTATTTGGTTTCCTTATTGCATTATGATATCTAGATTGTTTAGGATTTTATTGCGTTATTAGTTCCCTAGGTAGATTAGGATTATACATAATTTGTGCCTATATAAAGGCCCTTGCTCTTGTTATTTTTCATGATGAATTGAATCTTGAATAGTCTTAGTTAGTAGTTAGTAGAAAATCTCGAACTTTTGTTCGAACAATTTGCTTTAGTTTTTCACCCAAATTCTATTGCAATTTTATTCGTTTCAAGAGGCTCGGTTGTGGCTCGAGAAGCACCTATCGGCGATTCAAGGCGCGGGCAAGCGGCTTATCGGCAATCGGGACACGCGATCTTCATCATTGGTGCTTTCACTGAGAGGTGTTAGATCGTGTGTCTTTTTCCTACCCCATTCCCTTTCTTTTCTTCCCCTCTATTTTTCGTCCCTATAAAAAAATAAAATAAAATAAAATAAAATATATCATCATCATCTTCAAGACGAGTCCGAAGCATGCGCAAAGCCATGGGAAACCTAGGCGAAGGGTTCAACACCACGACATCGTTGTGGGATTTAATTGAGAACACGAACTGAAGGTTCGACGAGATGGCGCGCCACCTCCAACACCAGCAGGGATGGCCACCACTGCAGCGGCACGAACGCGAACGACCCCAGGAGCACAAGTCGAGCAGGATCAATGTTTCGAAGGAGTCGAGACCATGCGGCAAGGCCCAAGGCAAGTCCAAGAAGGAGCCGAAGGTTGAATTGGTCGAGCACGATAAGTATGAAGTGGAAATTACGGTCGAGTCGGTTGAGTGCGAGAAACCACACTCCTTCAACAAAGAGGTTATGAGCGAGACCGACGGAGTCAAGGACGAGGAGGGCCGTGAAGAGGTTACGTTCGAAGTCCTAAAGGGTGAAGAGGAGGCGACGTCCCAACCAACGATCGATGCCAAGAGTAAAGTCTTGGTCGAGGAGGACCGTGATTGGGATGCGCGCGTGATCGAAGAAGGAGTCCCCGAAGTTTGGATGGTGGAGCATGAGTCCTTGCGGACAAGGACATTCTCAAAGGGGGCGGGAATGATGCGGAAGTGGGTTTCGAGCCCCGACGACGAGAAGGTCATAGAGCCGAGAAGGCTCGAGAAGGCCAAGAAAAGGGCCAAAACTACGCATGCATGGCCTAAGAGACGGGTACGAGCCCGTATGCGGGGCACAATGAGGGCAAAGAAGAAGGCCAACGCAGGTCGCGCAAGGCGATGCGCGAGGGCACGCAAAAAGGCATTCCCAAGACGGGCAACATACATTCAGCGCAAGCGCGAACATGCGCATTGGCACAGACGTGCTTGGACGAGACCACGCCTCAAACAGATGCGTCATTGGAGGTTTAGTGATGCACATCGAAGGAACAAAGCCTGGTGGAGATGGCTAAGGCATCAAGTGGCTCGAAAAATTGGGAGGTATGCGAGACGGGTGCGCGGGGCACTAGGCGACACGCACGAGATAGTCATGCAGGCGAAGGGTGCGATCGCGTGCACACTCAAAGGGTGAGGCAAGACCAGGGCAGCAAGCCTAGTCCTCATAGGAATAGGCAAGGCGCGAATACTAGACCCTGCAGGACTAAGAAAAGCAGCTAAGTGCCGGAACGCGCGTGAAAGATCGATGACGGGAGTAATCCTCGAGAGATCAGGCACCATAGCTGGGGGCATATTCCTCGTAGGAATAGGCAAAGTGGATATGGGCCCGAGGCATGATCCTTCAAGGAATAGAAAAGGCGCACGCAGGGCGCGAGGCCTTAATCCTCGACGCAAGTGGAATGGCGGGTGGGGACGGTTGCGTACGCGCAAGTAAAGGCGGCGACACCCTACTCCTCGAGGAGTGCAGCAAAGCAGGCGCAGGAGTCCTAGCCAATGCATTAGATCTCCTAGCTATTTGGTTTCCTTATTGCATTATGATATCTAGATTGTTTAGGATTTAATTGCTTTATTAGTTCCCTAGGTAGATTAGGATTAAACATAATTTGTGCCTATATAAAGGCCCTTGCTCTTGTTATTTTTCATGATGAATTGAATCTTGAATAGTCTTAGTTAGTAGTTAGTAGAAAATCTCGAACTTTTGTTCAAACACTTTTCTTTAGTTTTTCACCAAAATTCTATTGCAATTTTTTTCGTTTCAAGAGGCGCGGTTGTGGCTCGAGAAGCACCTATTTGCGATTCAAGGCGTGGGCAAGTGGCTTATCGGCAATCGGGACACGCGATCTTCATCATGTCGCCTTTGCGCGCGTCCCCACACGCCCGCCCCAAGTTTCTGCACTCCTGGAGGATTGGGGTTTTGCGTCCCGCGCGTGCGCCTTCATCCGGTGTGTTGCGCACGGCATCGCTGCCAGCCGCCTTCTCGCGCGCGTATGCCCCACCTGCTTTGCCGCATGCCTCGAGGCATAAAACCTCAAGCCCCGCGCCCGCGCTCGCGTGTAGCGCTACCGTTGCTTGGCCACTTCCGCACCCCATGCGCGTATCCTGCTCCAGGACGTGCGTCTCGCCTGTGGCCCGTGCCATTCTCTTACGTGCGTGATAGGCGCGACTTGCGGCGTTCTTGAGCTGCCTAGCCACTTCCGTATCACGCATGTGGGGCGACCAAACTTGGAGCTCAAGTAATTAAATTGGAGTGCAAGTAAAGACATAAGATCCCTAGATATTTAGTTTCCTTATTGCTTTATGTATCTAGATTATTTAGGTTATTTATTATTTTATTGCTTTAATAAGTTCCCTAGTAAGATTAGGACCAGACTAAGTTAGGATCTATAAATAGGGATGTCCCCTCATTGTTTTAAAAGGTCCAGAATTGATGAGTTGAATAGAAAAGGAACATTGTGTTCAATCGTGTGTTTAAGCAAGGCCGTTAGTGCATGTTTATCATACAACCGTGTCTAAGAGAAGGCCCTGTGTGCGTCTATTAGTCACACCTATCGTGTTTAGTCGAAGGCCCTGAGTGCGTGATTATTCACAACCAATAGATAGAAACCACGATCCGTCATCATTGGTGCTTTCATTGAGAGTGTCCGATTTTGTCTATCTATCTTTTTCTTTTTTTTTTCGATTTGTCTTTTGCTGAGGGCCTAAATTTTCTTCGTTTTGGTTCAAATTTTTTGTTCGAATTTTTCCTTCTTTTTCTTCTCTTTTTCGTGAGTCGAGGGTATCAAAAAAAAATCCTAGTAGTCTTGTTTGATTTTTCTGAGAGTCATAAAAAAAAAAAGATGTTCTTCTTACAATTAGATGAGTTGGATTGGGAAGATCTTGTAATGTTGGAGGGGTTGGAAAGAGAGTTAACTCTGTGGCAGCAAATGTATTTGGAGGAGCTTCACGAGCGAATGAATTTAGAAGAGTACGAACGACAACTCGTGGAAGCCAATGAAGCTGAAGTGGCCGAAATTCAGAACAATGGTGATAAAGGTGCGCTGAATTTCATCATCCTTGAGGACAAGGAAGGTCTTGAAGAGGAGGGGAATGATGCGGAAGTGGTTATTAACCCCGGTGAGTCAAGTTACGGGATGGTCGAAGATCTCAATTTATGGCTAGAGAACATGCTAGAGGAGCCGTCAAGCCCGATCTATCGACCTTCATGCGTAAGAGATTGGCCTAAAGGATGTGGTCCGAGGTCAATGGCAAAATCAAGGAAACGTAAGGCCAAGCAAGCTCGAAGGCGACGCAAGGCAAAGGCTAAGAAGGCAAGTCATTGGTGTGAGCCTTGTGCAAGGAAGAAACGAGCTTGGAAAATGGAGGCTAGAAGAAAGGGAGTGCAAAGGATGGAAGATGGTTGGACATGGCGTGCCGGAGATTGCATTGGGTCGGAAGGTACTTGCATTGAAGGTTGGGACCCATGGGACAAGTTGGGACCGTTTGTAAGGATCGAGGATTGTCGGGGCGGGCTAAGCCCAATTGACGGGTCAGGACCATTGGGCGAGTCGGCGGGGTCGATCAGCGACAACAGGGTCGATGGAGAATGGCAAAGGAGCGAATGGCGCGCATCGGCCCATGATGCAAGCGGTTGGGCAGAGCAGGTTACGCGCGGGTCGCTGGGCAAGCGCAACGGGGGCGCGGAGGTGTCGAGCGTAGGCAACAACCGCGAGGGTGGCTGGGACGCGCCAACGCCGAGAAGCAAAGATGCGGAGCGCGCGGAGCGCTCGAGTGAGGGTGACGCAGGCGGAAGCCGAGACCGCGAAGGCATTGGAGTAGCGAGCGCGCGGGGCCACGCACGCGAGGAAGGCGGCAGCGTCGGGGTGCGCGCCATGGCGCGCGAGTGTAGTGAAGGCGCGAGAAGCCTAAGCCGTGTAGGCTTAGGAAAGGCGGGCACGCACGCACGTGGGGAAGGCGTCGCAGGCTTGGGGCGCACAAAGGCGTGCGCATGCGACACGGGTAAAGCGCGCGTGTCTGCGCGCGAGGAGGAATAGCATCGATGGGCGGCGCGCGCTAGGGCGCATGTGAGGCGGCCGAACTTGGAGCTCAAGTAATTGGATTGGAGTGCAAGTCAAGACATAAGATCCCTAGATGTTTAGTTTCCTTATTGCTTTATGATATCTAAATTGTTTAGGTTATATATTATTTTATTGCTTTAATAAGTTCACTAGTAAGATAAGGACTAGACAAAGTTAGGATCTATAAATAGGGATTTCCCCTCATTGTTTTAAAAGGTCCAGAATTGATGAGTTGAATAGAAAAGGAACGTTGTGTTCAATCGTGTGTTTAAGCAAGGACGTTAGTGCGTGTTTATCATATAACCATGTCTAAGAGAAGGCCCTGATTGCGTCTATTAGTCACACCTATCGTGTTGAGTCGAAGGCCCTGAGTGCGCGATTATTCACAACCAATAGACAGAAACCGCGATCCGTCATCAGCCGTTGATAGGGAAGTGGTTGTCAAGGTCGAAGGATGGTCGGGGAAGGCCGATGATCGAACGGGCGAAAGGCGCGCATCGGGCGGTGATGCGCGAGGACGGGTGGCCAGCACGTGGGCGGCGATGGGTGTACGCGGGTGCACGGTAGGCGAGCAGACCGCGGATGTTGGGGCGTACGCGCGCGGGATTAGCGGACGAGGTGGTGGGCGCACGATAGCGCGCGAGTGGGCGGCAGGCGCGAGCGCAGGCCTATGCGCGGGAGGAATAGGAAGTGCTGGGCGCATACACGCGCAAGGGCGGTCGCGAAATAGTAGCGCGCAAGAAGGCGCGCGCGTAGCGAGCAGGTACGAGAAGCC
>CACSLK010007779.1:5333016-5348791 GCA_902706635.1 Striga hermonthica | reverse complement strand
GATGAAGGATAAGATCGATAATCTTGACATCCAGATGCGGAGTATGAGCGAGGTTATGGAAGGAAGGCTGGGATCGCTTGACGAAAGTCAAAACAACACCAACGCTGTCGTCACACGACTCGAACAGCGATTAGAGGAGGTCTTGCGCGCGTTCCAGCAGCAACCCCCATATCATCGCGATGATCCTCCAAGGCGCGAACCGCGCCCACACGCCGAGCACGCCGATCGCACGCCATCACCACGGCGCGAGGATCGACGCGAGCAACGATGCGCGCGCGAACACGACGAGGATCGGCGACGCGGAGGTTACGAGCACGAGGATGAGTTTGACCGGCGATCACAAGCTTCCACCAACCGTGAGCGGCCTAAGCCCGACAAGCCGAGGTTCGTATTGTCCATCTTCACGGGTTGTGATCCGGAGTCGTGGCTCAACCGAATCGCGCAATATTTCGAACTGAATGAAACTGATGGCCACGATCGAGTAAGGTACGCAGCATTCTACTTAGATGGTGAGGCCAACGTATGGTGGCAGTGGCTTTCCCGGATCTACCGTAGGCGGCAGCAGGTCATTACATGGGCTGATTTTGAGAGAGAATTGCTTACTCGATTTGGCACATCCGATTACCATAATTATAATGAGGCCCTCGCGCGAATCCGACAGACAGGCAATTTGCGTGAATACATCAAGGAGTTTGAACGACTGGCCTGTCGCGTGCGAGATTGGTCTGAAGATGCGCTAGTAGGGGCCTTCGTAGCTGGACTGAGATTCGATCTAGCCGCAGAAGTCCGATTGGAGCGGCCGGACACGATGCATAACGCCATGGAGGTAGCCCGCTGACGAGAAGACCATCTAGTCGCTACGCGAAGGGGACGGGCGGACATGCGATACACCGACACGCAGCGCACGGGGCCAAACCCAGCTACGACCGGCGCACGGCCGAGCGTCAGCAATCGGCCAGCGGGGTCGATAGTGAGGCGGCTGTCTCCCGAGGAAGTTAAACGTCGACGAGAGAAAGGCTTATGTTTTAAATGCGAGGAGAAGTTTACACCGGGTCATCAGTGTAAGCAAGCCTTTGTGATCGAAGTTGCTAATCCTGATGAGGGAGGATCTGAGAACGAGGAGGAACCACATCAGGATATCGTAGTTGAAGGGCCTGACGAAGAAGCGGAAATCTCAATGCACGCGATGGCCGGGATACGAGGGCCTCGAACGATGCGGTTGCCGGCATGGGTCAAGGATCGAAAGGTGGTGGTGCTAGTAGACAACGGGTCATCACACAACTTCATCAATGCTGAGTTGTCCCAAAAGCTGAACTTACCAACCACGAATATTGAACCTTTTGAGGTATGTGTAGCCAATGGTGAGAGGTTGCAATGCACTAAATCCTTCCGGAAGGTGCCAATCAGGTTTAGCGGAGTTACGGTGAAGGCTAATCTCTATGCCTTACCTCTGGTTGGGTCGGATGTCGTCCTAGGAGTACAATGGCTCGAGGGGTTAGGCAAGGTGACCACTGACTATCGAACAGGAATTATGGAGTTCAACTCCGGAAGTCAGCAAGTCACACTCAGTGCGGGCAATGAAAAAGGTGCCAAAGAGGTAGGGCTTAAGAGTATTGAGAAGGTCTGGCGGGGAGGAGGCCTAATATTTGCCGTACTAGTGGAGAAGACTGTGGCGCACATAGATCAAGAGGAGCAACAGCAGGGAGATGTGCACAAGCTTCTCCAGGAATTTGAGGGAGTACTGGGCGAACCTAAGGGACTACCTCCACACCGGGAGTTCGATCATCGCATACCTCTGATCAACGAACAACATGCCATACACGTCCATCCCTATAGGTACGCTCACTTTCAGAAAACCGAGATCGAACGGCAAGTGGCCGAGATGCTTGAATCAGGAGTAATCCAGCATAGCAAGAGTCCGTTTTTTTCTCCAGTCCTGTTAGCCAAAAAGAAAGACGACACGTGGAGGTTCTGTACTGACTACCGAGCTCTAAACGCTGCAACCATCAAGGACCGATTTCCTATCCCGAGTGTTGATGACATGCTTGATGAGTTAGCCGGGTCACGCTATTTCTCTAAACTCGATCTAAGAGTTGGTTACCATCAGATTCGACTCCACAAAGCCGACATTCCAAAGACAGCCTTTCGTACACACCAGGGGCACCATGAGTATCTTGTCATGCCATTCGGATTATGCAACGCCCCATCCACTTTCCAGTTCGCCATGAATTCTATCTTCAAAGAGTATCTACGTAAGTTCGTTCTGGTATTCTTTGATGATATCCTGATCTATTCGAAGTCATGGGGCGAACATCTTGGGCATTTGAGAGTAGTGCTCAAAATTCTGGATGCCAACTCGTTCCACATAAAGCCATCCAAATGTTCTTTTGGGCAGATGATGGTTGAGTATTTGGGGCACTTCATATCACACGAGGGCGTGAAGGTCGACCCACGAAAGATTGAGGCTATGGTCGATTTTCCTAAGCCAACAAGTCTCACGCAGTTGAGAGGATTCCTAGGACTCACGGGCTACTACCGAAAGTTCGTGAAGGATTATGGAACCATCGCCAAGCCACTGACAGAGATGACTAAGAAAGGCGGGTTCACATGGACCGAAGCTAGCGAGGAGGCGTTTGGAAAATTGAAAGAAGCCATGACTACAACGCCAGTACTCGCCATGCCCAGGTTTGATATCTTGTTCGAGGTACACACCGATGCGAGTGACATTGGAATTGGAGCTGTGCTAGTGCAAGAGGGGTGACCCCTAGCCTATCTCAGCAAGGCACTGGGCACTACTCGGTTGGGTCTGTCAGTGTACGTGAAAGAGATGTGTAACACCCCACTTTGATTTTAAAAAAATTCCGGACTTTCCAAAAATCAGAAAATAATTTTTCGAGATCATTTTCGAAATCTAACGGGTGTTAAACCATATTTTTCATAAACCAAGTCTTATCTGGGCCCACGGAGATTCATTATCCGGTTTTCACAAGTTTTTCATTAACCCAAATCATATCACATAAAAAAAAATACTCAACATGAAATATTCAAACCTCATAAAAACCAAACACCATAAACAAGGGTCTATCAAGTATTCCCAACATCAAAATAAGTCATAAGTTTTTAATAAAATTTTTCACAAGCCTCAACATAAAAGGTTCAATGGAACCTCATTTATTCTAACGGAAGCGAAATATATATAGGCATAATCAATAGATCGACCCACTCGTCTTTCCTCGTCAGCCGACACCTGCTTAACCTGCATCCGTGAAGAGCAGGTGGGGATGAGCACAAGATGAAAATGAGGTGCTCACCACTATGCACGTATAGCACAATAATGGATAATGTAAAGAAGGCATGGTCGCAGTATGAACATAAATCAATTACCTGTCACATCCCCATATCATATCACAATATATTACCCATGTGTACACATCTTTCATTAGCCACGGAAAGGGGATTCATTACCCTAACAGTGGGGGTACGTGCCACGCTACGGACACGGCCTTTCATTAGGTCTTAAGGGACTTACCTCGCAAGGGTAACCGTATTACATCGACGGGAACAACCGTACCGACGGCCGAATCGGCTCACGCCGATAGGCTACATGGTTTACATGCATACTTAGATCATACCAACCCAACATTAAATAAAATACATACGGCATAGCAAATTTTATAAGTAAACCCACCTGGTTACCGAAGTGATAGATACAAAAACACGAATAGGCAGCGAGCTCAGCTCATCAAACACCTACATATATTAAAATAGTCCTATAAATAACTATTCAACACATGACCAACCAATCATAACAATCACTTAATCCAACTAAGCTCACATAAGCATTTAATCAAAGAAATCCCATTTTCTAAAATACCAGTTACGTTTTTCAAAACTTGACCCGTGCAGCGTTTTTGAAATCAATATAACTTTCTGTACAAAACTCGGATGAAAATGATTCAAGTTGCACTAGAATCATAAGACATGCATCTACAATTTCTATGAAGAAAACGAAAGTAAATAAGGTCATTAAGGTATTGTAAAAATAGCTAACATTCAAACATCAAATTCTGTCAAAGTATAAAATCCTACTTCATGCATATCTACATTCAAATTATCACAACTCAAGCTACATATATCATCTCAGCATGAATCTTATCTCATTAGAAAGCTAATCAATAGACCTACAACTTTCATGAGGATCACAAACTCATTTGAGCACATTTAAATACCATAAAAAAAATCAAACATTTATTAACACATGCTGCTAGATTTTCGAAAACTGCTTGCACACTCGTTTTATAAAAATCATAACTCACTCGATATAACTCGGATTATAAAAATTCAAAAACCCCGAGAAAGCCAACAGAAAATACTACATTTCATCAGAAGGCTTCAACAACAAATTACGAGTTTCTAATGGTCATAATTACAGCACAACAGAGCATTAAATCATGTATGTACCAATCGAAAAAATCCAACTTCAAACAAGTATTCGGTAATACGAACGATACTTATATATAGCATGTGATATACGAGAACAACCGCAATAACGAGAGGGTTCGGAAATGTTTACCGTCTTTGGGAAAATACGAGCTCAGTTAAAGTAATCGAATGAAATGACGGGAGTTCGGCATCGGCATTTTAAATCATTTTCCTACTATTCTCCACGGGAATTCAAACGTCTCTAATTAAATGCTCGGAGCTCCAAAATACTTCATATTTATCCGCATGGCATCGTACTTGAAATATCTTCACGCCCCAATTCAATTTTCGGTAAACCGAAATCACACGTGATCTTGCGGGATCCCGAAAAACGGCCTTTTCTTTAATTTACTAATATTTTCTCTCGACTTCAGGATACTAAAAATAAATGATCGGAATCCCGAAATCATAAATCGATGCCACCAACATCTTCTTCTCTTCTCGTGCTTTCATGAAAGCACCTTTTTGTAATACTCGAGTCGGCTTTCGAGTCCCGACGATGCATCGAAAGTCGACATGAAAATAAGCTTAAATTTGAAAAAGGTCATGAAATAAAGTTCACTTATCTCTCTCTCGGCTTTCTTTTCTCTCACTGTCTATTTTTAAGCTGAATATCACGATTTATAATGTAGAAGCTGACATAACAAACCAATATTCAATACAAGTTAGGAATGGTTTGTTGAACTTCCATCTCATAAGCAGTTGAACTAAAAAAAAAACAACTCGTGGTTGGTTTAACTTCCTGATCATCTTTAATGTGCGATTTGTCTCATTGACTTGAGATATTCTCGACTAGATAATGGTGGGGTTGAACAAATAATCTGATAACTATCATCTGTCATAGCTACGAATATTAGTAGTATTATACCTGGCTTAATTACTAAACTAATGAGCTAAAAAAAATACTTAGAAATTCTAAGACTATTATTCTAGTGCTAGACTTTAACTTAATTAAGGCTCGACTTATGAACAAACATGCTTGGTTGGGTTCACGACTTATCTCGAACGATTAATCAAAATATACTCGATTTCTATTATTCGTCATCTTAAAATAATTAATCTCGTTGTATAAAATCCATTTATAAAAATAAACAGACCGAAATTAATTAATTACTAAAATGACTCGATTACGGAATAGAATTTAACCGAAAATTATTTCGACATAAAATCGAATTTATAGCTGAATAACTTAAACACTTAGGAAAAATTCTAATTAAACCGAGACTTAAAATCGAAGAATATCGAACGATTCGATTGACGATGAATAAATATAATAATTTATATACGACTTAATTATCTCGAGCTTCGGTTCAATTGCACGACGCTCAGGAATTAAAATAAATCAACATGATAATAATAATAACAATAATAACAATAATAATAATAATAATAATAATAATAATAATAATAATAATAATAATAATAATAATAATAATAATAATAATCCAAAAGTATGCACAATTCAACAGGGCATTACAGTCTACCCTCCTTAAAAATATTTCCGTCCTCGGAAATGCTTAACTAAAGTACGAATTCTAACTCGAATTATGAGTCAAAACTAAAGTTTATAGCTCAGAACTCTACTTCACTCTCCCTAATGGCTTCGGCCTTTGGGGAGAAACTTCTTTGTCAGTTTGATCGCGTTCTGCTTGATCATTATACACATATTCACAGCTTGAGAATAACCATCTCTTACCGTCAAATATGAAAACTGACACTATTAAAATCTATAAGCATCATAATAATTCAGAAGCTATCATTATTGGCCACATCTCACATCTTCTTTCGACTGCCATTAATGCACTCTGGTTACGTATTCTGCCATTCGGTATAATTTAATACTAAATTTATATCAGAGATCTTATCTCATACACATTTTTCTTCCTAACACACAAATTGAATTCATATCTCATACGGGCCATTATTCTATAAATGGCCTCGGTAGATCCTTCAACTTTCTTCAGCAATGGTCCGAAATAACAAATGGATCTAGCAATTTGAAATATTCGCAATTTTTATTCCTTTCTTCCACTTAACATCATAAGAAAAATCTACCGATCCAGAGTGGAAAGATTGAGAGTGCTAATGCTCCATAATATCCCCAATGATATTCAATGGTTGATTGAAGCAAAAGTCTGACTATTTGGAGAATTCCCAAATTCATATAAATATCTGCCAGGTATGGGTAGAAGTACTCTTTCAAAGAAATGTAGAGCGAAAAGAATAGGTGGATGCTTTAAATGTGCTCGATTGAACTGCGACACTCGATGCAAATCGGTGGGGTTTGTGTCAGAAAATTGAGAAGATAAATTAACTTTCATCAAGGATTGATTGAGTAAAGAATCCATGGTTCAAACACTCCAGCAGATTCTTGAGACACATCCTAGTGGATATGTGCATCGAGAATTTATGTCTGTATGGTTATGTTTAAAAATGAACAAAACCGCTATAGTCTCGAAAATATTGTTGCTAAGGATCCTGTTTGCAACAACTGTCTCTGTTAACTCTATTTATTATAATAAGGTATTGAATATCTTATCCCTTCTGATAGATAACACTCATTTAAAGTTTAACTTCTTACTGGTCTGTTACTTCTGTCAGAGTGACAACAATAATATTCATCTCTTCATAAACTTTCTCTTTAAATAGGCCGAACATTCTTCATGATATCTCCACTCCAAATGGAGGGTTCTGAGTCTTCTCAAGTTACTAAGGTTCTTCAACCTATCAAAACCATATGTGTTCTTGGCGATCCAAAACTTGCATCTGCTTCTCAAAATATTGATATTGTATCTCAACTAGTAAGAGAATTTGGAAAACAAAAGATTAATTTACTGTATGGAGGGACTAGCCTCACTTTCTTTGATACTCTATTCATGGCTGGTAAATGTTTTGATATCGAAATGAAAAGTGTTCTACCTTTTCACAGAGCTCCCCCAAAAATTCTCAAAGATTCTACCAATCTGATGTTTTCTAACTCAATTTATGATTGCACTATGTTTATGGTGAACCATAGTGATGCTTTCATCATACTTCCTGGTGGATATAGAACTTTAATGACCATGTTTATTATTGCTTCTTAGCAGACATGAAATTTCATAACAAGCCCATTGGTTTATTAAATTCCCATCACATCTTCAATGGCTTCCTGGGTTTTCTTGATGAAAGTGTATTTCAGACTTTTATTTCTGATTCTACTAGAGAGATTTTCAAATGTGCAGATACTGCAGCTGGACTTATAAAGAAACTACATGAAACTATTACTTCTCAAGATTCTGTGGAAACTCAAGGGGTTAAGCGAAAGAGAACTTCCGATCCACCGGATTTATCTTTATAAACCCTGATATTTGTCATGGGTGGCAGAGTTAAGGGGTCTTGTACTCTTGAGACGCACCCTCCCTTAAGTATATATTATCTTGTATTAGTTGAGGATTCACCTTTTGCTTTATCTGTATTTGCAATATCTCGTGTCTCTGTATTAGCTTCTTAGTAATAATGATATCCTCAACAGTGTGCTTGAATCTCCATGTAACTTTTATGTTTCTTTCCATATATTTGACTATCAAGGTTGCTATCGATTCTATCTTTTCAAGTAGATAAAAATATACTCTTTCTAGTATATGTTTGATTCGCACATCGATATAATACTACTTGATTCTTGACTGAGAAATTTCCTTAATTCAAATGCTCCTTTGGCTTTCCTCAAACCGATACCTTCAGAACACACAACTCTGTTGATTCCTATGACAAAACCATATTCATCGTCGACATAAGTAATATCTCCTGTGCGACTTAGAAAATATCGACTAGCTATTCGGTAAAGATCTCCTTCCGCAGAGTCGGTCTCCCAAATGGGAATCCTCAACATTCTCCTGCTAATGTTCTCACTCCAATACCATCTCACTCTTCGTAGGTTTCGATCTCTACGAAGTATACATAGTCCCTATTCGAGACTCAAGACTCCATTCAACATCAATGCGATATTTATCTCGCGCCATCTCGAGAAAATCTCGCACGAGGCAAGGAAAACTGATCGACAAGTTTCACATAATCGAGAGTTGTTGATTTGAGGATTCATACAATGATTCGGTGGAACTTGGAGCTCTCGGTTTAAAGCTCAAGAGAAAAGGAAAATTTTAAGGAAATTCTTGAACTTTCCAAAATCAATAAAACAATTTTCGAATTTATTTTCGAAAATATGGGAATTATTCGAAACATTTATATACAAATGGATTAAGAATACTTATTCAATGGCACAAAAAGGACAAGGTTGGTCCAAGGTTTAATGCACTGTCACTCGAGATATGGCACACACGCTGGCTCTGCATAAGCGGAGCGCAAGAACGTGTGCATGTACCTACTCGGTGAACAGCTGCAAGTTCAAGGTTTGGCCGTACACACAGGCCTAGGGAGTTCCTGCGTTCGGTGATGGTGGCTGCAGCTTTCGTGCGAGTCAACGGTCGGCCCTGCAGTGCCTAACGTCTCTCAGCACGAGCGTGCCTGCTCACCCACCACTTCGCGTGGCTCCACATAGCCATGGTCGACGATCGGTTCAAGGTTTCGACAAGAAAATTTATCTATGTTTTTTTTTTTAAAAAAAAAAATGTACGAATGGGGTTCATTCCAAACAAGCTTTTTGGTTTTACACAAATTGAAGAGTTTCAAGGTCTAAAAATAACAGGGCATAAAACCGAGTTCCAAGTTCACCACTTTTCCTTGCTCGATACAATAATCACACGAATATTCAACAAGGGAAACAGGAAAAAAAAAATTGCCAAAGAGATTGAACATCGGTTTCACAGCCAGGAATAATCTTAACTAGTAGTCATTACTGAAAAACGGAATGGCAGCTCGCTCGACTCTTCCGACTAACAATGTCGGCCGCCACACTCTTTTACATGTAGTTAAACGTGTCAATAGTACTAAACGAGCTCTTAGATTCGTGATTTAACTATTTACCACTAGAGTTCAAGTCCATATATGTACGGAGGGAAATTCCTAGAGTTCATCATTGAACACTAGAGTCCGAATTATATCTAGGTGGATAGATCCTAAACCCCAAAATAATAATCACATCACAAGTAGTTTTATTGCTACATGTGTACAAATTCGCAATTCGCATATTAAGCATTTTCATTAATACTTAAATAAAAATACCTTAAGCAGTGTGGCATGACGGAGACGAGTGGTCAATACAGGGTCAAATCACATAATCACACATAATTCACATATAGACCAGTCTACAGAAACACAGACTAGCTCTGATACCAAACTGTAACACCCCACTTTGATTTTAAAAAAATTCCGGACTTTCCAAAAATCAGAAAATAATTTTTCGAGATCATTTTCGAAATCTAACGGGTGTTAAACCATATTTTTCATAACCCAAGTCTTATCTGGGCCCACGGAGATTCATTATCCGGTTTTCACAAGCTTTTCATTAACCCAAATCATATCACATAAAAAAATACTCAACATGAAATATTCAAACCTCATAAAAACCAAACACCATAAACAAGGGTCTATCAAGTATTCCCAACATCAAAATAAGTCATAAGTTTTTAATAAAATTTTTCACAAGCCTCAACATAAAAGGTTCAATGGAACCTCATTTATTCTAACGGAAGCGAAATATATATAGGCATAATCAATAGATCGACCCACTCGTCTTTCCTCGTCAGCCGACACCTGCTTAACCTGCATCCGTGAAGAGCAGGTGGGGATGAGCACAAGATGAAAACGAGGTGCTCACCACTATGCACGTATAGCACAATAATGAATAATGTAAAGAAGGCATGGTCGCAGTATGAACATAAATCAATTACCTGTCACATCCCCATATCATATCACAATATATTACCCCTGTGTACACATCTTTCATTAGCCACGGAAAGGGGATTCATTACCCTAACAGTGGGGGCACGTGCCACGCTACGGACACGGCCTTTCATTAGGTCTTAAGGGACTTACCTCGCAAGGGTAACAGTATTACATCGACGGGAACAACCGTACCGACGGCCGAATCGGCTCACGCCGATAGGCTACATGGTTTACATGCATACTTAGATCATACCAACCCAACATTAAATAAAATACATACGGCATAGCAAATTTTATAAGTAAACCCACCTGGTTACCGAAGTGATAGATACAAAAACACGAATAGGCAGCGAGCTCAGCTCATCAAACACCTACATATATTAAAATAGTCCTATAAATAACTATTCAACACATGACCAACCAATCATAACAATCACTTAATCCAACTAAGCTCACATAAGCATTTAATCAAAGAAATCCCATTTTCTAAAATACCAGTTACGTTTTTCAAAACTTGACCCGTGCAGCGTTTTTGAAATCAATATAACTTTCTGTACAAAACTCGGATGAAAATGATTCAAGTTGCACTAGAATCATAAGACATGCATCTACAATTTCTATGAAGAAAACGAAAGTAAATAAGGTCATTAAGGTATTGTAAAAATAGCTAACATTCAAACATCAAATTCTGTCAAAGTATAAAATCCTACTTCATGCATATCTACATTCAAATTATCACAACTCAAGCTACATATATCATCTCAGCATGAATCTTATCTCATTAGAAAGCTAATCAATAGACCTACAACTTTCATGAGGATCACAAACTCATTTGAGCACATTTAAATACCATAAAAAAAATCAAACATTTATTAACACATGCTGCCAGATTTTCGAAAACTGCTTGCACACTCGTTTTATAAAAATCATAACTCACTCGATATAACTCGGATTATAAAAATTCAAAAACCCCGAGAAAGCCAACAGAAAATACTACATTTCATCAAGAGGCTTCAATAACAAATTACGAGTTTCTAATGGTCATAATTACAGCACAACAGAGCATTAAATCATGTATGTACCAATCGAAAAAATCCAACTTCAAACAAGGATTCGGTAATACGAACGATACTTATATATAGCATGTGATATACAAGAACAACCGCAATAATGAGAGGGTTCGGAAATTTTTACCGTCTTTGGGAAAATACGAGCTCAGTTAAAGTAATCGAATGAAATGACGGGAGTTCGGCATCGGCATTTTAAATCATTTTCCTACTATTCTCCACGGGAATTCAAATGTCTCTAATTAAATGCTCGGAGCTCCAAAATACTTCATATTTGTCCGCATGGCATCGTACTTGAGATATCTTCACGCCCCAATTCAATTTTCGGTAAACCGAAATCACACGTGATCTTGCGGGATCCCGAAAAACGGCCTTTTCTTTAATTTACTAATATTTTCTCTCGACTTCAGGCTACTAAAAATAAATGATCGGAATCCCGAAATCATAAATCGATGCCACCAACAGCTTCTTCTCTTCTCGTGCTTTCATGAAAGCACCTTTTTGTAATACTCGAGTCGGCTTTCGAGTCCCGATGATGCATCGAAAGTCGACATGAAAATAAGCTTAAATTTGAAAAAGGTCATGAAATAAAGTTCACTTATCTCTCTCTCGGCTTTCTTTTCTCTCACTGTCTATTTTTAAGCTGAATATCACGATTTATAATATAGAAGCTGACATAACAAACCAATATTCAATACAAGTTAGGAATGGTTTGTTGAACTTCCATCTCATAAGCAGTTGAACTAAAAAAAAACAACTCGTGGTTGGTTTAACTTCCTGATCATCTGTAATGTGCGATTTGTCTCATTGACTTGAGATATTCTCGACAAGATAATGGTGGGGTTGAACAAATAATCTGATAACTATCATCTGTCATAGCTACGAATATTAGTAGTATTATACCTGGCTTAATTACTAAACTAATGAGCTAAAAAAAATACTTAGAAATTCTAAGACTATTATTCTAGTGCTAGACTTTAACTTAATTAAGGCTCGACTTATGAACAACCATGCTTGGTTGGGTTCACGACTTATCTCGAACGATTAATTAAAATATACTCGATTTCTATTATTCGTCATCTTAAAATAATTAATCTCGTTGTATAAAATCCATTTATAAAAATAAACAGACCGAAATTAATTAATTACTGAAATGACTCGATTACTGAATAGAACTTAACCGAAAATTATTTCGACATAAAATCGAATTTATAGCTGAATAACTTAAACACTTAGGAAAAATTCTAATTAAACCGAGACTTAAAATCGAAGAATATCGAACGATTCGATTGACGATGAATAAATATAATAATTTATATACGACTTAATTATCTCGAGCTTCGGTTCAATTGCACGACGCTCGGGAATTAAAATAAATCAACATGATAATAATAATAACAATAATAACAATAATAATAATAATAATAATAATAATAATAATAATAATAATAATAATAATAATAATAATAATAATAATAATCCAAAAGTATGCACAATTCAACAGGGCATTACAAGATGCTAGCAGTTGTCGAGGTTGTAAGATGCTGGAGGCCTTATCTGTTAGGTCGACGTTTTCAGATTATTACCGACCAACAACCGCTTAAGCATCTATTGGAGCAAAGGATTGTTACCCCCGAGCAGCAGAAGTTCGTATCTAAACTTATGGGGTTTGACTTCGAGATAATCTATCGACCAGGTCGACAGAACGCAGTAGCCGACGCACTATCCCGACGGACAGATGTGGCCGAGTTGAGTGCTATCACTGGGCCTACTTGGGCCATTTGGGAAGAGATCAGGAAGGCGCAAGTAGAGGATACCCATTGTCAGGAGCTGCGCCAATCGATAGAAGCAGGTAAGACAACTGCTATCGACTACGAGTTACATAATGGACTACTTCTACACCGGGGTCGAGTCTATGTCCCCGACAGTGGGCAGTTACGCGGACAGATTATGCAACACTTCCATGACTCTAAGGTTGGAGGCCACTCGGGTATCTATCGCACGTGGATGAGAATAGCCAACACTTTCTTCTGGCCCGGGCAGCAGAGTACCGTCCGAGACTACATAGCACGATGCGAGGATTGCCAGCGTACTAAGTCTGACTCACGACGGCCGAGTGGGCTATTGCAACCCCTACCAGTGCCTGAGGCAATCGGGGAAGACATCACCATGGATTTCATCGAGGGGCTACCGAATTCTAATGGGTTTGACGGTGTTATGGTTGTGGTGATCATCTCACAAAGTATGCTCACTTCATACCCATTACCCATCCTTACACCGCGAAGTCAATTGCTAGGTTATTCGTGGAGTACGTGATGAAACTGCATGGAGCACCACGATCCATCGTCTCTGATCGAGACTGGATTTTTATGAGCAGCTTTTGGTCTGAATTCTTCAAGTTGCAAGGGACTAAATTATCTATGAGCTCAGCCTACCACCCACAGACAGACGGACAAACTGAGGTAACCAACCGACCCCTTGAGCAGTATTTGAGGTGCTACGTCCATCAATTCCCAAGGCGGTGGGAAAACTTTTTACCATGGGCTGAGTATTGGTACAACACCACTTACCACGAGTCGACCAAGATGATGCCATTTGAGTTGGTATACGGGCGAAAACCCCCAACGGTGATCAATTATTCGGAGGGGAGTACAATCAACGATGAGGTTGGTAGAGAACTAGAGGAACGAGATTTGATGTTACGTGAGCTGAAGAGAAATCTCGAAGGCTCAATTAACCGAGCCAAAGCCTTCGCAGATGGGAAAAGGCGTGAGGAAAATTCTGTACCAGGCGAGTATGTCTACCTGAAGCTACGACCATTCAGATAGCGTACCACAGCGCAAAGGGCCGCGACTAAACTGGGAGTCCGCTATTAAGGGCCTTATCAGATTCTAAAGCGCATTGGTCAGGTAGCTTATCGCCTTGAGTTACCAGAGAGCTCACAAATCCACCCAGTTATCCATGTCTCACAACTCAAGAGGAGCTTGGGAGAAGCGCAGAAGTATTGTGAGGAGTTACCTGCAACCGCAACCGATGGTAGGGCCATAGTTCAACCAAAACGAGCGATTGAGTACCATAAGTTTAAGAAAGCAGGGCGCTATAGTTGGGAAGTACTAGTTGACTGGGAGGAATTGCCATCTGAAGAAGCCACGTGGGAGGATCTTGAAGAAATACGTGATCAGTTCCCGAATTTTATCCTTGAGGACAAGGAATCGCTTGAATGGGACGGGAATGATGCGGAAGTGGCTAGGCAGCTCAAGAACGCGGCAAGTCGAGCTTATCACGCGCGCAAGAGACAAGCGCGAGTAACGGCAGAAATGCGCGCACTTGAGCATAGTGCGCGCAAGGGGTGCGAAAAGGGCGTGGTCATGGGCGAGAACGATCGCACATGCACGGTGAGCGATCAGGGGCTGGCCAGCAGGAACGCACGGTTGGCGCGCGCAAAGAACACGGACGCCTATCACGAACAGGCCAGGGGCGCGGGGAACGCAGGCACGGGTGAACAGGACGCGCGGGCCGCGATACTCGGGAGCGCACGCACAGAAGGACCGCGCAGCGGGGCAGCACGCACGCACAAGCCCTCAGTCCTCGAGGAATGCGGACAACCAGGCGGGGGGCACGCGCGCGCTGAGGCGGCGGGAAGCAACGGCGTGCACGGCACGCCGGATGGGCGACACGCGCGCGAGAGGGACGGAGCCCTAGTCCTCGAGGACTAGGGCATGGCGATGGCGGCAACCGACCTAAGGACGTGCGTGCGCAAGAGTATGGGAGAGAGAGAGAATTGCTTGGAGTGCACACCAAGAGATCTAGTTTCCAACTAGCATTATATTTTCTAGCTTGTTTAGGATTCCTAATATTTTATTGCTTTATTATTTCCCTAGGTAGATTAGGCTTAGATATATTTGGTGCCTATATAAAGGACCAAACCCCATGTTATTTCTCATCATCCAAGAAGTCAATAGAAATCTAGAACTTTGTTCTTCCAACTTTGCTTTAGTCTTTTCACCAGAATACTATTGCAATTTTATTCGTTCCTAGAGGCGCTGTTGTGGCTCGAAGAACACTATCGGCGATTCAAGGCGCGGGTTAGCGGCTTATCGGCAGTCGAAACACACGATCCTCATCAAGTAGCCTGCGCGCGCATGCAGGGCAGCAACGCGCACGGGCAGCAGCCAGGGGCAGCACGCGGACTGGCTTGGCCAGCAAGAAAGTGGGACTTCTAGAAGGCTTTTTGAGCTGAATTTTCCCTAGATCCTTCTTCTCAACTTGGAGTGCAAGCCAAGTTATTTAGTTTTCTTATTGCTTTATAATTTCTAGCTTAATTAGGATTTTTAATATTTTATTGCTTTAATAATTCCCTAGGTAGATTAGGACTAGATATATTTTGTGCCTATATAAAGGCCCCT
>CACSLK010007779.1:5285091-5299862 GCA_902706635.1 Striga hermonthica | reverse complement strand
ATATATATATATATGGAGTTGATAAATGAAGGAAATAATTACTTTTACGTACCTTCAGCAAGGTGTTCTTGAGCCTCCAGGCTCTTGCCGCCTGTGCCGCCAGGGACCACCGTCTCTCCTTGCTTTGCCCTGGCGTCCAACTCAGACTTCTCTTGTTGTGAAGACATAGCTAATATTTTTTTTTTCCTAAATCCCTTTCTCTTTCTGCTCAATTGACAACGATGAGTGAAGCGTTCGGGACATTATATAGCACAAGTAAAGGGCATCGTGAGGGCGGTGAAATAAGACACGTGTACTAGTACGCGCACCTTTTTCTGACGCGTGTAGAGGGGCTCAGACACAAGGAATGACACGTGTCATCTATATATAAAGTGTTTGGGATGACGCGTCCATACATATTTGTATAAAACTAACTAGTACAACACCCGTGTATTACACGGATAGTTGTTAAAATATTATTCTTAAATTTTAAAATTAATGAGAAAAAATATTTTAAATTTTATTTATTTTTTTACAAAAAATATATATTATTATATATTTTAGAATGACATTTGTTACTCGTGCGACTTACGTGTGTTATATTTATAATTTTTTTTTAACTTATAACATATAACTATTTGAAATATAAATATATTAATTGATAAATAATTTTTTTTTATAACTAATATTGAAAAACAATGTTGTTATTGTTATAAAGATAAATATATATATATATATATATATATATATTTTTTACACACAGTATGGATATTAAATCGAAACTCATCAAGATGTAATTAATTTGATATATTATATATGTAAAACTCGATAAAAAAAATACAAAAGTTATTAATTTTAAAATTGAATGGTTATAAAAAGAAATGGTATTAAAATGCATATAATACATTTATTATGACCATAAATAATCAACATATTTATGGATATTCGGACCTAATTACTTTTGGATCGTAAATAAATTAAAATCTACCCAAATCTAATAACGACATATATATAAAGTGTTCAGGATGACGCGTCCATACATATTTGTCTAAACTAATTGTTATATTGTTAGGGGCAGAACTTATCGGAACCATCACAAAATTGAATATCCTAAATCTAATCGGTCGCTATCCTCAAACTATCTGAACTGATAATCATATTACTTTTATATAACTAGTAACTTGTCCTCATCGCGAGAGCCAAATTATTATAACACTAATGGCATGATTGATATAATGGAAGATTTGATTTTGTAGGAATGAAATGAATCGAAGAATGGAATGATTATAAGAATAGAATGAAACAAGTTTTGTCATTTATGTTGTTGCCAACAATTTAAGTAGCAACAAACGTCAAACGTAATATTTGGTACTCTATCGACTTATTGTTATACTAAACCGAACTGCTCTCCCAGTCTGGCAGAAGTCTTACAGCCGAATCTTTGGGTGGCCAAAAAAAATCCTTCAGCCATTACACAAGCTCCTATTTATAGTAGTTGTAATATCCTCTATTGTTCATGTGTGTGTACTTCGCTACGTGTAGTACAAGATCCTTACTAAATCTGGTAATTATTCCCCTATTTAATCCTCAATGATTAATCTCGAATCTAGAAGGCAATCTGGGTTAGAGATATGCTGTAAAAGCTATGTTTTGCAAATTCTATCGATTCCATTTTGATCTGGCCATCATGTTTTAGTCAAAGTACATATGTTTGCAGTTTATTTATTTATGCAAATTATACTCCTTGTCTTAAATTGAGATAGTGTGGTTCGAAGTGTTTCGAGCAGAAAGATCACCTATCAGTTCTTATAAGACTAAACTATTCGTTCACAGTCTAGACAGGCAGTGAGACCCCTCTTGGAAAAAGATTGTAGTGTATTCTTGATTCAGTTGGTCTTTGACTGACGAATTACACTACCACTTATGATAAGTGTTGAACAGGACCGCGGAAGGATAAGTTTATGAGACTCACTGATCGTTGTTGTAATCTAGACCTTCGGTGATTGATGCGTTATATATTCACTTCTTGTTTATTTGATTTACCAAGTGATTCCTATTTTTATTAGGATAACATACGAGGTATTTTGGTAAATAAGAATGATTATATGATGTGTTATTATAAATTATTTATGGTCACTATGTTCCAGTGCACTAGATTGATGACGTCCCTGAAATGAGATCAAGAATGTACATTATGTTAAAACCCTGCAAGTAGACGATTGTCTAGCATAAGGTCAAGGATTTGAGTGGTACTAATTTCGGAATTGAATAAGAAGTTGATTAATAATTTTATCAGTAATTTAATTAATCAACGGATGTTATATCTTAAACATAGGGAGGTAAATCGATCAATCAGATTAATATAATTAATCATGGAGGTTCGAATTTATTGATAAATTATGAGCTAAATAGGGAGAGCAATAATATTACTCTAGTGGGATGTTTTATTATTTAATTCCATTTAATAAGGAATTAATTTTATTCCATATTTATTATTCTATTAGGAAGAGAATATTCCAACTAGAAGCTTGTCTAATGTTAGGAGACTTGAGAGTCTTCTAGAAGGTGATAAGTAGTAGAAGAGTTCTATCCTAGATTGGATTAGTAAATGGAATGGGATTAAGATTCCTTAGCCTAATGGGATAAGCCTATATTTTGCACATCCTTAAGGTCCCTAATGGAGCCTATAAATACACCAAGTCCCAACCTCTTGCACAAGACTAGAGCTGACTGATTTTCTACTACATACACGAGAGAAAGAGCATTGTTCGAGAGTTAGGGAGATTCGATTAATCGCTCCACCAAGATTAATCTAAGTAGGTGTTTAGGTAATCCTTTAGAAGGCTTTTTGGTACAATATATTCGAGAGTCTTCCACACATATATTTTCAGCCATATCCCTCAGCCGATTGCCGCCGTCGACTGCTGTTGGAAATCACCGCCGGAAGTCAGCCAGGCTCAACCGATCGCAACCGCGAGCTACCGCCCGCAGTCGCACCCAGCCAGGCCCGACGCCAACTCCCACCAGCAATGCCCAGCGACCGTCCGCGAGTACCTACGCCACCTGCTTGCTCGCTGTTCGCGCCTGCTGCCCGTCGCCAGAGCACAAGGATCACGCGCGCATCATCCCGCGCGCGCCCAGGATACTTGCACCACACGCCCGCGCGAAGCCAGACGCCAGCGCCTATGCGCGCACACGCCCAGCGACCGTGTGATGATGTCGTGTGACCGAACATCATTGGAACTCTCGATTAGAATCGAGTAAAGGCCAAATCTATCTGCCCATTAGATTGTGGTGTTCAGACGAACTACATCAATGGTATTCTACATCGTCTCTGAGCCAGCAAAATTTTAAACGGTATACGTCCATATCCTAACTATAGATTCCGCTACGTTAGGATTTATTTCGATAAAGTTCAATATTGTGCATGTTGTTTGACGTTCTTCATATAACCCAACAACTGGTATCAAAGCCTAGGTTTAATTCAACATCGTGCACGGTTTGAATTTGAACTTTGATTGTTTACATGAATTATGTGCGTACGGACTCATCGGCATAGTAGATTAGAAATTGCAATAAGTTTTTGCAGGTAATTTTGAATTCGACTATTGTGGCCCGTATGTATGGATTTTAATTCATGTTGAATGTATGATGTTTTTAAAGCCTCAGGCATGTCGATGAATTTTTGTGTTGGTGAATGATTTTAATAAATTATTTGCGCAGTTGGACACCGCATAGTTTATTGCTTTCATAGTAACTCATATACGGCTTCTGCGTGGGCCATAGGATGAATTATGTAATTGTTGTTTATATTATTCGTTATTGATCCAGCGAGCGTGGACCAACCTTGATGGAGCGAGGCGATAAACACGTACACGTATGCCATGGTGATGATCCAATGGCGACTTTCCCGAAGACGACCAATTCAGTGGGAGTCTATGCGAAAGGGGAGATCCAATACCTGAATCGAAGGACACACTCAACAAGGACATGACTATGTTTTCTCCGTAACATTGGAGATTTCTTAATGGCTATGATAGTTGGATTATAATCCTAGTTTATTATTGCTTATTAATCATTCATGTTCTTATGTGATTGCTTATGTGCAAATTGGATTAATAATAGCATGTTTAGGAAAATCCCGTAAATAAAAATTATATTAAATGTGTAATGGGTTGAAATAAATTACATCCAAGTCCTCCATCATAGGTTTGTCAATGAAGTGATTTAATTCGAGCCCAAAGGACGTTTTATTTCACATTTCACAAGGACGAATCTCCTTCGTGATGGTTATAGTGAGCTATTTCAAAAGCGTACGGTTCACCCAAAGGTGGACTTATAATTTTGGTTGTAAACTTAGGATCAAATAATGGGTAACACTTAAAGTGCAAATAATAACGATATTCCCAAAGGAAAAGATCGTTTTTATTCTTTTACAAGTGAATTGCGCTGGCCAAATGTTGGGTTATGTTAGGAAAGTCAAAAAACATGCACAGCATTGAACTCTATCGAAATAAATCCTAACGCATTGGAATCTATAGTTAGGATATGGACGTTTACCTTTTAAAATTTTTGCCGACTCTGAGACGATGTAGAGTACCGTTGGTGAAGTTTGTCTGAACACCACAACCTAATGGGCGGATAGGTTTGGCCTTTAGTTGATTTTAATCAACACGTCAAACGGATCACGAACGGATGGTGTGCGGGTCTCGGTCGTCGGGTGCAGCGGGCAGCTCGCGGGCACTGGTCGCGGGTGGCAGCAAACGCGCGTCGGGCGCTGGGCTTGTCGTGCGGGTTGCTGGGCTACGCGGACGGATGCTGGGCAGCGAGCATGTGTGCGCGTCGGGCGTTGGGGCGTGTCGCGCGTGCTGATGCGAGACTCCTAGGCCTCTGCGGACTGGGCCTGGCGAGTGGGCGGACGCGTACGTGCTGGGCAAGACACCTGGGCGCGCGCGGGATGATGCGCGCATACTTCTTGCGCGCTGGGGACGACGCGATAAGCAACTGGCAGCACGGGCGGACAGCGAGCAGCAGGGACGAACGGGCATGATCGCTGGGCGTCGCTGGACGTCGTGCGTTGGGCTCGGCGATGCGCGACTGCTCGCGGTGGCGTGCGGTTGCGCTGGGCTGAGCTCGGCTGACTTCCAGCGGCGGTTGGCGATCTCCAGCGGTGGTACACGGCGGCGATGGGCAGCGATCCAAAGGAGATGATGACCGAATATATATATATTAGAAAGCTCAATCAGTTGTACCAAAAAGCCTTCTAACGGATTACCTAAACACCTATTCCGATTAAACTTAGTGGAGCGTTTAATCGGATCTCCCTAACTCTCGAACAAAGCAATTCTCACGTGTATGTAGATGAGAAATTCGGCAAAGACAACATTGTAGGAGAGGTTGGGACATGGTGTATTTATAGGCTCCATTAGGGACCTTAAGGAGGTGCTAAATATGGGCTTATTCCATTAGGCCTAGGACTCCTAATTCTAATCCAATACTAACTCAATCTAGGAAGGAGATCTCCTACTAATCCATCTCTTCTAGAAGACTCCTAAGTCTCCTAACACTAGAGAAGATCCTTGTAGAAATTTCCTTTCCTAATTAAATTAGTAATCATGGAATAGAATTAAATCCTAATTTACGAAACCTAATTTTACTCCAATTAATAATATAATGTAGAAAATATATTTCCCATTTATCTTCATCTTCTAGAAGACTCCCAAGTCTCCTAATCCCAAGAGAAGATTCTAGTAGGAATTTTATTCTCCTAATTAAATAATTTATATGGAATAAAATTAATTCCTATTTAATGGAATTAAATAATAAAACATCCCACTTGAGTAATATTATTGCTCTCCCCATTTAGCCACTATTTTACCAATAAAATCGAGCCTCCATGATTAAATAATATTAATCTGATTGATCGATTTACCTCCCTATGTTTAAGATATAACGTCCGTTGATTAATTAAATTACTGACAAAGTAATTAATCAACTTCTTATTCATTTCCAAAAATAGTACCACTCAGCCTTTAACCATTATGTCAGACAATCGTCTACCTGCAGGGTTTAACATAAGGTTCATTTCTGAGCTCATTTCGGGGACGTCATCAATCCAGCGCACTGGAACATAGTGACTGTAAATAATCTATAATAGCACATCATATAATTATTCTTACTTACCAAAATACCTCGTATATCATCCTAACAGAATAAGAATCACTTGGTAAATCAAATAAATAAGAAATAAAAATAAATGCCTATTTTATATTATTTTACAGCTTAAGAGAACGCATCAATCACTGAAGGTCTAAGTTACGACAACGGTCAGTGAGTCTCATATCCTTATCCTTCCGTAGTCCTGTTGAACACTTAACATAAGTGCTAGTGTAATCCTTCAGTCAAAGACCAACTGAATCGAGAATACACTACAATCTTTTTCCAAGTGGGGTCTCACTGCCAGTCTAGACTGTGAACGAATAGTTTAGTCTTACAAGAAACCGATAGGTGATCTTTCTGTTCGAAACTCTTCGAACCACACTACCTAAATATAAGACATGGAGTATGTATTGCATAAATAAATAAACTGCAAACATATGTACTTTGACCGAAACATGATTGCCAGATCAAAATGGAATTGATAGAATCTGCAAAACATAGCTTTTACAGCATACCTCTAACAATCTCCCACTTATGCTTTATAAGCTCATGGCTAAACAAAAATAACCACAATTTCTTTCAATCTAATTCTCAAAGACTAGTCTCCTATGTTGCCCTAACATCTGACTCCCATTCCTTCTACGTGTCTCGTAAAGACTTTCGCCGGTAGGCTCTTCGTAAAAGGATCCGCTAGGTTGTCCCCTGATTGTACCTTGGCAACAACGACTTCTCCCCGTCTAACGATTTCTCGTATCAGGTGGTACTGCGCTCTATGTGTTTACTCGCTTTATGAGTCCGTGGTTCCTTCGAATTTTCTACTGCTCTGCTGTTATCACCGAACACTGTGATTGCAGCGGGCAAACTCGGCACCACGTCAAGGTCGAGGAGAAAATTCCTGAGCCAGACAGCTTCTTTTGCTGTCTCTGACGCTGCTACATACTCATCCTCCATGGTTGAGTCCGCCACGCATTTCTGCTTGACACTCTTCCATACTATGGCTCCTCCTCCTAAAGTAAACACAAACCCTGAGATTGACTTGCTTTCGTCCCGGTCTGCCTGGAAGTCATAATAGGTGTAACCCAATGGAAGCAACTCATCTACCTGGTAAACCAACATGTACTCCTTAGTCCTACGAAGGTACTTGAGTATATACTTTACTACAGACCAATGTTCCGGTCCTGGATTACTCTGATATTTTGCTACCATGCCCACGGCATAACAAATATCAGGTCGCGTGCACAACATCGCATACATGAGGCTTCCTACTGCCGATGCATAAGGAACTGCCTTCATGTCCTCTATCTCCTGAGGCGTCTTCGGGGACATCCTCTTAGATAGAGGTATTCCGTGCCGAAAGGGTAAATCCTCTTTTTTGGAATCCTGCATGTTGAAACGCTTTAGGACAGTATCTATGTATGTAGATTGGGATAGGCACAACTTTCTCTTCTCTCGGTCGCGAATAACCTTGATTCCGAGAACATGTCCTACTTCACCCAAATCCTTCATATCAAACTGCTTGGATAACCATACCTTTACGTCTGACAACATCTTCACACTGTTTCCAATGAGAAGAATATCATCCACGTACAACACTAGAAACACCACCACGTTTCCATAACTTTTCTTGTACACACAGTGCTCATCTGAACATTGGGTAAATCCATACGATTGGACAACCTCGTCAAAACGGATGTTCCAAGACCTCGAAGCCTGCTTCAGCCCATAAATGGACCTCTTCAGCTTGCAGACCAAATGCTCTTGACCCTTTGCAATGAATCCTTCTGGTTGCTGCATATAGATGTCCTCATCCAAATTCCCGTTAAGGAAAGCGGTCTTAACATCCATTTTCCAAATCTCATAATCCATATGAGCGGCCACAGCCAAGAGAATCCTGATGGATTTGAGCATGGCTACCGGCAAAAAGGTTTCCTCATAATCGATCCCTTCTTTCTGAGTGTACCCTTTCACAACAAACCTCGCTTTGAAGGTCTCAACCTTCCCATCTGATCCTCTCTATCTCTTATAGACCCACTTGCATCCAATGGCGCAAACGCCACTGGGTGGCTCTATAAGATCCCAGACCTAATTAGTGTCCATTGACTCTAATTCAGATTTCATCGCCTTTTGTCAAGACTCTGCGTCTCGATCTTGGAGTGCCTCATCGTATGTCCATGGGTCGGATTCAAGAACGTCCGGGACGGCCTCAGAAGACTCTCCCAGACCCATGAACCGTTCGGGTTGCCGAACAACCCTGCCACTACGACGAGGTACTACATGCTTAGGTGCATCATCAGCGATATGTGTTGCAGTACTTTGTGGTGTAACATCTAGCGCACTCGGTATTGAAGTACTCACTCCCTTTAACTCCTCAAGAACATGTCTACTACTGGGCTTATGATCTAAGACATAGTCTTCTTCTAAGAACCTAGCATTCGTGCTAACGATTACTTTCTGGTCCTCGGGACTATAAAATAGATCACCTTTCATTTCCTTAGGATATCCCATAAACAGCCTTACTTCTGATCTCGGTTCCAACTTATCAGTATCGGTTCTCAGCACATGTGCTGGGCTACCCCAAATCTTGAGATGTCTTAGACTAGGCTTATGCCCAGACCACAACTCCAATGGTGTAGACGGTACTGATTTAGAAGGTACTCTATTCGGAATGTATACCACTGTTTCTAGGGCATATCCCCAAAACGAATCTGGTAATGTACTATAACTCATCATTTCCTTAACCATTTCCATAAGAGTCATGTTCCTCTGTTCTGCTATGCCATTCTGCTGAGGCGTGCCAGGCGCAGTCAGCTGGGACATAATCCCATTATCCGTCAAGTAGCTCCTAAATTCATTCAAGAGATATTCTCTACCACGATCTGATCGTAATGATTTAATACTTTTTCCTAACTGCTTCTCCACAACTGCCTTATACTCTAAGAATTTCTCAAAGCATTCAGACTTGCGGTGCAGAAGGAAAATGTATCCATATCTCGAGTAATCATCGATAAACGTAACGAAGTACTCGAAACCACCTCTCGCTTGAATACTCATAGGACCACATAGATCGGAATGAACTAACCCCAACACATCTTCGGCTCTATGCCCCTTTGAACTAAAAGCCCTCTTAGTCATTTTACCTTCCAGGCAAGACTCACAAGATGAAAAAGCCTCGACTTCTAACGACCCCAAGGGCCCGTCTACCACCAACCTTTGAATCCTCCTAAGGTTAATATGACCAAGTCTTAGATGCCAAAGATATGTTTCGTTCATTTTAGAAGGTTCCTTTCTCTTATTCAGATTAAATGGTGAATTAATTAATTGTTTCTGTTGTAGTGGGGATGACTTAGATTCTAGAATGTACAGATTGTCAACTAATGAACCAGAGCATATGAACTTTTTGCCAAAACGAATAACAACTTTATTATCAAACGTAGCGAAACAACCGTTCATAAACAACTTAGAAACTGAAATTAAATTCTTTCTAAAACTGGGAACATAAAGACAATCTTTCAAAACTAGAAACCTATCTAAGCCAAAATCTAAATAGACGTCTCCCACTGCAACTGCTGACGCTCTACTAGCATCGCCCAAGTAGATGGTAACCTCTCCTTCCCTAAGTCGCTTGGTTTCCTGGAACCCCTACAATGAATTGCAGACATGATCAGTGGCCCCCGTATCTACACACCAGGTACTGGTAGATAACACCGCTAAACATGTTTCAACGACTAAAGCAAAAGGAGTACCTTTTTGGGGTGAAGAGGGCAGTTTGCCTTCCAGTGTCCCTTCTGCTGACAGTTGTAGCACTTGCCTTTCGGCTTCCTTGTCTTTTGTCGAGGTTGCGCGTCACTCATTACCGCTTTGCCCTTTCCTGCGGACTTCTTCCTCTTCTTGCCCTTAGGAGCCTTAGAAGTGGAAGCTTCTCCCCGCTGGGCCACCATGGCTTGGGACTTCTGACGAAACAGGCCCTCTGCCGCTTGAAGCTCAGCAACAAGTTCCGGAAGAGTCATCAACATTTTATTCATGTTATAATTCAACCGGAATTGCTCGAAGCTCTTCGGCAAATACTGGAGCACTATATCGACCTGGGTTTCCCCATCAATAAAAGCCCCAAGAACCTCCATCTCATTCAACTGGGCCATCATAGCAAGAACATGTTCCCTTACGGGAGTGCCCTCGCGCATGGTCATGTTCATCAGAACCCTCATGGCCTCTTGTCGGGCAGCCCGTGACTGATGACCAAATAACTGCTTGAGATTGAGAAACATCTCTGCTGCAGTGTTCATAGACTGATGTTGATGTTGAAGTACATTTGACAAAGATGCCAAGATGTAACACTTCACCATCTCGTCAGCCTTTTTCCACCGAGCATACTCCTCTTTCTCTTGGTCTGGTGCATTGTCAGCAGGCACAGTCGGACAAGCCTCAACAGTTGCAAATTTGTACCCTTCAACAGTCAACACAATATCCAAGTTCCTTTTCCAGTCAATCTAATTGGGACCAACAAGTTTGTTTTCTTTGAGAATTACGGACAACGGATTGAAAGACATTTTGAATTCCTAGGATCATGCCAACATAGTCTTTACTCAGTCAAGTAGTTTTGAATTTATACATCAAATATTGATTCCATTAAACAACATTTGAATAAATTCACCAACACCTCAAAACACCGAATCCCCGAAGGCCACGGAGTGTGGACGTCTACGGTTCAAACATTCGCAAGAGGAGGGATAAATCCCATTAGCTTGACATACTGCCCAGCAATACTCAACTAATAGTCGGTTTCATCTTTTGGCCAGCGCAATTAACTTTTTAAAAGAATAATCTTTATAAAAGAATAAAAACGACCTTGTCCTTTGGGACTATCGTAATTATTTGCACTTTAAGCGTAACCCATTAATTGGTACTAAGTTTACTACCAAAATTATACGTCCACCTTTGGGTGACCCGTACGCTTTTAAAATACCTCACTATAACCATCCCGAACGAGATTCGTCCTTGTGAACCGTGAAGTAAAACGTCCTTTGGGCTCGAATTAAATCAATTCACTGACAAACCTATAATGGAGGCCTTGGATGTAATTTATTTCAACCCATTACACACTTAATATAATTTTTAGTTTATGGGATTTTCCTAACATGTTTGTATTTGCACATAAGCAATCACGTAAAACATGCATGATTAATGAGCAATAATAAACTAGGAACTATAATCCAACAATCATGTCTATTAATCAATCTCCAATGTTACGGAGAAAACACAGTCCTGTCCTTGTTGAGTGTGTCCTCCGTTTCGGGTATTGGAACTCCCTCTTTCGCAGTGACTCCCACTGAATTGGTCGTCTCCGGAAAAGTCGCCATTGGATCAACACCATGGCATCCGTGTACGTGTTTATGCCTCACCCCGTCAAGGTTGGTCCACGCCCGCTGGATCAATAATGAATAGTATAAACAACAATTACATAATTCATCCTATGACCCACGCAGGAGCCGTACATGAGTTTCTATGAAAGCAATAAACTTAGACATGGCCATTTGTCGGGCCGGGTCGAAACCCGGCCCGGCCCACCGGGTCGGCGGGTTAGCATATATTGAACCGGGCCCGGCCCGCTGGTAAGTAAGGGCCGGTTCACTGAACCGGCCCTAACCCGCCAGGTCAAAAACCCGGCGGGTTGAGCCGGGTTCGGGTCGGGCCCGCCGGGTTTACAGGTTTTTAATTTTATTTTTTTTTATTTTAATGTATATTAATGTTTATTTGAATAAATAGTTTGTATATACTTAAAAAATAAGTGTAAAGAAAAAAATTATTAATGGAATGGACTTGAGCTTAGTTAACAGTTATTAAGTTCGAATATCGTGTACGATGAAAAATTTTGATGCCAAAAAATTATAACCGAACTTAATAATGTTAAATAAGGTGCCTACGTATCCCTTTATTTGGGAATCAAAGTCCACGTAGTTCTTCTAAATCACATACCTTGGCTGCATACCTTTAATACTCGTATTCGTCTTCGACGTCCCCCCCCGGTTCCACTTGTCGACGACGTAAAATCGGATGCATCGTCGTTGTCGTCATCCTTCTCATTCGAAGTGAGCATAGCAGTTTGCATCCTTCGTTCGGCCTTCTTCCAATCACTCAGTAACATTTGTGCTTGAAGATTATCAGGCATCATCCTCGACCGTCGTGGATCTAGCATGTAGCCGCCCTCACTGAATGCTTGCTCAACCGCGACTGTAGATGCTGGGACAGCAAAGATCTCCTTGGCCATAATGCATGGAATAGAAAAAATTCCTTCCATTCTTGACCACCAATCTAACACATCGAAATTGAGTGGCGGTTGAAGTGGACGTGCAATCGTAACGGCTAAATTCGACGTAAGGTAGTGATCCAGCTCATAGTATCCAGTCCCCTGCACCCTTTGACCGCCCGAATTTTTGTAGGGATTTAATGAATCCCAAAACACTTTGAAGTTTCCGTAGTTTGTATTGCCGCTTTGCCCTCCGTATGAAGATGAAGACCCGCTGCCGCTTGCGCCGCTGCTACGAACAAATGTGCTGGGAGACTCTCCATGTGCGATCGCTGTTTCCCTGAACATGTCATACAACGAATTTTTTGCTTGCTCGACGAGCTGCGGTATGTTAGGTTTGTCCCTGTAAGACGGGACCCCACTCGGCAGTGGCAATTGATACATATAATCATAGTACATATTAAGTTGATTTAACAAACCTTGCTCACGAACTGTAGGATCTAACAGACATGCAATTAAAAATGTATCGGGAATATAATAATAATATTTTAGCCATTTTTGTAACATATCTTCTACTAGACCAGAATATTTAAAAGGTTCTAAGTCATAAATATCTTTAAAACCCCACATTATAGCTATACATTGACTGACCAAAAGTTGAGCAGTAGGATAGTAAACACCAGAAAGAATATTAGTAGCGTTTTGAAATGTTTCTAAAAAATTTGTATGTTGTGAACAGTTTGCCCAATCATTCGCCGAAAGTCGAACATCACAATCCCTACGGTTTGGATCATTATAAAAATCCTGTAAATGCTCGGCATAATCAGCGGTGACATTCAACATTTTAAATGTTGAATTCCACCGGGTAGGCACGTCTGGCTGGAATTTTTTAGGTTTAATTCCAACACTCTTACAAAATCGTCCCCATGCTTTCATTTCCTGGGGACGTTTATGCAAATAATTGACGGCCTCCCTTATTGGCGTCACAGAATCCTTAAAAGCATGATAACCAGCTTGAACACACAAATTTAAAACATGACATATACAACGAATATGAAAAAATCTACCCCCACAGATTGGTGTACAAACATCATTTAATTCACGTATAGATGCAGTATTTGCAGTCGCATTATCAAATGAAATTGAAAATACTTTTTTACCAATACTATATTTATCTAAGATTTTTGAAATTAAGCGAGCAATATTAGAAGCAGTGTGTCGTTCATGAAATGCAACATAAGCGATTAAACGTTTTTTTAAAGTCCAACTATCATCAATCCAATGACAAGTAATCCCTAAATAAAAATTATTTATCCAATGATCGGACCATATATCAGCACAAATGGATACTCTATGATTTAAAGATTTAAAATTTTCTTTTAAAATTAGTTTCTTCTCACTCACGATTTTTCAAATATCGCGAGTAAGGGTGGTACGAGGAACTCGGTTGGCAGACGGATTTAAAGCCATTTGAGCAAAATTTTCATATAAATCACTATCACCAAAACTATAAGGAAGAGACGAAGCAGAAACAAATTCACCTAAATGACGTCTATGATTTTCATGAGAGTAATGAAATAAAGACGTACCTGCACCTTGAGTGGCTGAGGCGGATGCTCCGCTGCTACTTGGGAATTGCGTCTGTGCCGTGTCGATTCCCATGACGGTCGGATGAACATTCTTCAAATGTCGGGTCAACGTCCCGTACCCGTCGCCTTTTTTGAACTGATACTTCGTCTTCGAATTGGCCGGACAGTAGTTGCAAATAGCCAGAAAATAAGGATCACCTCCTTCTTTTCATTTGGAGCCTTCGTGTAATGTCGGTCGAACATGACGGAATCCCGAGTTTTGACTTTACCGCCCCCGACAACTCGGACCGGCTGTGTGGGTTGTTGTGGCTGCTCATCCGGAGGAGTACTTCCAAATAGATCGTCGAGATGGTCCTCGTACGGCTGCTCTTGGTCCACCTCGTGTACACCCGTTGCCGGTTGGACTGAGGGTGAAGGCTGAACGACATCGAACATTCGATCGATTGTGGCGGCATCAATATCGTCGGTCACGCCCGGGACATCGACATGTATCGTTGGACTCGCAAATGAGGGCAATGGAGGTGTCGAAGACGATGCGCCTTGCCGTTGCCGCTTTTGCCCGGAGGCCCCGGACTTCGAACCACGGCCACGACCAAGAAAGCTCGACATTTTGAATTTAAAAAATAAGTAGATATATAATTTTTTTTTTAATTAAAGAGAGATTAGGGAGAGGAAGAGAGATTAGATAAAATTTATATTAAGTAGATATATAATTTTTTTTTAATTAAAGAGAGATTAGGGAGAGATTGAGAGAGAGAGATGAAGATAGAGTGAGGTGTGTGGAGTGAGGGGGGGGGGGG
>CACSLK010007779.1:5263399-5275555 GCA_902706635.1 Striga hermonthica | reverse complement strand
ATATATATATATATATAGGGGAGGATCCAATGAGTCCACGTCTTAAAATGTGAACGTGAGACCCATTCTCAGCCCTTGGATCTGGCTTTTAAATCTACGGTCAACATCAAGAGTATAATTACAACTCCCTCGTGCTCCAAAACAGAAAAAAATATCTCAAATTTCCTTCTCACTGACGATTCTCTGCGGTTTCCTTCTCAATCTCGATTTCCTTCTCAAACTCGATTTTCATATCAGTTCAAATTTCGATTTCATCATCTGATTAGGTTAAACTCTCGTTTTTTATTGATTCGATAAACATACTCAACTGCATATCAAAATATCTAGAGGAAAAAGTCGATCAAAATCATCACATTCGTAAGGTTCATGAGATTCGTCTGCAAATGTCGGCAGAAGAAACTTCAATGGAGATCGAAGCAACTCCAGTTGCGACATTGATGGAAGAAGGTGTACCGACTTTATTTTTTTCCAAATCGATTCATTGAATTTTAAATAAATACGTGCTTCTGAATTCAACATTCATGTGAATCAAGTTATTTAATTAGATCAATCACATTATATTAAGACAACTGTTCGTGCTTATCTGCAATTCTGATTTGGAGGTGGAATCTCTGTTTTCTATTAAGCATGTGATGTGGTTTATGAATACAAGTGCATGGAGAAATGAATAAATATGCAATATGTATTAATAATTATGCACGTAATAATTGGGTGTTGCACTGTTATGCTTGCACATTAGATGAATATATATAAAACAAACTATGCATGAAAGAATAAATAAATATGCATGATTATATCAATAAGTATGCACGTCATAATTGCTTACTCATTCATCCAGATGTTCTGCATTACAAATATATATGCAATGTCGTATATCTAACTAAGCAACTTTATTGAACTAAGTATGCAAAAGTCTCCTGTTAAAAATGCACGTTATAATTGCAGTTGTTTTATATTATAACTGTATATGCACCGTTTTAAGTATAAAATAGCAACATTGTTGAACTAAAATTGCAACAGCTCTCAAAACTTGTTTTTCTTCTTATATTTTGTAGTAGGTACTACTCATGAGGGATCTCAGATTCAATTGGTGATATCGCCAAATTTAACAAAGTATTGGATGCCAATCGTCCAACAAGATATAAAGCCTAAAGTCGGAATGCTGCTTTCAAACCTTGATATTGCAAAGGAATTCTACAGAAACTACGGAGCAAATGGTGGATTTGATGTGCGGACTTACACAACAAAACAGTTTAGAAGTGGCGTGATAAATAACAGTATATGGTTTGCAATAGAGAAGGATTTAAGCCAGAAATCCAACAAAGTACTTCAAAGAGCATGTCACAACTACATTCTGAGTCAGGTGTGGTTCCACGACACTGTGTGTCGAAAAGGGTTGGTTGCAAAGCTCGAGTAGTATTTGAGTATGATGGAAATGGGTACAAAATCGCCAAATTCGAAGAAAAACATTGTCACGCCCTGTCATTGGAGACACAATATCTCAATGCAAACCGACAATTGAATTACGGACACCAGAAATTTATTCTTAATTGTGTGAGAGCAAACATCGGCACAACTAAAAGCCATAGATTGTACAAGGAGATGCTTGGGGGAGATGCTAACGTTGGTGCTCTCAAACTTGATTTCAAGAACTACAAGAGTCAACTTATGACTTACATGTCAGGAGCAGATGCACAACTCATTGTTAAAAAATTCCACCACAAACAAGAAGTATGCCCAGACATGTCATTTGAGTACACCGTTGATGGAAATAACAAATTAAGCAAGATATTTTGGGCAGACCCAATTTCAAGAAAAAATTACCTGATGTTTGGAGATGTCGTCTCATTTGATGCAACCTACCACACTAACAGGTACCTCAACTCTTATTGGTAACTACTGCATATAAAAACAAAAAATATCTTATTGTTAAAGTTGTGATAATACATTTGCAATATGTTTAAATTGTTATGATATCTCTTATTGTTATAGTTGTGAGTGTAATGAATTAAATATGCAACATGGTTGAAATAAATATGCATTCATTTATAACTTAGAATGCATCAATGTATACATAGAAATAAGTATAGAGATTTTATTTTGACACAAAATAGTCTGCATGACTGGACAATTAAGTATGCATGTTTCTATAACTAAATAGGAAACTAGTGTAAATTTATATATTGTCATAACTAACTAATTTTTATTTTATACATGTACAAAATGGTGTTTGTACCATTTAATAGACAACCATAAAAAGTGTGTAACATATGCAGCTGGATTGATTGGTAAAGAGGATGAAGAATCTTATATTTGGCTGTTGGAAAATTTCTCTAAGGCTATGGGACATGAACCATATTACATTGTTAGCGACCAAGATCCCGCATGAAGAAGGTTATCCAGGCAACTTTCAAACATGCGAGACATCGTTTATGCATGTGGCATATTATGAAAAAGGTAAATGTAAAGGTCGGTCCTACTTTAGCCAAGGATAATACATTCCTCAAGAGATTAAATGACATAGTCTGGGATATTTATATTAGCCTCCTGAATTTGAAGAAAAGTGGGGAAATTTGATGAATGAGTTTGCCTTGACAGAAAATCATTGGTTTTGTAATCTGTTTAAGATTAGAAAGTCATGGATCCCAGCATACTTTAGAGATGTGCAAATGGGTGGTTTGCTTAGGACAACTTCGAGATCAGAAAGTGCAAATAGTTGGTTTGGAAGTTACATATCTCAACATATGCATTTTCAAAGTGCAATGGATGCACAAAGGCATGTTTCACGTAAAATGCACCATGAATGTGTGACTACACCTCCTGATTGCAAGACACCATTAGAAATAGAGAAACATGCTGCAAAAGTTTATACTAAGACAATATTTTCTAAGGTACAAGCAGAAATTGAGGCAGCATGTTTTCGGTGTGTGCCTATCCAAATACAAAAGGACATTGATGTAACAAGATATAAAGTTGTGGAATTTGGTCGTGATGATTTTGATTTCATTGTAGATAAAGGTCCAGATTCTGTACATTGCAACTGCAAGATGTTTGAACAATTTGGATTATTATGTCGTCACATACTAATGTTCATCAAGGATTTAAACAGAATACCTGATCACTACCTTCTTAACCGTTGGCTGAAAGCTGCATCTTCAGGTAATGAGTTTGAAAATGGAAAATTAGCTGCAGTACATGGCAACAATCATCGAAATCGCCATTTAAACAGATTGTGGTCTGATTTTCACTGTTGTGTATCACTTGCTGAAGATGATGAGAATAAGTTGGCTAGGTTATCTAGAGTTCTCAATGATGAAAAGAATTACTTGTTGGGTGGACGACAGGATGGGGGTTCAGTCTTAAGCAAAGAAGGAGTTATGGAAGATTTTTGCAGTTTAGTTTCAAATCTGGAAGTAAATATTCTTCCTCCAAAGAAAGTAAAGAACAAGAGAAGTGGAAGCACCACAAGAAGTCGATTGTTGTCACAACGAGAAAAGTCAATCAAAGAAAGCCAAAAGCTGAAAAGGCGTTGTGGAAAATGCAGAGAAATAGGAAATCATAATAGTAGAACTTGTACTAACACCAATGAGAATTCTGATTGTAACACATAGTTATTTGATGTTTTGTTATCAGATATTATATGATGTATAGAGAAATATTAACTCCTTTAAATTGCTATCTTTATAAATATGCATCTTAGTTACGCTAAATATGCATCTTTTGTACACTATTTAGGCAACATAATTACAATAAAATAGCAACAATGCTTACAGTAACCATGCAAGAATTTAGTAGATAGTTTTTACATCTCAATTACACTAACTATGCATCTCCTGTACAATATTTATGCAACAAATTTGCAATAAAATAGCAGTAGCTGAGTAACCATGTGAGAATTCAACAAGTATTTTCATTTTTTGCACTAAATATGCATCTTTCGTACACTATTTAGCCAACAGAATTACAATAAAATAGCAACAATGTTTACAGTAACCATGCAAGAATTTAGTAGATAGTTTTTACATCTCAATTACACTAACTATGCATTTTCTGTACAATATTTATGCAATAAATTTACAATAAAATAGCAGTAGCTGAGTAACCATGTGAGAATTCAGCAAGTATTTTCATTTTTTCCACTAAATATGCATCTTTTGTACACTATTTAGGCAACGGAATTACAATAAAATAGCAACAAAGCTTACAGTAACCATGCAAGAATTTAGTAGATAGTTTTTACATCTCAATTACACTAACTATGCATCTCTTGTGCAATATTTATGCAACAAATTTACAATAAAATAGCAGTAGCTGAGTAACCATGTGAGAATTCAGCAAGTATTTTCATTTTTCCACTAAATATGCATCTTTTGTACACTATTTAAGCAACGAAATTACAATAAGAGCCCAATGACAACTCAAAAGCCCAGGTACACGGGCGGCGGGTAGGTCAAAGGTTGTGTGGGCGGGTAGGTCAAAGGTTGTGTTGGCCGCCGATTATATAAGAGCTGACATTAACCCTAGCTACTACCACATATCAAGAACTACGGTATTCTTAACCTCCACAGCAATCATCGAAAAGTAAATCCGCAATCAGGAAATGGCCAACCACAACATTTCAGAGATGCCGACATTTGTCCAACTTATTCGTCAGCCTAATGTACACTTCCTGGTAAGTATTCTGAGGTACTAATTTAATTATGTTGTCCTTTTTTTGCTTTTTTGTGCTTTTTGTGATTTGAGCTACTTGGTTTTGATGATGCTTGACATTAATAGGCGCTTCCCTCTGCAACTGATCCATATTTTGGTGTGGTGCAGCTCCCCGTTACTTGTAAAGTGCATAGTGACGTTCTTGACTGTGGGCGTTGCTGGGACCTGACGGTCGAAGTCTTGGGTGAAAGAATATGTTTCACTCGTGGATAGTATCAATTCGTTCTTGATAACCTTATAGACTCTAGTGATTTTTTGGTTTTCATGTTGGTCAATGTGAACAATTTTGTGTTCTTTCACTTTGACAATAGTTGGTGCCAAAAGAATCGGTTAATGTGGTGTAATAATGTTCTAGAAATGGCTGGCTGCAAACCTAGATTGTTGGATATCGACTGATTCATGATATTTATGCTGAACCCCGATAGCGACAATCTGGTAAACGGTTTGTTTAACTATTCCGATATTACTTTCTTGTTCATGTTTTCAAATTTGTTTTTACTTCATCAATTGAAAATTATGAACATCCATGTTTTCTAGTATCTCCCGCGTACCATTCGCCGGGTCATCAAAGATTTTGTTCCAATAGAATGCACCCTTCAGAACAATGAAAGTGATGATGCCTTCAAATGGCCAGTTGTGATTGATCGTGTTGGATCCAAGATTGTTTTTGGAAATGGCTGGATGGATTTTGCAAGAGATAATGATGTGCAGCAAAGGGAGATTATGTGTTTCCAACTTCGAGGTCCAACATTTATCGTCTATCATTTTGGCATTGATGGTTGCAGGAAAGCAACTAGAACTGCGATTGGATCTTGCATGTCCGATGATGAAACTAGTGATAGTGTTTGAAATTAAATTGTAATGATCTTGAATTTGAGTTTGATGTGTATTGAAAGATGAACTTGGGTTTGAATTTTAGTTTGCAGTGTTGGGTGATGAATGAACACTTTTTAATTATTATTATTATTATGTAATGAAAATTTCTTTTTTTAATTACTTCATAAATATGCATCTTAGTTACATTAAATATGCATCTTTTGTACACTATTTAGGCAACGAAATTACAATAAAATAGCAACAATGCTTACAGTAACCATGCAAGAATTTAGTAGATAGTTTTTACATCTCAATTACACTAACTATGCATCTCCTGTACAATATTTATGCAAAAAATTTACAATAAAATAGCAGTAGCTGAGTAACCATGTGAGAATTCAGCAAGTATTTTCATTTTTTCAACTAAATATGCATATTTTGTACAATATTTAGGCAACGAAATTAAAATAAAATAGCAGCAATGCTTACAGTAACCATGCAAGAATTTAGTAGATAGTTTTTTACATCTCAAATACACTAACTATGCATCTTTTGTACAATATTTATGCAACAAATTTACAATAAAATAGCAGTGGCTGAGTAACCATGCAAGAATTCAGCAAGTATTTTAATTTTTCCACTAAATATGCATTTTCGTACACTAAGTATGCATCTCTTACGGAATATATATGCTACGAATTTATAATAAAATAGCAACAAATTTACAGTTACCATGCAAGATTGAGTAGATATTTTTTACATCTTTACTATTTATACAGTTCCTAAAATCTAAACATGCAATGTTTTAAAATATAATCCCAACCGATTTATAAAAAGCTAAAATGAAACATCCTTAAGCTAAATATGCAACGACTAAAAACTAAATATGCAACTTGTTTCAACTAAATATGCATAAGATAATAACTAACTTTCCATACACTGATTATAAAAAAAGGCATCTCATCAGAAACATAAAAGTATCCTTAGAAACTAGATTAATTACAAGCAGCAACATTTCAATTACATCAAAAACCATTCATCAACCCACCAACTAAAAATCATCATCCTGATAGAGTATTGTTCATAAAAAACATTCACCAAAACATCAACAAAACACAATCTGTCAGAACATTTACAAAAAGGTATTGTTCAACAACCCAGGAAATCAACACCTGGATAAACCCGCAAACTCCAACTCCATTATAGGCTTGCTTTTATCAAGAAACTCACGTGCCTTCTGTTCGTTTTCCTTCTTCAATTCATTGATTTCATTAAGAACAATGTCAGCACAATATCGAATGCGCATTTCCGTGATTTTTTCAGGATTGTCCTTCATCAGCCCGCAATCCCACCCTCTTACACCACCTCCCATGTACGTCTCCATATGACACATAGCAAAGATGCCACAATCAATCTTGTTCTTTTCATCTCGCCAAGGCAAATCAAGTCTCATCAGCTTCATTTTTTTTACAGCATCTGCCATTTCATCACATTTCTTCGATTTAAAGTATCCACTAAATAACTTTCTCTGAAAAAGAACAAAAAAAAGAGGTGTTAAACATATAACATAAAAGATGATGACAAAAAAACAAGAATGAAATTATAAAAACATGAAAGATAATCACCAAATTTGAAGGGCAACTCTGATACTTGGCAATACTAGATCCTCCAACTGACGAATTATCCAAGATGTGATACTGGTTTCTCTTCATATCAAAGCACAGGACAAAAAAGTGCTCATTCTTGTAGATGGGAAAGAAAAACTGAAAACAAATAAAATATATACATTATTACCATGAGGTTAAGTAGATTAAAGAAATTGGTTTCATAATAAAAATAAAATTACCATATCAACATCTTTAACATTTGAATGAGCCTCAGAACGATTGAATTCATCATCAAAATCATCTTCAAACTTCTTGAGGTTATTCTTCAACTCCCATTTTTCATCACCTATGCACACGGTGTATTTCTGAACACAATACAAAATATATAAATACACTTTATAATTAAAAATGATAAAAAATATCTAGTTAGCAACAAAATATAAATAAATACGCATGACATATAAATTATCTTTGCAACTGTCAAGTACTAATATAGCAATAACAAAAAACAAATTGTTCTACAAATCATATGCAACAATTGACAACTAAATATGCATCAGAATCAAATAATCTATGCATCATTTAAGAACTACTTTAGCAACCGGGAACAACATATTGATATGGACAAACTATGCAAGATCGAGCAATTAAATATGCATCAAATATAAATTATATATGCATATCTGAATAACTAAAATAGCAACAATATAAAACTGATATACTTATACATCTGTCAACAAATAGTATATCAAAAAGAGTTGCAAAAATAAAAAATGAACTTACAGTGAGATAGGTAGTTGAAAAATATCTCAGAGGACGATCAGATTGCCTAAATTTTTCTTTAGCATTCAGAATTCTCGACCATATATCAAGAACACCAACAGTAAGATATGCATCAACCTTCAGGGATTCAAGCTGCTCTTTCATGATCATGGTCTCACCAAATTTAAAAATTTCATCAAACCTAAAAGAAAAATACAAAAACTAATTATAAGTAGTTGTAAGCAGGATATGAAAAATTAAAATTAATATAGATAAGTAGGAAAGGTTACTTAGTCTCCTCATCATCTTCAACAATCCAATCGTAAACAACACTTGGCTCTAAGTTAGCAAAAAAATGTGTATCCTTCTCTGTGGCCCTCACACTTGATTTTGACCTTTGGTACTTTCTTTTCACAGGTCTTTCTTCTTTTCTTTCAATTTCTTCTTCAACAAACTGAACTTTCTTTTTTCGTTTCAACAATTTTTTTCCTTGATCATCCTTGGCTACCACAGACTGCAACCAAATACAACCAAATACATAACTTATTGATTAAAATAAAATTGCAGTACATAAAAATAAATATTAGAATAAGTAGAAACAACATTTTCACCTTCTCTAACTCCTTCTCTCTCTCTTTCTCTTTCTCTATCACAATCTGCTCTTTCAATTTCTCGCTTTCGATCTCCAACTCAACAGCTGGTTCCTGAACATTGTCAACAGCTGCTTCTTGAACACACACATGCTGCACAACAACTGTTGATTCAACAAGAACATCAGAAATTGGGACGTCAACAGACACTTCAACAAATGGTTCAGTAGTTGACACTTTCACAGGGACTTCATCATAAGTTGGAACTTTACCCAAAACATGAGTCTCAGCAGCTGGTTCCTGAACAGTATCAACAGCTTCTTCTTGAACACAATCATGCTGCACAGCAACTGTTGATTCAACAGGAACATCAGAAATTGGCTCTTTGACAGATACCTCAACAAATGGTTCGTCAGCAGAAACTTTGAAAGGAACTTCATCTAAAATTGGCTCTTCAACAGACACTTTCAAAGGGGCTTTATCAGAAGTTGGCACTCCACCCGAAACATGAGCCTCAGTAGCTGATACCTCAACAGAAACTTCAACACCAACATTAGGAATTGTCTTTCACCTTGAATATCATCAACATTTGGATCTTCGGAAAATTGCTTAGAAATATTAAGAACATCCTCCCAACTCCTGTCACTTTCTTGGGACAACCCCATTCCCAAAGAAAAACTTGGAATAGTTTCTGGATTATTCAACCTTCTCGATTACTGCAATAGTTTCTGGATTATTCCAGAAAGCATTCATTTCCTCACTGTCTTCATAATCAACTGTAGAAGGTCTTTGCGAAGATTTAGGATTAGAAGAAATGAGATTCTTGGTTGCTTCATGAATTTTCATGTAATCCCCATCATTTGACACCTCCTCAGGTGCATCTTGAAGCAACGAAATCACATCAACAACATCAGTGGCCAAACAGGCAACTTTGCTAAGAAGTTTTGATCTGTAAACCTGTTAAATAGACAAGATATAAAAAATGGACAATTATAAGCACATAAGCATTCAAAATCAACTAAACATGCATCACAATAGGTGTACATATGCAACACATAAGAACTAAACATGCACAACAAATGAACTAAGCATTAACCATAACGAATATGCAACTTTTATGAACTACATATGCAATTGATATCAACTAAATATGCAACTGACATCAACTAAATATGCAACTTATATCAACTAATATCAACTAAATATGCAACTCATATAAACTAAATATGCAACTCTGAAAAAATAAATATGCAACTCCTAACAACTAAATATGCAACTCGTATCAACTAAATATGCAACTCATATCAACTAAGAATGCAACTCATATGAACTAAATATGCAACTCGTAAGAACTACTTATGCAACAGATATCAACTACATATGCAACAAAAACCAAACAAAGAAATAACAAACCTGTACAGGATCATCAGAAACATCCTTTAATTCAGGTCTCTTGAACTGCAAAGGCGGAATCTCCTTCGGTTCATCAACAAATCCCCGGCCAAAACCACCAACCTTAATTTCTTTAGAGCATCGTCGACGGAAAATCTCACAATTCCATCCAACAAACGATGGCACACTCCTTGGAAGAACATCTCGTTCATAAATCACTACACGATCAACATATAAAACCTGCGTTTTGACAAATAAATAAATAAAAATATCAAAGAATAACAATCTAGACAAATTTATAAGAAATAATATAGATATGAATACTTACCACAAGAAAAAGAACAGGACCATTAAACTGAGACTTCTTATCACTGGTGCCAATGATCACTCTTTGATATAAGGTTCTAGATGATGTAATCGCACCACTTCAACTTAAATACAGCTGACAAATCAGAAATAGACTTGAAAAAAAGAGGATTCACATATCCACACTTATTTGTAACCACAATCAGACAATCCACAAGAGCAAGAAAATGTAACTTGAAACACTCATCTCCATTAACATACTCCATCATTTTCTTGCATAAAATGTCAGGGGTAATTTTCTTCTCAACAAATTGACCCCTCCATCTATCCAACAAATCACACTCCTCATATTTTTTTTTTCTTCTCAATAGGCTTATCACCATTGGGAAAGCCTAGAACATGCAGAACATCCACAGACGACACATGAATACCTCTACCTTCCCCAAGATCAAGCTGGCAACTAACAGGATCAAAATTTTACAACAACCAGTGCACCAACTGAGTCGAAAAATCCTTGATTTGGAGATGAAACAGACATCCAAACCCCATCTGCTCAACAGCTATTCACTGTTGTTGGTTAAAAGATTCATAGCATCCACTAGGATCTTCGGAGAAGACCGAGTTATCACTAATGGGGAGGGATTATTAATATCCGACTAACCTTCTGTGCCATCAGTAAGCAAGAGAATATCATCAGCATCTTTGTTAGTTCTTTTACGCTTGGTACTCTTAACGCGAGGCATACTTCAAGAATATCTGTCTTACAATAATACAAAAATGAAATAAATTATAACCAACTAAATATGCAACTTATATAAACTAGATATGCAAACTCAACCAACTAAATATGCAACTAATATGAACTAAATACGCAACCACAACCAACTAAATCGCAACATTGTAGATATGGACATGTCAAGCACTAATATATTCACTATCTAGCGTCATACAAGCACTGATACAACAATATGTAAATATAAACATATCAAGTAACATTTGATAACTAATTAAGCAAAAAACATAAACTATATATGCATTTATTCACTAATATAGCAGCAATACAAAGAACATACAATATTTATGCATTGTACAAGCTCTAATACAGAGACGAGAAAAAACGAAATGTTCTCAACAGTTCTAGTACAAAAAACAACTAAATATGCATAAAAAATATACTATTTATGCAATTTTAATAAACTAAAATAGCATAAACTAAAAATAAAAACGAACAATGTATTCTTCGCAACAGATCAGCACAAAAACAATGTCGTTGCATGACTATTATACTATCTATGCACCAGTCATAAATTAAAATAGCAACAAAATAGGGTTTAACAAACAAAAAAAAAAAAACACAACTAAAAGAACAATGAAATCAACAAATACAGATAAAATACAAGTATTGCGAAGATATACAACCACAAACATAACCTAAAAAAACAAAAACATCACTGAAAAGTAAAAAAAAAAAAACAAATATACTCACCAACTTGCGAGAAATTAGAAGATAACTGAAACAAAAGCCAAAATCGAAGAACAAATGATGAAAGACGAACGAAAATTGGATCTGCAAACCTTTGGAAACGAAAGACGATGATGAGAGAAAGCGTCGAAAAATGACGATGATGATAGATAGCGTCTGAAAATGAGAGAATATAGTGAGACGAAAAAACTGCAATGATGAGAGAGAGCAGATAGCATCGAGAACTGGAATACGAGCAGTTTCGAAATGATGAGACAACCTAACCGCGAACAAACTAATATATTTAAGAGGCTGCTACTGACCGTCAGATTGAGCGAGAAATAAACGACTGAGATCAGGTCTCACGTACACACTTTAAATATGTGTACTCATTGGATCCAATCCCTATATATATATATAAATATATATATATATAGAGGCTCAATATATTGTACCAATATATTGAATCCAGTCCCTATATATATATATACATATATATATATACATATAT
>CACSLK010007779.1:5219114-5246990 GCA_902706635.1 Striga hermonthica | reverse complement strand
CTCTACATCGTCTCAGAGTCGGCAAAAATTTTAAAAGGTAAACGTCCATATCCTAACTATAGATTCCGCTGCGTTAGGATTTATTTCGATAAAGTTCAATGCTGTGCATGTCGTTTGACGTTCCTAACAGAACCCAATAGGTATTACATTGATTATAATTATGGTACCATGTTTGAGGTATGTATCATGTTATGTTATGTATCCGCTTGGAATGGTCGCTGGTCCATTCTGGGTTCTAGTGGCCTAGTCTGCCCACTAGAGTGTGCACATTGTGTCCGGTATTTTCATGCTGGCAAATGAGGTAACGGTTATGAGGTAACGGTTATGTGATGGTAATGGTTTACCGGTACAAATTGATGGTTATGTATATGCCAGGATCATGATATTGTTATTATTTTCACTGTTTACTTTAGTATGAGTTCCTGCGGAGCACAGTGGATTTTATTGCTCACGCTCCTTGTTTATCTATGTTTTTCAGGTCACAAAGTCGGACCGGAGGTGTGAGCTGACGGGCTGTTCAGGATTATGTTTATACAGTTTGAATTTGGCATAGCAGTGCTGTTACTATCTCATGTAGTTTGATTTATATGTTTTGCCACGCCACGATATCCGCTGACTTTTACTGTTTGTCAAACTTGGCCTTTTGGTCCGACTACCAGTCAGATTGTTTATATTGTGATAATCCGATTTTCTTAAAAACTAAAATTAACGGATTTCAAAGTAAAGTTATAGTTATGGTAGCACACCGAATCACGATTTCGCAAACTAATCAGTATTTTTAATAAAAGATTTTGCGAAAATTTATCTCTGATATTTATGACATAGCGGGGTGTTAGAGTTGGTATCAGAGCACATTTTTGCATATGTGAATACTTTTACAGGTCAGAAATTTTTATAAAACCTGAACACGCCACGCTCATACTCCGCCGACTACAGGTAAGTGTTGATTCATGTTTTTAAATTATAAACAAATAAATATGTCTATGCTCAGTAAAAATCCACAATTATGAATTACTTAGGATGCTCGAGTTATGTTCAGAATTATAGTCCAGGTGTGTCCATGATTCAGTGCCAATGTTTCCGGGCCAAGTTAGCGACTCGTCAAGAAATTTGTGTGCCTTATCACGTAGTTAATGTATCATGTTAAGTTATATCTCTATGTCTAACCATGTCGAACGTTTCCAATATCAGATGCCGCCACGTAGGGATCCAGATCATCAGGAGGTTCCCCAGGACACTGTAGTCGTTCAGTTTCGCGACTACCATCATGAGAAATTTTTCGGCCAGGGAGATCCCCGAATTGTTGACGAATAGGTCCAGGGACTTGAAATGATTTTCGAGGTCATGGACTGTCCCGACCGTTGTCGCGTTCTATGCGCACAGATCCAATTGACAAGTGACGCATGTCTCTGGTGGAATGCCTACAGGGGAATGCGTCCCGACGAAAAGGAAAGTTGTACGTGGGACAAATTCAAGGAGTTGATTCGTGAGAAATACTATCCTGCGTATTACCGAGCGGAAATGGAGCGTCAATTTCAAGCGCTTAAACAGGATACTCGTACAATGGACGAGTATGAGCGGGAATTTACTCGACCCGGAGCTTTTGTCCTTGATCTGCTGAACACAGAGGCGAAGAGATCGAGACGTTTCACTGACGGGCTTTGCCAGCAGTCCTTCATAACATTGTAAGCCATGGAGTCCAGTCCTATGCCCGTACCATTACTATAGCCCAAGAAGTTGACGCCAGCATTCGGAGGGAGGCCAGCCACGATCGTCTTAAGCCAATTGCCCCTGCCCAATCATCCTCAGCCCCACCAGTTCAACCAGATGCTGCCCAACAACCGAAGGACAAGAAGAGAAAGGAGAAAGGCTTCCAGACTGACAGGAGGATCCGTCCGAGACAACCAGGTGCTGCCAGGCTACAACAGGTTCCACCATGCACTACTTGTGGATGACCCCATCGTGGAGAGTGTCATTTCGGCCAGGACATTTGCTACTTTTGTCATGAGCCCGAACATGTTGTTAGTCGCTGTCCAAAGCGACCCCAACAACCACCACAGCAGCCACAACAGCAGCAGCAACCCAGACAACAGGCTTCGAGGCCACCCCAGCAGCAGCGGAAGGGCAGACAGCAGGCTAGTGTTTATGCTCTTGACTAGGCCGAGGCGGATCAACACCCAGGTATTATGTCTGGGATGATTATGCTTAATGATGTTCCTGTATTCGCCCTATTTGATACTGGTGCAACGCACTCTTTTATATCACGATGATGTCTCGATGCCATTGGGGTACATTCTAATACTGTTGTCGATCCTCTCGAGGTAAGTTTAGCCTCGGGACGAAAGATAGTGACTGATGCCTAAGCTACTGATCTCAGACTTTCTATCGGTGGCTGTATTTTGTCTACCGACGCCTATGTTCTCGAGATGAGGGACTTTGACCTCATTCTCGGTATGGATTGGCTCACTTATTTCCATGCAGATATTCGATGCCATGACCAGGAGATTACTCTTTATCCTCCGGGAGACGATCATATTACTTTCTTTGGCACCAAGACTCGTTCTTTACCTCATGTTATTTCCATCGCGAAAGCCAAAAAGATGTTACGACGAGGTGATTGTCAGGGTTATCTTGTAAGCCTTGTCAGCGATGAACCGAAAGCACGGACACCTCACGACGTTCGTATTGTTCATGAGTTTGTGGATGTGTTTCAGACCAACTTCCAGGAGAACCACCTAACCGGAAGGTAGAGTTCTCTATTGATCTTGTTCCAGAAGCTGGCCCAGTATCAAAGCACCTTACCAAATGGCACCGAAAGAATTGCAAGAGCTCAAGGCTCAAATCCAGGAATTACTGAAACTCGGTTTTATCCGACTGAGTGTTTCACCATGGAGAGCACCCATTCTTTTCGTTTAGAAGAAGAAAGGTTCTATGCGCATGTGTATCGATTACTGGGACCTCAACCGGTTAACTATCAAGAACAAATATTCGCTTCCCAGAATTGACGACTTGTTCGACCAGCTGAGGGGAGCTTGCGTATTTTCAAATATTGATTTATGGTCAGGTTACCATCAGTTGAAGATCAAAGAGTCAGATATTGCAAAGACCGCTTTTCGTACCCGGTACGGTCATTACGAGTTCGTAGTTATGCCATTTGGCCTCAGCAATGCTCCAGCAGTATTTATGGACCTGATGAACCGTATATTCCATCCTTACCTTGATCAATTTGTTATTGTTTTCATTGATGATATTCTAATCTACTCCAAGAGCCAGAAGGAGCACGAAGAGCATCTGAGGGTTGTTCTTGAAACCCTTAGACGTGAAAAGTTATATGCAAAATTCTCTAAATGCGAATTCTGGCTCCAGCGAGTAGCTTTTCTTGGCCATGTTATCACTCTGGCAGGTATTGAGGTTGATCCATCCAAAGTTGTCGCTGCAGAATTGGTCAACACCAAAGAATCCATTCGAGGTTCGCAGTTTCCTCGATTTAGTAGGCTATTACCGCAGGTTTATCGAGGGTTTCTCCAAGATTGCCCTTCCTTTATCCCAGCTGACGAGGAAATCTGTGAAATTCGAGTGGACTGATTGATGTTAATCCAGCTTCTAGGAGCTCAAGAAGAAGCTTACCACAACACCGGTGTTGACTATTCCAGATCCTTCTCGGAGTTTCACCATTTTTAGCGATGCTTCAAGATAGGGTTTGGGATGCGTACTCATGCAAGATGGCCAGGTCGTTGCTTATGCTTCACGCCAATTAAAGCCCCATGAACAGAATTATCCTACGCATGACTTGGAGCTAGCAGCGGTAGTTCATGCACTGAAGATCTGGCAACATTATTTATACGGCGGCCGATCCAAAATTTTCAATGATCACAAAAGCTTACAGTATATTTTCACTCAAAAGGAGCTCAACATGCGTCAATGTCGTTGGTTAGAACTTGTCAAAGACTATGATTGCACAATTCAATACCATCCGGGGAAAGCGAATGTCGTTGCTGATGCCCTAAGCCGTAAGGTGAATGGTGACTTGACTTATGTTGTTAATCAGCAGAACCATCTTATTCAGGAATTTGCCCAGATGCAAATTCAGGTTGTTGATGCACTTCCTACAACGATCACGGGGAGTGTTAGTTCTATGCAGTTCCAGCCTACGTTGAGGGAAAGGATCCAGCAGGAGCAAGCTTCTGATGAATTTGTTCGTGCTATTGATGCCAAAGTCCGCGCCGGAGGTGTTGAGGGTTTCCACCGAGGCACAGATGGAGCCTTGGAATTTCGAGGCAGGATTGTTGTACCAAAGGTCGAGGAGTTGCGGCAAGAGATATTGACCGAGGCTCATACCGCATCTTATTTAGCCCATCCAGGGAGCACAAACATGTATCACGACTTGAAAAAGTCGTTCTGGTGGCGAGGATGAAGAAGGACGTAGCCGAATTTGTGAGGAAATGTTTAACCTGTCAGCAAGTCAAAGCGGAATACAAGAGTCCCTTGGGCCTTCTGCAACCACTCGAGATTTTGAAGTGGAAGTGGGAGGAAGTCCTGATGGATTTTGTCACGGAGTTACCGAAGTCGTCTGAACATCATGATGCTATCTGGCTTGTGGTGGACAGATTGACTAAAGTTGCACATTTCCAGTATCGATGTATATGTCTTTGGACAAGTTAGCCGAAATTTATACCCGTGGAATCATTCGACTTCACGGAGTGCCTGTTATGATCGTATCATACTGGGATCCCAGATTCACCAGCAGATTCTGGGAGAGTTTGCACAAGGCGATGGGCACGCGACTAAAATTCAGTTCGGATTACCATCCAAATACTGACGGACAGACCGAGCGGACCATTCAGACATTGGAAGACATGCTTCGAGCTTTGGTTGTTGACAGGGGTGCTAAGTGGGAGTCGTTATTGCCATTGGTCGAGTTCGCTTACCACAACAGTTATCATGTTTCTATCCAGATGGCTCCTTACGAAGCACTTTATGGTCGGAATTGTCGTTCCCCTCTTTATAGGGACGATGTCGGTGAGCATCGACTACTCGGTCCGAAGATGATCGAGGAAACCGCAGAATAGGTGGAGTTGATCAGACAAAGGTTAAAGATAGCTCAGAGTCGGCAGAAGTCATCAGCCGATCAGCATCGACGAAATATCTAGTTTGAGGTTGGGGAGCGAGCCTTTCTTAGAGTTCGTCCATTCCGAGGGATCGTTCGATTCGGAAAGAGAGGAAAGTTACATCCTCGATTCATTGACCCGTTCGAAGTTCTCGAGCGAGTGGGCGAAGTTGCTTATCTATTAGCCTTACCTCCCGAGTTATCCAATGTTCTTAATGTCTTTCATGTATCTATGTTACGCAAGTACGTGTGCGATCCAGATCATGTTCTTCAGCATACCGATATTCAAATTCATCCAGACTTATCATACGAGGAGAAACCGGTAGCTGTATTTGACCGACAGGTTCGTCGGCTCCAGAAACATGTTGATCCCCTCGTTCGTATCCAATGGGATCGCCACGGTGCCACTTGAGAGCAAGAGGCTGATATTCGAGCTCGTTTTCCTGATTTTATGTTTGATGTATATACTTTCTTATGTTCTATATAGATATGTTCAGTTTTATATTTCCGAGGACGGAAATATTTTAAGGAGGGCATATTGTAATAGCCCATTATGTTATTAATATAAATTACGTGTTTAGTTCCGAAATATTCATTTTGTCGATCATTATCATTTGGGACTAATTATTCAGGTCACGAACGTTCGAATTAATTCTCGAGGTCATGGTCATGCTCGGAATAATCTCTAAGTATTTAATTTCATGTATTATAAGTTAATCTATGTTCAATCATATGTCAAGGTCATTACCGAGCCTAACCATGTTTGATCGTGCGCTAATCACTTTGCATTACCGAGAAATCGCATCTAATTGGCTATAGTGCAAGCCAATTGTACTTTATTATGCCTAAAAATTGTGCTAGTGGCCAAGATATCAAGCTTAATGATGTGCGTCCTTATCAAGTAACGGCCGTGTTTAGTTAGCACCGTGCTTTGTTTCACAATTGCCGTGAGGTTGGGGAAAACTTTCATATGCTTTCTGTAATGCCCCATTTATTTGTGGTTTATTCGAGAATTATTATTATTGATGATTATTATTATAGTTATTATTATTAATAATATTGTTATTATTACTGAATGTATAAATATGATTATTTGTCAAATTGTAATTATTTGTCTAAATGTATATTTTTATTATTTAAAATTATTATTTTAAAATATTGAATGTATTATGTATTAGCCGGTTTTATTTTAATTTTTGCCTCGTCTAACCGAGCCTCGAATAATTTTTTTTAGTCCAGCCCGAGAGAAACTCGTCGATTTTGAGTATGTTCCGTAGCCATTTTGGGACCATTTTCTCTAGCCCAACTAGCATTACTTTGGGCAGCCTATTAATCATTTTTGTAAATGACCCAAGATGTATTATAGCCGGTCTTTCTCTTCTTCCTTCAACGCACAACCGAGACTGAGTATTGCTCTTATCCGCACGTTCATAAGTCCAGCGCGATTTTACCGTAGATAAATAGCACGTTCTCCTTAACTCCTTGCACTTATCTCTCCAACATGAGCATATAAGAGCAACTCCAATGGTCTATGGATTGTTAATTTTTATTGCCATGTGGCATAACTAATCTTATGTGGCATTCAAAATGTCTAGAAGTCTTTCTATATCTAGAAGTACTTCTAGACATCCTCTATTATATTTTTTATTATTTATTAAATATATATATCATCACCAACCAATTATAATGTAACACATGTCAAATTGTACTAAAATTGACATTCACCGTTGGAGACAAAAATTTGTAGCTCCCTTTCTCCATGTTATACATCTCCAAATGGACTATATACCATTGGAGATGCTCTAACCCTTCCACCTCGTGCAGATAAATCATTCATCATCCTGCCACATCACTCTCGTTTTCATTCTTTTTCCGTCGCCATTATCCAGTCATCACAATCATCAAGCTTGCAGCCCTGCTTTCGATTTCTTAAAAAAAAAAAGAAGAGAACCGAACCTGCAACTTCTTTTAGCCGGCATCTTCCTCACCATTTTTACCGGCGAGAACCCAACTCGCGAGCCTGACGTCTGGCTTGACGCGTACCAGTAGCACCTCCGATCACCACCCTCCTCCCACGAGACCATCATTTCCGGCAGCATCCCATCATCAAACTCCCACCGAAGCAAGCTCCGCCACCATTAACGCCGGGAAGCGCAGCCATCATCCGGCAGCCGTTCGAACAAACCCGACGTCCATCTGACCGAAAAGCGACGTCATTTTTGTACATTCGCGAGCAGCCCTGGGCCCCGTCTGTCGAAGGTTTTCTGTCGAGTTTTGAAGCCGTTCGTCCGACCCGCTGTCCGGCCCGTTTCCCATCCGATAATACGTAGTTTCCCAAAGACGGGTAACTTATTTGAATCCTCTCGTTATTACGGTCATTTTCATATATTGCATGATGGATTTACGTATCATACGGGTTACCGAATTCTTGTTTGCAGTCAGATTTTCTTTCGGTGTTCTATTTATGTTTAATGTGTGGGAAAACAGAGCATGATGGATGAACCCTTATCCTTGATCAGATGCTGTTAGGCTGTCTTAAGGTGTTGTTTCATGATAATTTGTGCTCAATGAATAGTTGGTGGCCTGTTTATTCGAATCATATGGCTGATTTGCTTGTTTATCTGTTATGTCAAATTTGAGGAATATGGGAATGTGTATATGCATTTTGTCTTGTTGATTAAAAGACTTAAGGATTGGTATCATGTGCATAACATGCTGAAATTGTGAGTTTTGAGGTGTTAGTCATTAGATTTAATTGCATGCAGAAGGTAAGAGAGTGCCAACAGAAGAAAGCATATTATTATGATTAATTTGCCTTGTTGTTATGATTTGTACCTTATATTCATAGAACATGCTCAGCTAATTAAAGGCCCTGTATGATGTAGTTATTGTGCTTAATTTTAGAGGATAATAAGTCGGTACGAATTTAAGAGAAATAATGTTGCTTTAGCTTAGTGAAAAGAAGAATAAATGAGTTGAGATTCATGTTTTTATGACGTGTATGCCATTTTGCTTAGTTGTCGTGATGTGCCTTTATATGCATTCACAATTTCTTGGTTTAAGTACTTACATATTTGTTATTCCATAATCGCATGTGTTGTGATTTTTTTCATCTTTACACAATTCTTGTTGTTTAGTAAGAGTATTAAAGTGGCAGGTTGTTGATAAATGGTTATTGAGAATGTTGGTTGATCATATGATTTCTTTGTTGTTTTGATAAGTAGTAGCCACGTTTGTGGTGTTTTCATGTTGTAAAAATGTGTTAAGGAGGTGTGTAGTTTCGGTTTATAATAAAAGCATGATTTCCAGTTTTTGATTGGCCTTTGCTTTGTTTGTGATTATCTGCCTTAATTGGTTGCTCTGTGTGCTCTATATGTTTGTTAGTCAACCTCAATCAAAACCCTTAATAATAATTAAATCCCTAAATTGTAGATTAAGAGGAGTCGAATACTTGCCCTTGTTTGTGCGTACATTCACCATCGCCCTTTTCAGTATCAGGTGGGTACAATTGTGTATCTATAATTATCGCATTTTCGTTATTTCGTATAAATGTTCGTTTCGATAGCTTAAATATGCCTGAGAACCCTAGTCTAGTGTGTTACACCGCCAGGGGCGTCTCGCCTTTAGTACCTTTGACGAATGCATAAACAGTGAGAGGTCGCCTGCCCGTTTGCCTAGTCGGGAGGTGGACGCCCTGAGCCGTTTGCCTAGTCGGGAGGGGAAAAACAGCTCCACTGTCTCCCGAAAAGGATCCCTTTGCCTATGTCGAGCTAGGGAGGGAAGGTTTCCGGTTACTTCCTTGCCGATGTCTGATCGGAAGGTAGTTGTATGTACATAGGAGGTTGCGATAGGGCTGAATAGGGAGATAGATCTGGATTCTATGCATACGTTATTTATGGTGTTGAATCTTTATGCGAGATAGACTTATGCGATATTGGTGAGCATAGTGGTTTTGCTCACCCCCATTGTTGTTTTGTCCTCTTGTTTCCTCTTCCTATCTTTAGGTTGAGCAATGTTGGCGGCAGCAGCGAGAGACGAGCAAGTGGTGGTCAATGGATCGTCATGTCTTTGCTTCCGCATTATCTACTTATGTTGGATTGTTTTTATAGATTATGATGCTTCCGCTTAAACGTTTTGAACATGTTGATGAGATTATGTTGAAATCTCTTGACTTTAGTTTTGAAAACTTATTATAACTTGGATTGATTATCTTGTTGTAGGAGATGCATGTGTAGGTTCTTGTGATTGGTTTTTAATTGTTACTTTTGTTAGTAGTTAAGTAGCGCCCGTAAATATTAAAAGTTTTTAAATTGGAATTTTGCGAAAAATTTACTCTGATTTTTATAAATATATTCAGTAAATTTTTTAAAATAAACGGGGCGTTACAGTATGGTATCAGAGCTCGTCTGCGTTTCTGTAGACTATCTCTAGTGTTTGTGTATAATGACCATTGACCACTCGCTTTCGTCTCGCCGCGCCAACTCGAGGTATGAGTTTATTGTTTTGATTATATTATTGGGGCTTAGGACTATCCACCTTTATTAAATTTAAATTCTAGGGTTTGATTGATGAACTCTAGAAATGGTATTATGATGCTAAACTCTTCGGGTTATTCAATGTAGAATCATGGCTCGACGCAATACCCGCAACAACAGGCAGCCATCTCCGTCTCTGTCCCCGCCTCCATTGCCACTGTAACGCCCCGTTCGATTTATTGAATTTCTCGGAATATTCTATTTATCGAATATTATTTATAAGGTTATATTTATTTTATTAGTCGCGATCGGGGTACTCGATCGTTTTATTTTTAAAACGTTTGTCGTAGGCTATTCGGTTTAATCGCGTGACCCGACTATAATCCGTTTGAATATGGAACAACTGGGCTATTTATTATTTATTGTCTTTATTATTCTTATTATTATTTAATTGCCTAATTGATTATTGCTATTGTTATTATTATAAATATTATTGCAAAATATCTAATTGCCTTTAATTAATTGTTTATTTGATTATTATTGTTATTATTATTCCATTATTTGTCTAATTAACTAATTTCCTAATATTATAATTAAATAAAATGTGTGTTATACATATACTAATGTCCCGTTTTAATAATCGTCCGAATATGTTGAGCCTCATCTATAATAATTAATGAACCAACAACCCGTGTCGCACCCGAAGTCCTACCCGGTTCTCACTCTTGTGTTTTCCTTGTTGGCCAAGTTTGGCAAGTGTTATGTCAACCCTAAGTAAATCCCTCTCTTCTCTCTATGACCCGCAGCCTCCATCGATCTCTCTTTTCTCTCTCGCTTTTCCCCAGCAGAAACATCAAACTCTCACCTTCCATCATCCACCATTGTTGCAGCATCATTGATCAGCACCATCATTAACGTCTTCCATCTTCCTCATCGATCAAGCATTAAAAAAAAGAAGAAGAAAAAGGGAAGGAAGAAAGCCTCCTGCTCGCGACATCACCAGGCCATCATCATCGTCTTCATTCTCCATCAATCTGCAGCAACCATCTCCTCGCGCCATCATCCCGTTCGAACCAGTAGCAGCACCGTCGTCATCTTCCTCGCGTGAACTCAGCCACCCGCGAGCATCAAAGCGCCGACGAACCGTGAACCCCGCACCTTCTGTCGCGAGTTACCCTGTTCTGGTGAGTTCCATCGTCACCATCATCAGGCTCCATCATCTCTCAGGTTCAGTCCATTCCGGTTGGTCCTCCCCCGCAGCGAAATCGCGAGCTTGTTCCTGTGCAGATTCCGACGAGAACTCCCGTCGCTGCAACCTGCAACTTCCAGCCATCATCCTCAGACCATCGCTGGCGTCCTTCCCCTGCTGAACGCGTGAACCGTGAAGACCCGATCATCACCAAGTTCACGGTTGCAAGCCCCAAAGTAGCCGTCGGGTTCCGTCAAGTCCCGTCGGAGTGCCGAACGTAGGCGTTGAGTCCCGTCGAGTTTCGTCGGAGTGTCAAACTTAGCCGGGGAGACCCGACGTATTCTTTGAATTGCCGTTCGTGAGTATCAGCAGGGCCTTGCTGCTGTCCCAAAGTCCGAGCTGCAAGCAATCGACCCCCAACGTGCACGTGCTAACCGTTTAGCCCCGGTTTGGTCCCGTTTCGTAACTCCGTCCCGAGAACGGTACCCGGGCTAACCCTCAACTTATTATTTTGCTCCTATATATGCTTAAGTGCTCATATACGTGTAAAGTTGCTGAAACGTGCGTCATTTGAGTTAATTCGTGCCTTAAATATGAATTTGAGTGAAATTTTTGATATATAATTGCCATTGGATATTAAAGTGATTGTCGTCACTTTGAAAAATTGTCAAACTGAGGTTAATGTGATATTTCCCGTAGAAGTGCTGCGGATTATTGGACTTAGGAATGTCCTTGACGCAACGGCTTTGGCCTTGCGTCGTTTCGATGTGTATATTGTAAGATGTGCATTTTTGAAAATCGTGCTGCAACCCGTTTTTACTAAAATCATTATAATTCGTGTATTGCTCCAAAAATTCTGATTTTTGGATATGTTTTCACATTGCTGTTATGTTACATGTAGTTAAAATCTGAGATTTTTAAATGGCTTGTAGCCTTGTCAAAACTTGAAAACTATTTCTGGGCTGTTTTGTAATAAATTCATATAAAATCGGCTTCCTGTCCGATTTGGCTAACTTTTGGATATGTTGCTGTTCTTAATGATATCTTGCAACTGTAAAAATTTCAGAATTAAAATCTGATTCTAGATATTTTAAATGAATTAATTTGAATTCTGTCCAGATTTTGCTCAATTTATTTAAATTGGTTAGGAGCATGTTTAGGGGTTTTCCTTTGGTGAAAATGTTTAATTTTCAGTTCTTTATGTGCTGTAAAAATTTGAATTGAGTTGTCCAAGCCTATCTCCTTATAGCCATATTCTTATAAATTTTAAAACTAGTTCTTTTGACCGGTTTTGGCTTTAATGGCAAGTCCTTGACCTGATGACCTCGTTTTTGTGTCAAACCTTTATTGCATGCCTTTGTATGATTTATTAATTGGTTGGTCGAGTCTAGGAGTCGTCTTAATGTTCCAACGCCACAACTTCCACGAGTTTCTTAGTCGATGTGATTCGATTAAGTATAATTCTCGTTATCTGTATAGAGTCGAGATAGTTGCTTATAGGACTGTCTTGACTTATGTAGGTGTCTGACGAGCGGTATTTCGACCACCTATGACTTTCTGGTTATTTTGCTTTATCATCCGGTTCCAGGTGGGTTTTATTTAAAATGCTATGTCGTAAATGTTATTTATGGTTTTGTGGTATGATCAATGTATGCATGTAAACCGTGTAGCCTATCGATGTGAGCTGTTTCCGCCGTCAATACGGTTGTCCCCGTCGAGTTACGGTACGGTTGCCCTTGCGAGGCAAGTCTCCCTAAGTCCTAATGAAAGGCCATATCGGACTATGTCACATGGCGTGCTTTCGATATGCGTGTCGAACTAAGTCACATGGCGTTCTTTCGACATGTACTCCTATTGTCTGGTTGACGAGCTAAGTCACATGGCGTGCCCTCGAACAGACCAGCAGTAGCTAATGATAGGTGTGTACACATGAGTAATGAAATTGGTTTTTGTGATTGGAGATGTGACATGTTGATTGATTTATATTCATGCTGAGACCATACCTTTTGATTATTGATTACTGTTTCATTATTGTAAATAACGTTTACTGCATAGTGGTTAGCACTACTGTTCCTCTTGTGCTCATCCCCACCTGCTCTTCATTGACGCAGGTTAGTATTGCGGGCACGACAGAGGGAGGCGAGTGGTGGTCTATAATTGAATGTTGCTTCCGCCTATTGAATTGTCTTGTGATATTATTGCGTTTTGGAATATTGGATATTGGATTATTTAGATTTGAATTATTGTTAAGGCGATTCTCCTTATTTTCTTTTGAGGAGTTATGATTGTTTAAAGGAGGAATGATGATTGATGATTGAGAATTGCGATTAATGTTGATTAATGGAAATCGCTTTTGAAAATGAGTAACGCCTCAATTAGTAATGAAATAAATTTTGAAAAATTAATTCTGAATTTCTTCTATTAAAAGTGGGGCGTTACAGTTTGGTATCAGAGCCAGTCTGCATTTCTGTAGACTGGTTAATGTGAATTATGTGATTATGTGCTTTGACCTTAAAGTATAACCACTCGCTCTTGTCGTGTCGCGCCAGCTCAGGTATGTGTGCCTGAATGATTTTGAGATTATTGTTCATTGCTTGAATATTGAATATTGATATGAAATCAGGGCTTAGGAATTTATCCTCCTGCTTTTATGTATTCTTGAACTCTAGATAAGTGGCAAACTTAGTTGTATGAACTTGAACTCTAGCGATATAGAGTTAAGTTCCGACTTGAGATATTTTTTGTCTGGAAATTCGATATAATGTTATCGAGTTAAATTCTGTTTATAGCAGTGCTTTTGCTATAAGACTTGTTGTCCTCAAGAGAGGACCATTTGCAATGCCATCTCGAAAGGAGAAGGCTTAAATGGAGGGAATAGACGATCGAAGGAGTCCTAGTTATTTGGGTATTCGGGAGTCTGTAATCGCTGTCGATAGGACCATTAGATGCGTGATTAGAATTCAGTCAAAGGTGGCGATGATATTTTCTTTTGCGAAAATTCTCTTCAGTATATTAAGCAGTTAAGCGATTTCCTAGCAACAGCAGGACCTACTGAGAACAGATTGAACCGAAGAAGGAGGCGGTAAATCGTGGACTCGTGGATGCGAGGCAACTTTGTCCCTTATCGATTTCTTGTCTTCTTTTAGACTTCTGCAAATCTTTGCTTGTTCCCTTTTCGTAAGGCGAGCAACATCGACTTACATTGAGGCTTCCTTTTTTCCATTCAATTTTCGTATTTTGAGGATTTCGCTTAATCTTCCCCCACCTTGGTCTTACTGCGTGAGCAATCCTTCAAGCACCTTTTTGTTCAGATTATCTTTTTCGCTTATGGAGAATGTGATTTTCATCGAGATGAACGTGTATGAGCAGAAGCCAACACAAATCGGTCCAATAAGGATGATTGAGCGATTTGACGCGTGTCAGGGAGTGTGTTCTTTCAACCTTAAAAGGTTATGCATAAATCTTCTAAGGAGGATAGTCTAGTCCGGAACAAATACATCATGGAGTGCAGAGCCACCTCCACTTGTGATGTTCGTTCATTGTATCTTTAGAAGCTCATTTAAGACTGCCGACACGGTTAGCTGCTTGAATCGAGAGCTGACGTGATGGCCGACACGGTTAGTCGGAAGAGTCGAATGTCTAAGCGTTCATTATTCGGTAGTGGCTGCTGGGATTGGGATTGTTCTTGGTTGAGGAACTGATCCTCGTTTCTTTTGGGAAGTTTTTCCCGACCCCATATCGTAGGTTGTTCAGTGGCTATTGTTTTGTTTTGATTAGAGAAGGAAGTGGACTTGGAACTCGAATATGCCCCTTGCGATATTTGAGAATTTTGAAACCTTTGAAATTGTGTAATGACTGAACTATATATATTGTGCCCAAAATTCTCGTTAATTGGTAAAACTATTTCTTTTTGGTGATTTGAGATTGTAACCTTCTTGTGAAACCTTCAACCGAAGGCCGACCCTGGCTGGGTGTAGCCACGCGAAGTGGTGGCCGAGCACGCACGACCGTGCTGAGAGACGGGAGGCTTGCGCGCGGCCGACCGTTGACTCACATGTGAACTGCAGCCGCCATCACCGTACGCACGAACTCCCCAGGCCAGCGTATACGGCCAACCATCGATGTTTTTCCTGAACTGCTCGAACCGTATCATGCTGGACCTTTTGGTTAGCCTATCTAAACCTTTTCTTTCGAGCCTTGAACCGGGAACTCCAAGTCCCACTACATGTGTGTAAAATCCTTAATCGATGATTTCTGATTAAGGAGAGTAGTCAATGATCCCTATGCCATATTTGAGAGTTTCTCGAGTGGGCCAATTGGGAATGTCGTATTGCTATTGGTCAATCCTTATGTTTGCACATAAGTGCTGGGTTTGACTCGTGGAGTCAATATCGTGTGGGTATGAGCATCTGGGGTGTGCTGTATATCGTGTCATAGTCTCTGATGGAGACACTCGGTCCGTGATAAAATCGTGAGCAAGTTATCAGTATAACTCGGACACGAGTCTGAAACTTGGCATCACGTGTCCACCTTGTTGGTGAGCTAGTCGGAGTATGCTGGCAATACACCGGACGACCTGTTGAGGTCTTGTGTGTTGTTATGTACGGAGTTAATTGTTGATACTCATGAGTATAGGCCAAGTCGAACTGGGTCCCTTGCAAGAAGATGTGCGCCTGAGCTCGGGCAGGACTGATCATCCTCCCAGGCAAGAAGGTAAACATATAAGCATAGGGCGAGTCGGATTGAGTCCTGTATGTGAGTGTATGCTTTTCGAGTATGTCGTTTTTCTTTAGATGCGTGTTCTTTTGTATTTCCGAGGACGGAAATATTTTAAGGAGGATAGATTGTAACACCCCGTTCGATCTATAGAATTTCTCATAATATTCTATTTATCGAATATTATTTATAAGGTTATATTTATTTTATTAGTCGCGATCGGGGTACTCGATCGTTTTATTTTAAAAACGTTTGTCGTAGGCTATTCGGTTTAATCGCGTGACCCGACTATAATCCGTTTGAATATGGAACAATTGGGCTATTTATTATTTATTGTCTTTATTATTCTTATTATTATTTAATTGCCTAATTGATTATTGCTATTGTTATTATTATAAATATTATTGAAAAATGTCTAATTGCCTTTAATTAATTGTTTATTTGATTATTATTATTATTATTATTATTATTATTTTTTTTTTATTATTATTATTATTATTATTATTATCGGATCAAAAGAATTACAAGAAATTGGAGGGGAGCCGAGATACTATCTGGGCCCCCACTCCTTTTGCAATGGAAAAGCTAAGACGAGTGAAAATATGAAGAGCAGCACGCGCCCCCACATCCTGAGATACCGAAAACTTCTGTATCCTCTTGAGTAGGGCAACGGCATCCGTGTGCAACTCCCCTAATGAAGAGAAAGAGAATGGAAGAAATCCATAACCCTTAGTAGCACACAAGGCGTCATACTTCGCACGTTTCCGACGGGCGGCGTCAACCACAACTCGTCCCGGGACGAAGTCGGACATCCCAGACTGGGTCAAGGGCGAAGAACCAGTCAAATCAACACAAACGTCACGGCCCCCATCCCATGAGTAAAGTAACAAGTCAGCAGGGCGAAGGGGTCTATCTTGCGCATCGAGGAGCCCAATATCAACCTCCTTACCAACAGCGATCCCGGAGCGAAAGCAGACATCTAAAAGAGTATTGCGAACAAGGTTATGGCGATGTTTAATGCCAACAACACCGGCACATGACACCGCATGGTCGCCATATATATCTCCATCAAAGACTCGAGAGCAAGCCGAACATGGTCTGGAAATTGAAAATAATGGCACACCTAACCGATAGCAGAGCACAGCACGGTAGGTCTTACCATTCATCGTTTGGCCTAACCCAGAAATCGGGACTGCGCGGAGCCAATCTGATGCGTGATCACCTTGTAGAGACTTCCACAAGGCCACCTGCCTGGAAGATAAGGAGAATACAGATTCCGCCGAATCGGTAACTCGAGTGAAATATATATCTGCCAATTTCTTCATGAATTTGGGGGCAGCGATCTCACTAGAAGTACTCAATAAGTCAGTATCTGCAACCCTGTTAAACACCTCCAAAGCATCACCAAAGGTAGCACCCGCATCGGTGATCCCAGAAGGAAGAAGAAGCTTAGTCTGTAACCCTGCAGACTGAAGCCGGGATGCCAGAAATGCATAATTAACACCATCCCCAGCACAATAGACTCCCAGGCCTCCAAACGAAAAAGGAAGGGTGGCAAGCCGCCACTGCCAGTTACCAAAACCGGGCCCAGAAGCGGTAACAATAAGCTCTAAACTAGCGCGAAGGGCCAAATCAAAGGCACGCTGCCCTTCCCTAAAAACATGAGGGGGGCAAGTGCGCATGGTAAAATAGAGCTTAGAGATACCTGCGCAAGCACGAAGTAGAAGCAACTCACATTGCGGATCATTAATCTTAGCAACCGCATCCATAAGCTCTATAGTTCTGGCAACTCTCTTCAACACAAGCTGAGAGCTGAAGTCATCATTAACGCTAACAGGTCCACCAAGGACCTTGACCCCGAGCTGAGGTCGAGCAATATTGACTGGGAAGACTCCAGCGAGCCAGCTTCGAGGATCCTCATTAGGCCAGAAAACCTCAGTTTTATCAACATTAAGATGTAAACCAAACTGAGGACCATCCTCCATGATTAACTGAAGAACCTTACCCACAACCAGTGTGTCACCCACAATCGTACCATCATCCAAATACCAAGCCTGCAGGGACAAGTCAAAGGTGTCTTGAATTTTACGGACCAAAGGATGCAACACTAGGGCAAAAAGCAGTGGGCCAAGAGGGTCACCCTGCTGGACCCCTTGGCAGGATCTCAAGGTGTGCTCCCCATAATACAACCTGGCAGGGCTGGAGTAGCAAAACTCAACCCATCGCGAGAGAGAAGGGCAGCGAGCGCGTACCTCTTGCAGCATAGCCTCACGATCTACCAAGTTAAAAGCATTCTTGAAATCAACCAGCAGCATGGATAAGCCTACTGAGTCTCCACGCGCCTCTACTAAACGATTCAGAGCATGAAGAATGGCTTCTCCTCCACTGGACACCCCAACACCAAATTGCAGACCATCAAAATAAGAACGCAAAGAAGGACCAATCAGAAGAGCTCCAACCTTAGAGACCAGGCGCCTCCAAATGGTACCCACAGCAATGGGTCGAATACCACCACCAGGCTTAACAAGCGGAGTGAGTGGGGCACTAGCAATGTACTCACCGAGCACCTCTGGACATCTCCCACCAAGAAAGAGGTTAACCACATGCGTGATAGAGGAGATCAGCTCATCCGAAATGGCTGCAGCAGCCCCACTCAAACAATCAATAACGTGTTGGGCGCGAAACCCATCACGACCACACGATGTACCACGCGGGAAACTCCTAATGCAATCAAGAACCACATTGGTGGAGGCTGTGAGGGGCTCACAATCCACATCTAAACGAGGCAAAGAGGGAGGAGGAGAAAAGGGGTGCTTTGCCTGCAACTCCTCAAGTGTGGCATCTGTATAAGGGGCAACGCCAGAGGAGGAGAGGACCCTAACCGCTGCAGCATAATGGCCATCACATATCTTCCTCTTACACTGGCGCAGACTACTCTCGGACAAATCTGAGTCATCATCACCTACACCAACCAAAGGGGGAGAGGGCTCGGCCAGAGTATCCCTAACAAGTAACATCGGCCCCCCAGGCTCATCCCATGACCGAATAGCAGCGGTAATGCTCTCTTCTTGCCTTAGACGCTTAATACCAGACTTACACTCAAGACTACTTCGGGGGCGAAAGGTCCTGAGGATACAAATTGGCAAAACAAGCAGACTAACCCAGCAAGAGAGATCATCTGGCTTACGAATGACCTTGTCGAGAGCGCCTATCAAAACACGAGAAAACCCCAAGCGGCACTTAGGCGGTATAGATTTCACAGTGCGAAGCCCCTTAGAAAATAAACTATCAAGTAGAGCCACATCGAAACCACACGGAGGATCAAACGAAAGGCCCCGAGAAGAAACAAGATCAGCAGAACAAGGGGGCACTGGCTTGGGAATATCATAAAGAACAAAACGGATAATACCATCCCCACAAACAGGGGGCGCTACAGAGTCGGAACCCCCACTGTGACGGCACTGTTTGCGAAGAGCAGGAATTTTAAAACAAACTCCACAGAGCCAATGACCCATACGCTTGAGAGTGACCTCAGTGGCACTAAAAACATTGAAATCAGAAGTAAGGGCCTCTCTCGAGATTGCCCGCGCATCACCCGTGAAATGCTTCTCACGAAGGTGAACAAGAAGGGAGGCTTTGGTGAGCCCCTTACCACCCTTGTCCGTGCAACCACCAAGACCAACGAAGGGACAATGAAAGCAAAGGACGTTCGACATGAAGTAAAACCAAGCAAACCAGCAGAAAGGAGCAGAACAGCAAAACCACACAACCAAATCAAAAACAGCACAACAGCAGAACACCAAATCAACACAACATCAGAATCAGCAAGACATCAGAGGAGGAAGCAGAACCCAGCAGGACAGAAACGAGATTGTCAAGCCTCGGAGTGAGACTGAGCCTGAAAGGTCTGAAGAAGGCACACTGAGCGAACAAAAATGCCCCTGAAAACGCGACCTGCAATCTCAACCCCTCTCCCAAAAGGCCGGTGGAGGACGCGGTGAGCGGTTGTGCCGTCGACGGAGTGGCAGACGGCCGAAGCCGGCAGGAGGGCTGCCCAGTACACCCCAAATCGCCCTAAACGCCCAAATCGCCCCTTTCGCCCAAATCGAGCGTTCTGACAGACGTCGCCCTTCGCCTTCGAAATCGCCTCCTGTTCCTCCGATTCGCCCGTCGCCTCCTGTTGTTCCTATTCGTCGCCCTCCGATTCGTCGCCCGTCGCCCTCCCGTCGCCCTCCCGTCGCCTCCTGTTGCTCCTGAAATCGCCCTCTGAAATCGCCTCCTGTTGTTCCTGAAATCGCCTCCCGTCGCCTCCTGTTGTTCCTGAAATCGCCTCCCGTCGCCCTCTGATTATTATTATTATTATTATTATTATTATTATTATTATTATTATTATTCCATTATTTGTCTAATTAACTAATTTCTTAATATTATAATTAAATAAAATGTGTGTTATACATATACTAATGTCCCGTTTTATTTTAATTATCGTCCGAATATGTTGAGCCTCGTCTATAATAATTAATGAACCAGCAACCCGCGTCGCACCCGAAGTCCTACCCGGTTCTTACTCTTGTGTTTTCCTTGTTGGCCAAGTTTGGCAAGTGTTATGTCAACCCTAAGTAAATCCCTTTCTTCTCTCTATGACCCGCAGCCTCCATCCATCTCTCTTTTCTCTCTCGCTTTTCCCCCAGCAGAAACATCAAACTCTCACCTTCCATCATCCACCATTGTTGCAGCATCATTGATCAGCACCATCATCAACGTCTTCCATCTTCCTCATCGATCAAGCATTAAAAAAAAAAGAATAAAAAGGGAAGGAAGAAAGCCTCCTGCTCGCGACATCACCAGGCCATCATCATCGTCTTCATTCTCCATCAATCTGCAGCAACCATCTCCTCGCTCCATCATCCCGTTCGAACCAGTAGCAGCACCGTCGTCATCTTCCTCGCGTGAACTCAGCCACCCACGAGCATCAGAGCGCCGACAAACCGTGAACCCCGTACCTTCTGTCGTGAGTTACCCTGTTCTGGTGAGTTCCATCGTCACCATCATCAGGCTCCATCATCGCTCAGGTTCAGTCCATTCCGGTTGGTCCTCCCCCGCAGCGAAATCGCGAGCTTGTCCCTGTGCAGATTCCGGCGAGAACTCCCGTCGCTGCAACCTGCAACTTCCGGCCATCATCCTCATACCATCGCCGGCGTCCTTCCCCTGCTGACTGCGTGAACCGTGAAGACCCGATCATCACCAAGTTCATGGTTGCAAGCCCCAACGTAGCCGCCGGGTTCCGTCGAGTCCCGTCGGAGTGCCGAACGTAGGCGTTGAGTCCCGTCGAGTTTCGTCGGAGTGTCAAACTTAGCCGGCGAGCTCCGACGTACTCTTTGAATTGTCGTTCGTGAGTATCAGCAGGGCCTTGCTGCTGTCCCGAAGTCCGAGCTGCAAGCAATCGACCCCCAACGTGCACGTGCTAACCGTTTAGCCCCGGTTTGGTCCCGTTTCGTAACTCCGTCCCGGGAACGGTACCCGGGCTAACCCTCAACTTATTATTTCACTCCTATATATGCTTAAGTGCTCATATACGTGTAAAGTTGCTGAAACGTGCGTCATTTGAGTTAATTCGTGCCTTAAATAAGAATTTGAGTGAAATTTTTGATATATAATTGTCATTGGATATCAAAGTGATTGCCGTCACTTTGAAAAATTGTCAAACTGAGGTTAATGTGATATTACCATGGAAGTGCTGCAGATTATTGGACTTAGGAATGTACTTGACGCAACGACTTTGGCCTTGCGTCGTTTCGATGTGTATTAACTTTGGCCTTGGATTTTTTAAAATCGTGCTGCAGCCCATTTTTACTAAAATCACTATAATTCGTGTATTACTCCAAAAATTCTGATTTTTGGATATATTGTCACATTGCTGTTATGTTACATGTAGTTAAAATTTGAGATTTTTAAATGGCTTTTAGCCTTGTCAAAACTTAAAAATCGTTTCTGGGCTGATTCGTAATAAATTCATATAAAATAGAGTTCCTGTTCGATTTGGCTAATTTTTGGATATGTTGCTGTTCTTAATGATATCTTGCAACTGTAAAAATTTCAGAATTAAAATCTGATTCTACATATTTTAAATGAATTAATTTGAATTTTGTCCAGATTTTGCTTAATTTATTTAAATTGGTTAGGAGCATGTTTAGGGGCTTTCCTTTGGTGAAAATGTTTAATTTTCAGTTCTTTATGTGCTGTAAAAATTTGAATTGAGTTGTCTAAGCCTATCTCCTTATAGCCATATTCTTATAATTTTTAAAACTAGTTCTTTTGACCGGTTTTGGCTTTAATGGCAAGTCCTTGACCTGATGACCTCGTTTTCGTGTCAAACCTTTATTACATGCCTTTGTATGATTTATTAATTGGTTGGTCGAGTCTAGGAGTCATCCTAATGTTCCAACTCCACAACTTCAACGAGTTTCTTAGTCAATGTGGTTCGACTAAATATAATTCTCGTTATCTGTATAGAGTCGAGATAGTTGCTTATGGGACTGTCTTGACTTATGTAGGTGTCTGACGAGCGATATTTCGACAACCTATGACTTTCTGGTTATTTTTCTTTATCGTCCGGTTCCAGGTGGGTTTTATTTAAAATGCTATGCCGTAAATGTTATTTATGTTTTTGTGGTATGATCAATGTATGTATGTGAACCATGTAGCCTATCGATGTGAGCTGTTTCGGCCGTCGGTACGGTTGTCCCCGTCGAGTTACAGTACGGTTTCCCTTGCGAGGCAAGTCTCCCTAAGTCCTAATGAAAGGCCATATCGGACTAAGTCACATGGCGTGCTTTCGATATGCGTGTCGAACTAAATCACATGGCGTGCTTTCGACATGTACTCCTATTGTCTGGTTGACGAGCTAAGTCACATGGCGTGCCCTCGAACAGACCAGCAGTAGCTAATGATAGGTGTGTACACATGAGTAATGAAATTGGTGTTTGTGATTGGAGATGTGACATGTTGATTGATTTATGTTCATGTTGAGACCATACCTTTTGATTATTGATTACTATTTCATTATTGTAAATAACGTTTACTGCATAGTGGTGAGCACTACTGTTCCTCTTGTGCTCATCCCCACCTGCTCTTCATTGACGCAGGTTAGTATTGCGGGCACGACAGAGGGAGGCGAGTGGTGGTCTATAATTGAATGTTGCTTCCGCCTATTGATTTGTCTTATGATATTATTGCGTTTTGGAATATTGGATATTAGATTATTTAGATTTAAATTATTGTTAAGGAGATTCTCCTTATTTCCTTTTGAGTATTTATGATTGTCTAAAGGAGGAATGATGATTGATGATTGAGAATTGCGATTAATGTTGATTATTGAAAATCGCTTTTGAAAATGAGTAACGCCTCAATTAGTAATGAAATAAATTTTGAAAAATTTATTCTGAATTTCTTCTATTAAAAGTGGGGTGTTACAGCCCCGTCAGCAGGCTCCTCCCGACCCGGACCGGGACTTCCCGAAGCTTATCGTTCAGTTTCAGGGTATGCATGCGCCTACCTTCACGGGGACCGAGAGCCCCACTGTCGTGCTGGAGTGGATGAAGGAACTCGATAAGATCTTCGCGGTGCTTCCACTCTTCAGGCACATCGCGTCTCTCTGGCTGGCTTTCAGATGAAGATGGACGCTTCGGATTGGTGGATTGACTATTGGGCCTTGAGGCCAGCAGCGGAGCGCAATGCTCTCACTTGGGAGCGTATGAAGGATATCGTCCGAGACAAATTCCTTCCCCAGAGTTTCCGTGATCGCATGGAGCAGGATTTTTGGCACCTCCAGCAAGGGAATGCTAGCGTGGACGAGTACACGCGCAATTTCACCCGTATGAGTATCTTTGATGGCGAAATGGTGAATATGTTGGGTTCTGTTAGGAACGTCAAACAACATGCACAGTGTTGAACTTTATCGAAATAAATCCTAACGCAGAATCTATAGTTAGGATATGGACGTTTACCTTTTAAAATTTTTGCTGACTCTGAGACGATGTAGAGTACCGTTGGTGAAGTTCGTCTGAACACCACAACCTAATGGGCGGATAGGTTTGGCCTTTAATCGATTCTAATCGATAAGTTCCACGAAGCTCGGTCACACGGCACGTGGGTCTCGATCGTCGGGTGCAGCGGGCAGCTTGTGCGCGTCGGGCGCGGATCGTGCGTGTACGCGGGTTTGGAGCACGGTCGCGGACTGCTGGGGTGATGCGGACGAGTGCTGGCAGGATGCGTGTTGCGGACGTGCGGGGAGCAGGCTACGCGGACGGGCGCTGGCAGCCTCGGGCGTGTGCGTGCACGCGGTGCGCTTCTCCTATGCCGATGCGGACTAGCGCTGGGCGTCTGGGAACACGGGGCATACGGTGCAAGGCAGCAGGGACGCGATCGTGTGGTGCGCGCGTGACGTTCGCGCACTAGGGACGAACAACGGACAGTCGGGTGCCGCATGGGTCGTGCGCGATGGTCGACTGGCAGCGATCACGATCAGGCGTGCGAGCGGTCGCTGCTGGGAGTACGCGGGTGTCGTTGGGCTGGACTCGGCGATTCGCGACTGCTCGCGGTAGCGTGCGGTTGCGCGTGGCTGGGTTCGGGCTGCGACCGACGGTAGTTGGCGATTTCCGGCGATCAGTCACGGCGGCGATAGGCGGCGATGATGTGATGATGATGACCGAAAAATATGGTTCTTAGAAAGCTCAATTAATTGTACCAAAAAGCCTTCTAATGGATTACCTAAACACCTATTCCTATTAAACTTGGTAGAGCGTTTAATCGAATCTCCCTAACTCTCGAACGATGTAATTCTCACTTGTATGTAGATGAGAAAATCGGCCAAGACAACATTGTAGGAGAGGTTGGGACATGGTGTATATATAGGCTCCATTAGGGACCTTAAAGAGGTGCTAAATATGGGCTTATTCCATTAGGCCTAGGAATCCTAATTCTACTCCAATACTAATTTAATGTAGGAAGGAAATCTCCTACTAATCGTCTCCTTCAGGAAGACTCCTAAGTCTCCTAACAATAGAGAAGATCTTTGTAGGAATATCTTTCCTAATTAAATTAATAATCAAGGAATATGATTAATTCCTAATTTAGGATACCTAATTTTACTCCAATTAGTAATATAATGTAGGAAATATATTCCCTACTAATCTCCAACGTCTAGAAGACTCCCAAGTCTCCTAATCCCAAGAGAAGATTTTAGTAGGAATTTTATTCTCCTAATTAATTAATTAATATGGAATAAAATTAATTCCTATTTAATGGAATTAAATAATAAAACATCCCACTAGAGTAATATTATTGCTCTCCCCATTTAGTCACTATTTTACCAATAAAATCGAGCCTCCATGTTTAAATAATATTAATCTGATTGATCGATTTACCTCCCTATGTTTAAGATATAACGTCCGTTGATTAATTAAATTACTGACAAAATAATTAATCAACTTCTTATTCATTTTCGAAATTAGTACCACTCAGCCTTTAACCATTATGTCAGACAATCGTCTACCTGGAGGGTTTAACATAATGTTCCTTTCTGAGCTTATTTCGGGGACGTCATCAATCCAGCGCACTGGAACATAGTGACTGTAAATAATCTATAATAGCACATCATATAATCATTCTTACTTACTAAAATACCTCGTATGTCATCCTAACAGAATAGGAATCACTTGGTAAATTAAATAAATAAGAGATAAAAATATATGCCTATTTTATATTATATTACAGCTTAAGAGAACGCATCAATCACTGAAGGGCGAGGTTACAACAACGGTCAGTGAGTCTCATAATCTTTGCCTTCCGCGGTCCTGTTCAACACTTAACATAAGTGCTAGTGTAATCCTTCAGTCAAAGACCAACTGAATCGAGAATACACTACAGTCTTTTTCCAAGTGGGGTCTCACTGCCAGTCTAGACTGTGAACGAATAGTTTAGTCTTATAAGGACCCGATAGGTGATCTTTCAGTTCGAAACTCTTCGAACCACACTACCTCTGTAACACCCCAAACTCATGTCGTTCATTTTATGCTTAGTATTATTTTCATGGACATTATTTATGTTTAATTTAATGATTTACAATGTTATTTTTATTTTTATTTTTATTGTAAGCTCGATTTTTATGTGATGATTAAGTGAGTGTCCACACTTATTTAATTATCAAGTTAATGATTAAAAATGGAATTATTTAGATGTCCTCATCTATTTAATTTTCCTAAGTATTAAATGCAATTATGTTAATATAATTTAATTATAAATAACTTAATTTAATTTAATTAATATAATTTTGATTTTAATTTATTAATGAAGATAATAATTATTAAGATGATATATTGAGCTCAAATAACAGTCCAATTTTCCCAAGCCAGATAAAAAGCTCAAGACCTTACGATGTTTTTAATCCCTCATCCAAGTAAGTAAGAATCCTAGTCAATCTCAATTTCCTAGTCCCAATATTCAAGACATCTTGTTAAATACGGTAACACAATCCCACACATTACAAATATCTCACCCTCTATTTCTCTCCCTCACGATCTCTCATCTCTCGGCAGCTCTCTCTTTCTCTATCTCTCGCTTTTATTTTTCCGAGATCCATCGCCATCATCAATTGACCTTCATCGTCCACCATCATCACTACCGATCATCTTCACCAGCATCGAGCAGCCATCACCATCGTCGAGCTTCATCGCAACCTTCATACTCCGACCAGCCTTCAAGCAGCACCATCATCGTCCTCAGCCATCACCTTCACGCGAGTAGCCATCGACCACCTTCCTCAAGGTCATCATCGCCATCATCGTCCCTCTCCTCCGACCATCTTCATCGTCCACGAAGCTCCGTCCGCGCAGGCCCCATCACCGCAAGCTCCAGCAACTGGAGATCCCCGACGTTCAGCACCTTCACGCGCAGGCCCAGCACTTCCGTGAGCCACCACCGTGTACCGCTGTTTCCCTCCGTCACGATCAGCGCCACCGCAGCGAGCTTCCATTGCCGTCCAGCAGCTCCTCCGACGTTCGACCACCGTGCAACAGGCCCTCCGCAGTAGCCTTCCACCGTCATAAGCAGCAAACATCATCGCCATCTTCGACCATCGTTCATCGACACCATCGAGCAGCCCCTCAACGTACACGGCCGAGTCCACTGAGCTTTCATTCGAACCCTCACCGTCATCCTTTTTCGAGCGGTAAAACCACAACGTTCTAACCTCTTGGACTGTTATTATTTCGAATGCGATTAATTACATAAGAATTATTAATGTGTTAAGACTTGATAATCGAATCTCGTTTGCTTGCTTAAGGTCCGAGTAAATAAATGTTTAGTTAATGTCGAATTGATATTGGTCGGAGCCTTGCCGGGCTTCCGAAAGGATTGTTTTAATGATATGTGAATAGGGTTTATTGTTGTTAATTTATGTTTTCATAATCGTGTCTTATTGTGTGATAAACGTGCCTAGAATCATCGATTATATATTGCTTTCGACATGTTAAGAAGTTCGGAAAATTGGTATGATTTCATGTGTAATTGCTGTTTACGTGCTGTCTGTTCGGGAGCAGTTTAGGCCTCTGATACTGTGTTTTCGGTATTCAAGTTCTTCATATGATATGTAGTTCGTTCAGTTGTGTTTACGTGAGCTTTGGAATCGTGCAATTTCGACTTAAAACGAATAAGTTATGATTTTTATAAAATTGACTGGGCGAGCAGTTTTTCTTTAACTCGACTGCAGTTAGGTTTAAATGTTTTGTGTGTTTATAATATGATAATGTGCTCAAATGAAACTGAAGTCTTCATTGAAATTGTACTTCTATGTGTTATCTTTCATGTGGTTCTAGAATCAAACAAAAATATGGTCCGAGTAGTAAATGATACGCGTTTTCGTAAAATCGCGCATGAATTTATTTTAAATTTCTGGACAGCATTTCAGCTTTGAATGTTTGCTGGTTTTGGACCATGTATATGACCTTATTTGCCTTTGAGTACTAAATAAAAGTTGTAGTGCAATGCCTTAGGAGCAATATGAGACTTGAATCATGTTAATGCGACTTGTATGTTGATAGATATGCTCGTTTTAAAAATGCAGCACGAGTTAAGTTTTGTCAAAGAATTAAGTGTAATTGTTTAAGTGACTCTATTGTTTATTAAGCATGCTTATGTGACATGTATGAGCTGTAAAGCATTGAGTGAGATCATGATGAACCTTAGGCAATTTGAATAGTATCCGTAAGCAAGCAAGCTAAGAGTTCGGTTGTCCAAATATTTTATGGTAAGAATGTTTTCAAAAGAATGCAAGCAAGGCGAAGCCAAGCGAGCAATGTTTTTCTAAAGCTTATGTATGATTATAAGTATAA
>CACSLK010007779.1:5205519-5217781 GCA_902706635.1 Striga hermonthica | reverse complement strand
GCTGTTGCTGCTGCGTGCGGACAGCGCGGCCGGCCGTCCGGCAATTACTTCCGAACAAACTGACTTTAATAAGCATGACATGAACATAAGAGCACATAAATACTGAAAACGTGAGGTTTTTACGTGAAGGGCGGAACTAAGGCCGCGGCGGGCGCGCCGAGCGCCGCCGATGGCGTCGTGCCGTCTAGCGACCGATTCACATAATCTCTCGGCAATTCCAATTTGAATGAACTTAAACATGACTTGCTGAACATGATAAATACATGATGGTCGGAAAGGTTAACTAACATGCAATGACATGCGAGAGCGGTCCGTGGTGCGCACTAAGTGTGCGACCACACCCCTTCGACCAACTCCATCAAAATGACTAAATTCATCCGAACACTTAAGTTAAACTAAACATGATTTCACACATAAAAGCTAAATACGCGAGAATATTCAGAGAATACTAACTTAACATATTGAGCATGCAAGCACGGCCCGTGGTGCGCTACGTGCGCAACCACGTTACCCTCGGCCGAACACTTCAAACGTGAAATATCATCCGAACATTAAAGCTAATTTAAACATGATGTTGCACATAAAAACTAAGCATGCAAGAATGTTCGGAGAATTCGAATAAAATCATAACATGATAATATTAGGCACGGCTAAGGCTACGGCTACGCACATAACACGCATGCATGACCATATAAAATCTAATCTTAATAAACATGATGTTCTCGGCCAAATGACGACGGGACTTACCTCTTGTTAAGCCTTCGGACTAAACTCTTCGAACACCCGAGCTCTCGCCGTGACTCTCCGCGTGTACGCGCGTTGCCTCGGACTAGCGTGCGGTAGCTTGTGGCTTGCGGTACGCGCGACGGCTCTCGGAATACTCTCGCCCAAGGCTCGCGATAAACGCTCCAACTTCACACAATACTCTCAAACTCTCGGTACTCAAGAAAAGAGAAGGAAAAATGGAACACATCTCCCAAACCCCTCCTTATAATTTAAGGCCGAATGCATGGGGAGACATAAGGTCAAAGTCTAGACAAGTGGCCACCATGCACTCTTCTCCCTCAAACTCACGTGAATGTCCAACAAAAGACAAGGAAGGCTCGGTCAAAAGCTCCTCACATGCACGGCCAAAGGGACAAAAATGCACCAAGAACAATGCTACACAAATTCCCACGGAATAAAGGAAAAGGACAAGGTGGATGGAAAACACTAACATGCACACACACGGCATTTAGCATGACTTTGGACAAACTCCCACCATTGCACGGCTACTAGCTAAGTTGGATTAATTATTACTAATCTCGTGATTAATATAATTTAATCACTTAACTATGTTTAATTATCCAATTAAACATAATGCTTAATTACTAAAATTATTTCGAACGTAAACGGTACGTCGTAAATATTCTCCGGTAATATCGACTGAAATAACTGAAAATAATTAATTCTGAAAAATAATATCGGAACTAAAATATTATTATACTGATAAAAAGTCGGGATATTACACATCGATAGGCTACATGGTTCACCTTCATACATTGGTCATACCAACTAAACATTAAACAACACGTATGGCATAGACAATTTTATAAGTAAAACCCACCTGGTTACCGAATCGATAGATACAAAAACACGAGTAGGCAGGGAGCTCAGCTCGTCAAACACCTACATATATTAAAATAGTCCTATAAATGTCTATTCAACACATGACCAACCAATCATAACAATCACTTAATCCAACTAAGCTCACATAAGCATTTAATCAAACAAATCCTGTTTTCGAAAACACCACTTACGTTTCTCAAAACTTGACCCGTGCAGTGTTTTTGAAATCAACATAACTTTCTGTACAAAACTCGGATGAAAATGATTCAAGTTGCACTAGAATAATAAGACATGCATCTACAATTTCTATGAAGAAGACAAAAGTAAATAAGGTCATTAAGGTAGTGTAAAAATAGCTAACATTCAAACATCAAATTCTGTCAAAGTATAAAATCCTACTTCATGTATATCTACATTCAAATTATCACAACTCGAGCTACATATATTATCTCAGCATGAATCTTATCTCATTAGAAATCTAATCAATATACCTACAACTTTCATGAAGATCACAAACTCATTTGAGCACATTTAAATACCATAAAAAGGTCAAACATTTATTAACACATGCTGCAAGATTTTCGAAAACTGCTTGCACACTCGTTTTATAAAAATCATAACTCACTCGATATAACTCGGATTATCAAAATTCAAAAACCCCGAGAAAGCCAACAGAAAATACTAAATTCATCAGAAGGCCTCAATAACAAATTACGGGTTTCTAATGGTCATAATTACATCACAACCGAGCATTAAATCATGCATGTACCAATCGAAAAAATCCAACTTCAAACAAGGATTCGGTAATACACACGATACTTATATATAAAATGTGATATACGAGAACAACTGCAATAACGAGATGGTTCGGAAATGTTCACCGTCTTCGGGAAAATACGAGCTCAGTTAAAGTCGAACGAAATGACGGGAGTTCGGCATCGGCATTTTAAATCATTTTCCTACTATTCTCCACGGGAATCCAAACGTCTCTAATTAAATGCTCAGAGCTCCGAAATACTTCATATTTGTCCGCATGGCATCGTACTTGAAATATCTTCACGACCCAATTCAATTTTCGGTAAACCGAAATCACACGTGATCTTGCGGAATCCCGAAAAACGGCATTTTCTTTAATTTACTAATATTTTATCTCGACTTCGGGCTACTAAAAATAAATGATCGGAATCCTGAAATTATAAATCGGTGCCACCAACAGCTTCTTCTCTTCTCGTGCTTTCACAAAAGCACTTATCTCTAGTGTTAACTTCATTTATCGAGTCCCGACGGAACACCCGAAGTCGACAAGAAAATAAGCTTCTATAGTGGAAATATGAAGAAAAACTCTCATTTTCTCTCTTCTATCTCTTCTTGCGCACAAATGACTTATGCTCTATTACTCTCGGTTTTTAGGTGGTATTAACTGAACTAGTAGATACAACAAGACAACTCATAACTCATGCATACTAAAAAAATAAATTTGAATCCAACTCATACTCATATGCTCTCATAATCGTATTAACTGAACTAGTAGATACAACAAGACAACTCATAACTCATGCGTACTAAAAAAATAAATTTGAATCCAACTCATACTCATATGCTCTCTTAATTTAAAAATTTCTTAATTTAAAAATTCCAATGATAATTTTTTTTTTTTTATTATTATTATTATTATTATTATTATTATTATAATTATTATTTTAAAGGTATTGTCCGGTCATTGTTGTTGAGATGTAGCAGCAAATGACTAAAATAATGATGAAGATATCATCTTTATAAAATATTTGGAAGATAAAAGCATCTTGATCTAGATGTTGTATTAAAAAAAAATATACATTTCATAAGCTTAACACATGAGGGCCCTTTCATTAATCTAAAGATGCTCTTGAAAATAAACTCCTTGTTAAGTTAGAGAAAATATGATGGCCAAAGATGATATTAAAAAACCGAACATATACATTACCAAGTTCTAAGGTTGAAAACAAAATCTCAAAGGTTAGGAAAAAATTGATAGGAATAACGGTTAATCGACATTTCGAAATAAAATTAAACTGACGAATTTCAAATAGATACTTAAATTCTAAAATTCTAATATTCGAACGGTTTAAATTCGATTTACGCGATTAAACTGAAATCGTCGAACGACGAACGTTTTATAATAAAATGATACATACTTACATATATAGTTTAAATACTAAATATTGACGACATCACAACTACATAATAAATATAATCTCCTAATTAAAATTCGATAAATATAATAATCCAAGAAATTCTAAAAATCGAATGGGACGCTACAATCTACCCTCCTTAAAATGAATTCCGTCCTCGGAATTCGAAAACAAAAGAAAGCTAACAAACTAAAAGAATACTAAGGAACTCAAAACGAGAAAGTCGAGAATCTCCTACTAATCTCGGCCTCCTTCCCTCAAGGCGTCTCGGACTCGTCATGTCGGCTCCACTACACCTTCACAAGGCTCACTGCCCGGTTCCTCAGCCGATAGACACTCTGGTCCAAAATGACCACCGATACTTCCTCATAGGTAAACTCTCGCTCGACCCGTAGTTCGCCGGAGTCCACCACGTGGTCCGGGTCATGCACACATCTACGCAACATCGAGACATGAAACACAACATGCACCCTTGACAAATCTGGTGGTAAAGCTAGCCAATAAGCCAAGTCCTCGACTCGAACAAGGATTTCAAAGGACTAACCGCACACGACAGCGGATCCTCATTTACACCAAATCAAGATATACCACACCACTAGTCATACGAAAGGAAAACTCGAATGATACCATCAAGGTATTCGCTCGATTCACAAAAATACGAAATGGCCCACCCATGGTGAGAAATCACAAAACGAAACACACAACATGCACACACAACCTCAATAGATCTCATAGTGCCTCGACTGTGAGATCATCGATCAAACAATTGTGGTCGACACGTGGACCAGAGTTTCAGCATAGTGCTCAGGTTACACCGAAAACTTACCCACAATCTCGACACGCCCGTGACTTCTTGCCGAAACGATTGTTACGGTAACGGTGCAACCATGCACGCAGTATAGCTTCGCTATACTCATACTTACTACACACGATTCTACGACACAAACGTATCCCTTCATGGCTCCATTTGCTGGAAATACAAGTTCTCTATCTCGTCGTATCGAGGAATCCTCGTATAGGCATAGGAAACCCATTGACTACGCTTTCTTATAAAAACTATCGATCAAGGATGAAAACGCGGTTCGGTGGAGCTTGGATCTCTCGGTGGTGAAACCGTCTAAAAGAAAAAATAAAATGAACGTTTGAATTTCTAATGCACTGTCCTCCGAGAGGCGACATGCTCGCAGGCACTGCATATGCGGGGTGCCAGGACGCTCACGTGCACCTATTTAGAGACCAGCCGCAAGGTCAAGGTTTAGCCAATCATTATAGCCTGGGAGTTTCGTGTGTCCGATGATGGCAGCTGTAGCTTGCGTGTGAGTCAACGATCGGCCGCTCGTCTCTCAGCACGGGCGTACATACTCGACCACCACCTCGTGGCTACACCCAGTCAAGGTCGGTGTTTGATTCAGGTTTTGACCATAGAATTCAGTCTCGAAAAAATTTCAGACTTGGAATTTCACATAAGCTAAGGCAATAGTAAGAGTATGGTTTCCACAAGATGTGTACAAATGAGGTTCATTCCAAACAACAATTTTGGTTTTTCTCGAATTCAAAAGTTTCAAGGTCTCAAAATAACAGGGCATAAAACCAAGTTCCAAGTCCACTGCCTTATTCCAAAAACACATTCCAACCCGTAAAATACCCAACCCTAGAGATAGGCAAAAATCCTCAAAGGAAATCTAATGCTGCTCTCTAGTCGAGAAGTCTTGGAGAACTAAGTTGTAATTAATTTGCTAGTGTGATCTACCTTGTCAGATTGATCGCGTTCTGCTCGGTCATTATATACATATTCACAGTTTGCAGATAACCATTTCCTATTGTCAATCATGCACACCGACAATAGTGAAATGAGTAAGTATCCCAATAATTCATTGTGATATTATTATTTTCGACATTTCACATCATCTTTCGGCTGCCATTAATGCACTTTGGTTGTGTATTCTGCCACACGTTATCTTTTAATATTAAATTTATGATTATCTCACACAATTTGCTCACTGACACACAAATTGAAGTCGTACCCCATACACGGCATTGATCTATAAACAGACTCTATAATCCTTCAATCTTCTACAGCAATGGTCCGAACTAACAAATGGATCTAGCACTCTCCAATATCCAAAAATTTTATGCTTTTCTTCCACTTAATATCATAAAGAAAATTTATCTGTCTCGCGTGGAAAGATTGAGAATGCTAATGTTCCATAAAATTCCAAACGATATACGATGGTTGATTGAAGCAAAAGTCCGACTATCTGGCGAATTTCCCAACGCATATAAATATATGACAGGTATGGGTAGAAGTACTTTTGCCAAGAAACGAAGAGCTAAAAGAATAGGCGGCTGTTATAAATGTGCTCGTTGGAATTGTGACACACGATGCACGTCTTTAGGATTTGTGTCCAATAATCGAGAAGATAAATTAGCTTTTATAAAGGATGGTTTGAGTAAAGAATCTTTAGATCAAACAATTCAGCAGATTCTTGAGACACATCCAAGTGGTTACGTGCATCGAGAGCTAATTTCTTTATGAACTCAATTCAAAAATGAAGAAGAACGCTATAGTCTCAAAAATATATTATCAAGAGATCCGGTCTTTAAGCACTGTTCTTGTTAGTACAATTTAATAAAATACATTGCATAGAAAATCTTATCGTTGCTGACAAATAAGATTCATTTGTCGACAACTTTTTCCCTTTTAAAAGGCGAGTCCTTCTTCATAGCCATGTGTCTCGCAAAATAAATGGCTACATCAGAGTCTTCTCGTGGTAGCAAACTTCTTCAACCAATCAAAACCGTATGTGTTCTTGGTGGTTCTAAATTTGCCAATTTTCCTCATAATCTCAATATTGTAAGTCAACTGGTGAGAGAGTTAGGGAAACAAAAGATCAACTTACTGTATGGAGGAACTAGCTTCATCTTCTTTGATAACCTTTTAATGGCTGCAAAATGTTTTGGTATAGAGGTGAGAAGTATCATCCCTTTTTATATAACAAAGGTTGTCAAAGATTCTACAAGTTTGATGCTCACTCTTTCTATGTATGACTGCACGATGGCTATGGTAAACGGTTGTGATGCTTTCATCGTTCTTCCTGGTGGTTATGGAACATTAATGACAATGTTTACCATTGCTTCTTAGGCAGAATTGAAACTTCATAACAAACCCATAGGTCTCTTGAATTTCAATAACTTCTTTCACGGTTTGCTTGGATTCCTAGATGAAGGAGTGTATCAAACTTTTATATCTCCTTTAAAGAGAGAAATATTTAAGTCTGCAGACACACCAGCTGGACTTATCAAAAAGCTTCAAGACAGCATCACAGTTCAAGATTCTGTGGAAACACAAGGAGTCAAATGCAAAAGAGCTTTTGATCCTTTAGATCTCTCATTGTGAACCCTTATAACCATAATGGGTGGCAGAGTTACGGAGTCTTGTACTCTTGAGACGCACCCTCCCTTTATGTATATATTATCTTGTATTAGTTGAGGATTCACTTTTAATTTATATGTATTTTCCTTTATCTTATGCCTCTGTATTAGGTTCTTAGTAATAATGATATCCTCAACAGTGTGCTTGAATCTTCATGTATCTTTTCTGTTTCTTCATGTTTGACTTTCAAGGTTACTAACGTCTTTATCTTTTCAAATAGTTTGATTGTGTAAAAATATACTTCTTCTAGTATATGCTTGATTCACACCTCAATACTACTTGATTCTTGATTGAAAAATTTTCTTAATTCAAATGTTCATTTGGATTTCCTCAGAATCGATACTTTCAGAACATACGACTCTGTTGATACCTATGAGAAAACCTCATTCCTCTTTGACACGAGTAATATCTCATGTGCGATTTAGGAAGTTCCAGCTAACTATTCGGTAACAATCCCTCTGGTCCACTTGTCAACTGATCCAGACGTTCGAATGATCCCGCACATTCTAGACCTCTCGGTTGTCTAATCTCAATAAGACATCCTGACGTTGGTCACCAGAAAGCTATGGTGCACAATTGCAAATCTCATTCATCGATGAGATATCTCGCACAAAGTGCTAACTTGAAATTTAAAGAAATTCTAGGGTCATAATTAATCTCAAATACAACTAGAGTTCTCCTAGTTGAACATAAGAATTCAAATCATAACAAAGGTAGATAAAACATCCACTACCACTCACAATTTCAACAATCCATCTCATAAGTAGTTCCACAACTACTTAGGCAAGAATACAAAAGTTACAATTTACATTATAAGTATTTTTATTGATACTTATATAAACACATACCTTAAGCAGCGCGGCGTGACGAAGACGAGTGGTCATAATACAAGGTCTAAATACATAATCACATATAAACCAGTCTACAGAAACGCAGACTGGCTCTGATACCAAACTGTAACACCCCACTTTGATTTTAAAAAAATTCCGGACATTCCAAAAACCAGTATAAAATTTTCGAGATCATTTTCGAAATTCTATGGGTATTAAACAACATTTTTCTTAACCCAAGTCATATCTGGGCCCACGGGATTTCATTACCCGGATTTTCACAAGGTTTTCATTAACCTGATTTTCAACATAAGTTATTCAGCTCGTAAACGAAGGCATGAAATAACCAAACACATTATGACCAATTCACATTAGGTTCATCAAAACACCCAAAAAATTCAACATACTCAAACAGGAGTTTTTAAAATAGTTTTCATGTCTTAACCCAAAACAAAGTTCCAAACAATAACACATTTATTCATATGTGGAAGCATAGATAATCATAATCATAAGACCGACCCACTCGTCCTTCCTCGTCACCCGGCACCTGCTTAACCTGCATCCGTGAAGAGCAGGTGGGGATGAGCACAAGATGAAAATGCGTGCTCACCACTATTCACATAAATAATACATGTTAAGATGGTATGGTCGCAGTATGAATATAAATCAATCATCATCATGTCTCATCTCCTAATCTCAACAATAACTCACTCATGTGCACATCTATCATTAGCCGCGGAAAGGGGATGCATAAACCCTAACGACGGGAGTGCGTGCCACTGTAACGGACACGGCCTTTCATTAGGTCTTAAGGAGACTTGCCTCGCAAGGGCAACCGTACCGTAACTCGACGGGGACAACCGTACCGACGGCCGTAACAGCTCACATCGATAGGCTACATGGTTCACCTTCATACATTGGTCATACCAACTAAACATAAAAAAAAAGAAAGGCATAGACAATTTTATAAGTAAAACCCACCTGGTTACCGAAGCGATAGATACAAAAACACGAGTAGGCAGGGAGCTCAGCTCGTCAAACACCTACATATATTAAAATAGTCCTATAAATGTCTATTCAACACATGACCAACCAATCATAACAATCACTTAATCCAACTAAGCTCAAATAAGCATTTAATCAAACAAATCCCGTTTTTGAAAACACCACTTACGTTTCTCAAAACTTGACCCGTGCAGCGTTTTTGAAATCAACATAACTTTCTGTACAAAACTCGGATGAAAATGATTCAAGTTGCACTAGAATAATAAGACATGCATCTACAATTTCTATGAAGAAAACGAAAGTAAATAAGGTCATTAAGGTAGTGTAAAAATAGCTAACATTCAAACATCAAATTCTGTCAAAGTATAAAATCCTACTTCATGTATATCTACATTCAAATTATCACAACTCGAGCTACATATATTATCTCAGCATGAATCTTATCTTATTAGAAAGCTAATCAATATACCTACAACTTTGATGAAGATCACAAACTCATTTGAGCACATTTAAATACCATAAAAAGGTCAAACATTTATTAACACATGCTGCCAGATTTTCGAAAACTGCTTGCACACTCGTTTTATAAAATTCATAACTCACTCGATATAACTCGGATTATCAAAATTCAAAAACCCCGAAAAAGCCAACAGAAAATACTAAATTTCATCAGAAGGCCTCAACAACAAATTACGGGTTGTTAATGGTCATAATTACATCACAACAGAGCATTAAATCATGCATGTACCAATCGAAAAAATCCAACTTCAAACAAGGATTCGGTAATACACACGATACTTATATATAAAATGTGATATACGAGAACAACTGCAATAACAAGATGGTTCGGAAATGTTTACCGTCTTCAGGAAAATACGAGCTCAGTTAAAGTAATCGAACGAAATGACGGGAGTTCGGCATCGGCATTTTAAATCATTTTCCTACTATTCTCCACGGGAATCCAAACGTCTCTAATTAAATGCTCGGAGCTCCGAAATACTTCATATTTGTCCGCATGGCATCGTACTTGATATATCTTCACGACCCAATTCAATTTTCGGTAAACCGAAATCACAGGTGATCTTGCGGAATCCCGAAAAACGATATTTTCTTTAATTTACTAATATTTTCTCTCGACTTCGGGCTACTAAAAATAAATGATCGGAATCCCGAAATTATAAATCGGTGCCACCAACAGCTTCTTCTCTTCTCGTGCTTTCACAAAAGCAGTTATCGCTAGTGTTAACTTCATTTATCGAGTCCCGACGGAACACCCGAAGTCGACAAGAAAATAAGCTTCTATAGTGGAAATATGAAGAAAAACTCTCATTTTCTCTCTTCTAGCACAAATGACTTATGCTCTATTACTCTCGGTTTTTAGGTGGTATTAACTGAACTAGTAGATACAACAAGACAACTCATAACTCATGCATACTAAAAAAATAAATTTGAATCCAACTCATACTCATATGCTCTCATAATGGTATTAACTGAACTAGTAGATACAACAAGACAACTCATAACTCATGCGTACTAAAAAAATAAATTTGAATCCAACTCATACTCATATGCTCTCTTAATTTAAAAATTCCAATGATAAATTTTTTTTATTTTTATTATTATTATTATTATTATTATTATTATTATTATTATTATTATAATTATTATTTTAAAGGTGTTGTCTGGTCATTGTTGTTGAGATGTAGCAGCAAATGACTAAAATAATGATGAAGATATCATCTTTATAAAATATTTGGAAGATAAAAGCATCTTGATCTAGATGTTGTATTAAAAAAAAAAAAATATACATTTCATAAGCTTAACACATGAGGGCCCTTTCATTAATCTAAAGATGCTCTTGAAAATAAACTCCATGTTAAGTTAGAGAAAAATATGATGGCCAAAGATGATATTGAAAAACCGAACATATACATTACCAAGTTCTAAGGTTGAAAACAAAATCTCAAAGGTTAGGAAAAATTTGATAGGAATAACGGTTAATCGACATTTCGAAATAAAATTAAACTGACGAATTTCAAATAGATACTTAAATTCTAAAATTCTAATATTCGAACGGTTTAAATTCGATTTACGCGATTAAACTGAAATCGTCGAACGACGAACGTTTTATAATAAAATGATCGACTACTTACATATATAGTTTAAATACTAAATATTGACGACATCACAACTACATAATAAATATAATCTCCTAATTAAAATTCGATAAATAGAATAATCCAAGAAATTCTAAAAATCGAACGGGACGCTACACTCAGCCTCCATGGTTGAGTCCGCCACGCATTTCTGCTTGACACTCCTCCATACTATGGCTCCTCCTCCTAAAGTAAACACAAACCCTGAGGTTGACTTGCTTTCGTCCCGGTCTGCCTGGAGTCAGAATCGGTGTAACCCAACGGAAGCAACTCATCTGCCTGGTAAACCAACATGTACTCCTTAGTCCTACGAAGGTACTTGAGTATATGCTTTACCGCAGACCAATGTTCCGGTCCTGGATTACTCTGATATCTTGCTACCATGCCCACGGCATAACAAATATCAGTTCGCGTGCACAACATAGCATACATGAGGCTTCCTACTGCCGATGCATAAGGAACTGCCTTCGTGTCCTCTATCTCTTGATGCGTCTTCGGGGACATCCTCTTAGATAGATGTACTCCGTGCCGAAAGGGTAAATCCCCTTTCTTGGAATGTTGCATGTTGAAACACTTTAGGACAGTGTTTATGTATGTGGATTGGGATATGCACAACTTTCTCTTCTCTCGGTCGCGAATAACCTTGATTCCGAGAACATGTCCTACTTCTCCAAAATCCTTCATATCAAACTGCTTGGATAACCATACCTTTACGTCTGACAACATCTTCACTCTGTTTTCAATGAGAAGAATATCATCCACGTACAGCACTAGAAACACCACCATGTTTCCATCACTTTTCTTGTACACACAGTGCTCATCCGGACATTGGGTAAATCCATACGATTGGACAATGAATCCTTCTGGTTGCTGCTGTTGGTGTTATATACTTAAGCTTTGCTTTAGTGGATATTACACTTGTTATTTCTTGATGAATGAGAATTATGTTTGGTTAAATAAGTTCCACGTTCTGTTGTTTTGCATGTAGATAAGTGGGTCGTTTTCGGGCGTACCGAAGAACACTATATCAGTTACTTGCGAAACAAGAATCATTGGTTC
>CACSLK010007779.1:5184818-5200790 GCA_902706635.1 Striga hermonthica | reverse complement strand
GCGGACAGCGCGGCCACGGCCGGCCCTTGCCGGCCGTCCGGCAATGTTATCCGAACAAACTGACTTCAAATAGCATGACATGAACATATAAACACATAATTGCTGAAAACATGAAACTTCACATGAAGGCTTGAACTAAGGCCGCGGCGGCACGCCGTGCACCGCCGACGGCGTTTTGCCGTTCCTCGACCGAACCATATTATCTCTCGGCAATTCAATTATAAATGAACTTAAACATGATTTACTGAACATAATAGCACACAATGGTCGAAGGTTGTAACTTAACATGAAATGGTACTCGGGTGGTCGTGGTGCGCACTACGTGTGCGACAACACCCCTCTCGGCCAACCTTCTACTAACATGACTAAATTCACCCGAATACTTAAGTTCAATTAAACATGATTTCGCAAATAAAAGCTAAGTATGCGAGGATTATTCGGAGAATTCCACGAAAATCATAACATGATTCGGTGAATTAATTTATAACATGACATGAACATATGGCCACGGCTAAACGCACGGCTATTCGCATAACACGCATGTATGCCTCACTATCATAATTAAACTTGGTGAACATGCTACTCTCGGACAAAAAGCCGACGGGACTTACCTCTTATTAAGCTTCAGAGACTAACTCTCGAACTCCCGAGCTCTCGGCCGTGGCTCTCCGCGGGTGCGCGCGTTGCCTCGGACTAGCGTGCGGTAGCTACGGCAATGCGGTAGCGTGCGGTGCGCTCGGCTATGCACAACTCTCACTCGCTCTATATCACTAACTCTCGGCACTTAGCGAATGAAATGGGGTAAAAATGAGACCACTCTCCCATGCCTTGCTTAAAAACCGAATATGGCGGAGAAAATGAGGGGAAGGATAAGTGTCTTATTCACGTGGAAGCCAAGACAAAAGAGCAAGAAAAATGCTCGGTCAAAACCCATAACATGCACGCATTTGAGACAAAATGCACGAGCTCACATGCACAAAAATACAAGAAGGAGTGCACGGATACTTGGGGAGCAATGAGACAAAATGGGCGCACGGTCTCACATGAAAATGTTGGGAGAGAATCTTGCACAAAAGTACAAAGACATGCACGGATAACCACATGAGCTTGGGCACTCCGCCCACTAGCAATTCGCACGGCACTCATGGACAAAACGCACGCACGACAATGCACCATGACTTGGAAGGAGAATCTTGATCAACTCATACACACATACCACACGGCAAACACATGAACTTGGACCGAAAGGCACCACATAAACACCTTGAGCACACGGCAAAGCACAATGCACGGCAATGAACATGAACTCGGAATAAAATCCGAACACTAAAGCTAATCTCGTGATTAATGTTAAATTAATCACTTAATTATGTTTAATTATCCAATTAAACATAATGCTAAATTACCAAAATTATTTCGAACGTAAACGGTACGTCGAAAATAGTTCCGGTAATTTCGACTGAAATAACTGAAAATAATTAATTCCGAAAAATAATATCGGAACTAAAATATTATTATACTGATAAAAAGTCGGGATATTACAAGCTTGACATATTGCTCAACAATACTCAACTAATAGTCGGTTTCATCTTTTGGCCAGCGCAATTAACTTTTAAAAGAATAATCTTTATAAAAGAATAAAAAACAACCTTGTCCTTTGGGACTATCGTAATTATTTGCACTTTAAGCGTAACCTATTAATTGGTACTAAGTTTACTACCAAAATTATACGTCCACCTTTGGGTGACCCGTACGCTTTTGAAATATCTCACTATAACCATCCCGAAGGAGATACGTCCTTGTGAACCGTGAAATAAAACGTCCTTTGGGCTCGAATTAAATCACTTCACTGACAAACCTATAATGGAGGCCTTGGATGTAATTTATTTCAACCCATTACACACTTAATATAATTTTTATTTTATGGGATTTTCTTAACATGTTTGTATTTGCACATAACCAATTACGTAAAACATGCATGATTAATGAGCAATAATAAACTAGGAATTATAATCCAACTATCATGGCCAATAATCAATCTCCAATTTTACGGAGAAAACACAGTCCTGTCCTTGTTGAGTGTGCCCTCCGTTTCGGGTATTGGAACTCCCTCTTTCGCAGTGACTTCTTCTGAATTGGTCGTCTCCGGGAAAGTCGCCATTAGATCAACACCATGGCATCCGTGTACGTGTTTATCGCCTTGCCCCGTCAAGGTTGGTCCACACCCGCCGGATCAATAACGAATAATATAAACAACAATTACATAATTCATCCTATGACCCACGCAGGAGCCGTACATGAGTTTATATTAAAGCAATAAACTATGCGGTGTCCCACCGCGCGAATAATTTATTACAAGCATTCACCAACCCAAAAATTCCTTGACATGTCCAAGGCTTTAAAAACAACATACATTCAACATGAATTAAAATCCATACATACGGGCCACAATAGTCGGATTCGAAACACATGCAAAAACTTGTTGCAATTTCTAATCTACTATGCCGCTGCGTCCGTACGCACATAATTCATGTAGACAGGTGATGGGTCTATTCTCGGATCTGGGGTGAACCGGTGGAAAATCGCCCATATCTGAAATGAACCGACGAGAACGAGCTCAGATCTGTCGTGATGGTCTCCGAATTGTTATCGAACTGCGAGAACACCTGCAAGAACTCAACGCCGGAGGGATTTCCGGCGTAGAGCCTCCGACGCTCAAGTCAGTATGTGAAAAGAGTGAAAAGAGCTGCTCTGAGGAAGCAGCAACAATGGAGGAGAATGTAGAATGAATGGGAGTTAGGGTTTTGGAGTTACCTCAGCTCCTTCATATAGAAGTAGAACATTTACCTGAAGTCCCCAAAATGCCCTGGCCGACTTACTGGAAATGTCCCAAATACCCTGGTCGGTTCGTATTCTGTCCTCTTCCTAGTCAGCATCTAGATTCTTCCTTATTTCTTAATAGCTTACTTCTGATATACTGAAGTGTATAGGAGTCGTCGGGGATCCGAGAGTCCCGAGTCTACTTCAGTCGACTTGAGACATACTTGCTTTCGATCTAGCTGGGTCATCCCCCACTCGCTAGTAGACCCTAATACACTCATTTATCCTTCCAGATAGAATCGACTTGAATCTAGTCGACAGGGTAGAAGTCGACTAAGAAAAGCATCCGGACCTTCGGCCGGATGTATCATTATGAGGAGATATGTGAGAGGAGTCGACTTAGGGTAAGTCGACTCGATATTCGAACCGGGACATCGTAAGCCGCTATATGACAGTATGGCATCATCTAGTCCCCCCCAAAGATTACTCGAAGTGATTCTGAGCTTACGAGTAGATTCGTTGATGGAATGCTTCACAGGATTCCCTTCCAAGCGTTCCCCTTACTCTTGACCGTCTACGCCCAAACTTTGGCTCATGAGAGGTTCTTTAACTTCGAGAAAATTCTCGTTTTGTCTGGATAAACTTGAATTCCGTCTTGAATTTCGAAATTCAAAGGGGCTTGGAATCTGACAAGACGTTTCTCTGTCAACCGCTTCGTATTCCGTGCATTATCTCATCCGTCCGATCTACCTTTAATCTAAGGGCTAGGGTTCCTTTACTCTTCTTATAAATTTCCCCTTCTTCCTTCTTCTCCCACTTTTCGCATTCTCATTTCTCGAATTCCTTCTTTCTCCGGCAAGCGCAACATTCTCCGTTTCTTCGGCACGTATTTTACTTTCCGACACTCCTTTCGGATTTTTCAGGACTTCTCCAGAAATCATCATGTGTAAGTTTTTCCTACTTTCTTATTTATTATTATGCAGTTCCTTTCCTTTATTGTTTTTCTGGGTCACATGTTGAATACTTATGGATTCATCGGCTTTTTCTTGCATTTTGATAACTTTCTGGGGATTTTCTCTTGTTAGATCTTCAATTATAGATTTTCCCTTTCTTCAAGTGTTTTTTGCCCAACAGTCGATTCGATGTTGATTCTTCTGCTTCCTTCCATTTATGTTATCCTTGACTCGACTTCTTTATGTCTAATTGAATGAATCCGAGACGACCTATGAATTCCTCTTGATCCTCATTTTTCCGTCGACTCGTAGTTATAATTGTCACCGCTTGTTAATTGTCATTCTTCCTTTCTCTTTTGTTTCATTAGATCTCGATTCTCCCCCTGTTTCCGACCCGGTTTCTTGCTCTTTTGCCCTAGAAATCGACGGATATTCAGGTTCTGATTCCGTCGAAATGCTTGATGTTCAGACTAACAATAGCCGGAATGCCGAAACAGAGGGTTCGGTTAATTCTAATGCTTCGCCCTTTGGTATCGACTGGGATGTGTATAACCAGGCACTATTGTCGGGCGCTCTTTGTGCGGACCCTGATGCCCTTCGACTTAACCCAATCCCTCGAGGTATCCCTAGGCTTTCAGACGTGTATGCATAACAACCCTCTTTCATAAATAACGGTCCTTTAAGTCGAGTTCTTAATTGTAGCATGTCCTTTGGCCGTTCTTAACCCCTTTTCTTGTGCTCCTGCAGCCGAAATTGATGGCTTCAGAGAGTTCAGCGGGCTTCCTTCCGACTAGGAAGTGGTCGCTCCTAGTTCCAAAGACGACTTTCGACATCCCCCCCGCGGTTGTTTTAGCTTTTTTGTTGATCAAATAATGTCGGGGCTGCGCTTCCCTATCCAACCCAACTTGTTATCTCTGAGCGGTCTATATGGCGTCCCAATAAATCAGTTTACTCCCAATTCTATCCGAATAATGGTGGCCCTCATCGTCGTCACTCGTATAGTCTTAGGTAGTTTTATACCCGATTTTTTCTTTTATTGCTACGGCTATAGGTTTAGCAAAGACGCTCATTGTTTAGGTTGTCGTGTTGGGGTCACCTTTCTCGACGATCTTTCTTCTAACATTACCGAGTGGAAGAAAAAGTACTTCTTCATTCGTCCCGCCCCCGGTCAATATCCCTTTACCAACGAGTGCTATACCGACAAGGTACAGCAACGTAAGCGCCCTCGTTCCTCACTATTCGCGAATATGCTACAGGAGTTGAATAAGCACACTTGGAGTGCTCGTCAATTAACTAAAGATAGCTCCCTTCTCAATCATGTCGGGATCTGTATTGATAAGAACGCTCCTCGACTTGTGGACCCTTGTAAGCCGCCTATTGTTCTAGCCCCTCTCAGCCTTATACATTTATCGATATACTTCTTTATCTCCCTGCAGTGTGATCGTATAAATACTTAATTGTTGCTTGTCATTTTATTTCGACAGTGGGTGCACTCCAGCGTTTCAAGAAGAAGAAGGCCGAGGCGGCTTCTAAATCTCCTGCTCAGCCTGTCCTTCCTCAGGAGCCTGAAAAAGGTTCGGGATCTGACGCTCCCGCTACAGTGGTCGAGACGACTGTAGCCAAGAGATATAAGGTGGTGCTCCCCTCGGCTTCCAAGTTGACACCGCAGTCGGGTCCTCATTGACGCAAAAGGACTCAAGACGAAAGGGACACAACTCCGGTTCGGGACTCCCCGAAGAGTCTGAAAGGGAAGGAACCGATAACTGAGGGGACTGCGGCGCCACCGTCTCCCGTAGAGATACGGTCGGTGACCCTACAACAGCCTTCCCGGCTTTACGACAACCCCGATCCCCTTCAGGTCCTCAACTACCTCCAGTCGACATTTCCAGAGGACGACCAGGTTCGGGCCGATGGTAACCCCTATGATCGGGCCCGCTATGCAGCTCGGCTCATTCCCCGAGTAAGCTTAACCTTTTGGTTGTTTGTTATCCTCTTTTCTTAGTGTTATGTCAGCTTTTCATCATCATTATTTTTTTTTCTTTTCAGATTCTCGCCTGTATCCTCCCGACTATGATAGAAGAGGCGACTTCCCCTCAGAACAAGCTAAAGGTTTTGGGGGATAACTATGCGGCCAAGTGCAACGAGCTCGCGACCAAGGAGGAGGAGCTCGAGGCTGCTAACGCCATCATCGACCAAGGAAGCGGCTGTTCAGAAGGCTCAGAAGTTGAGGGACGACCTTGCCAAGGCTCACGAAGAGATCTTGGTCGAGAGGGAAAACGGGATCCAGGAAGGCCGTAGGACCTTCTTGAAATCCCCCACGGGCGCTGTCTTCCTCGACCACTACCGCAAGGCTGTGGTCAAGGCCTTTTGCAGTTCGTCCGACTTTCTCGACGAGCTAGTTCCCACGGCGGTCGAGTATTTTGACTTCACTTGTGATACGTGGGAAAAGGTCATGGTCCAACCCGATTTACCTGGCAATATCGACCGAGAGGCGGTGAGGGAAACTCTCCCCGACCCCATCGGCTTCCAGCTCATTCCCGGCCGCGAATGGTGTGCTGGCCTTGAGGCTAAGGCTATTCATGCAGCCGGGCTCTCTTCTCTGCTCGAAGTCCCTCCCTCTCCTCTAGCCGGTCCGACAGAGCTGGTCCAGCCGAGTGGGGCTGATTATGAGGAACCGGTCGATGAGGAGATAGAGGTCGAGAAACCAGCTGAGCGGCAGGGGACGGAGATTGCTGCAGACGGGGAAGTCGAGACTTGATATTTTTCATTATTTGGTTTGCTTCATTTGTACCTTTTCTTTTTTCTTTTGCCTTCTCAACCTATTTTTTGATGTAAAGGTTGAGGAGGCCTCGGATGTAGAAACTTTTCTATTAATATAATGCTATCTCATTCAACTCGCCATTTGTCTGTGTTCTGTCGATTCTTGTGGTTAAGTGATAATGATTGATTGATATATTATTATTTATTTTTTTTTAGTACTGTAACTCGTCCCTTCCTCCCAACCCCTCTTGCGAGCTGGTCGAAGTCGAGCAATAATTTTTAACAGCTTCTTAGCTGTTGAACTTTAAGTTTTTCGAGTCGACCTCTCCCAACCCTTATTGCGAGCTGATCGAAGTCGAGCAATAATTTTTAACAGCTTCTTAGTTGTTGAACTTTAAGTTTTTCGAGTCGACCTCTCCCAACCCTTACTGTGAGCTGATCGAAGTCGAGCAATAATTTTTAACAGCTTCTTAGCTGTTGAACTTTAAGTTTTTCGAGTCGACCTCTCCCAACCCTTATTGCGAGCTGATCGAAGTCGAGCAGTAATTTTTAACAGCTTCTTAGCTGTTGAACTTTAAGTTTTTCGAGTCGACCTCTCCCAACCCTTATTGCGAGCTGATCGAAGTCGGGCAATAATTTTTAACAGCTTCTTAGCTGTTGAACTTTAAGTTTTTCGAGTCGACCTCTCCCAACTCTTACTGCGAGCTGATCGAAGTCGAGCAATAATTTTTAACAGCTTCTTAGCTGTTGAACTTTAAGTTTATCGAGTCGACCTCTCCCAACCCTTACTGCGAGCTGATCGAAGTCGAGCAATAATTTTAACAGCTTCTTAGCTGTTGAACTTTAAGTTTTCCGAGTCGACCTCTCCCAACCCTTACTGCAAGCTGATCGAAGTCGAGCAATAATTTTTAACAGCTTCTTAGCTCCCCTCTTTTTTTTTATATTTTTTTCAGGTTGAGCCGGCTATATAGCCGTTCTGAAAAATTCGATATATTCTGGTAATCGTGCTTCAATCGATGTAACGAGGGGTCGATCGTCACTTCTTCCCGTCTTTGGGATATCTGATTCTCTCTGGTTGCTTGTCATGCCTTGCTTATTGGGGTCGAATCCTTTCCACTAATGATTATTATTTTTTTGCGATGAATCTGACACTGACGCTCTTTAGTTTTTCTAGAAATTTCAAATTTCAAATCCTATAAGTGACGCGCGTCCCGTCAACCACTGACTCCTCGTATTCTGTGCTTCATCGTGATCGTTGGTTTCCTTATTAATCTAACGGCTAGCATCTATTTTATTCTTTTATAAATATGACTGGTTTTCTTCTTTAAACACTTTTCACTTCTCCCCAATTCCTTTGCAACTTCGGCGACCTGGCAATCCAAGCTTTCCGGCGACCTGGTAATCCAAGCTTTTCCGGCGACCTGGTAATCCAAGCTTTTCCTGCGACCTTCCCTGCTACCCCAATATTTTAATCAATCTTTCGGGTCACCATTAGCAAAATTGGTAAGCGCTTATTCTTTCTAATGTTCTATTCTTTGTTCTTTTTGTTTTCCTGGGTTTTTTTTTGAGATTTTCTGCATCTTTGTGTGTTCTTCGCGTTCTCTTGCGTTCTTCGAATTTTTCCTTGAAAGTTTTTTGTTGAATCTTGTGTACACATTCTTTATTTTAGTCAGCTGTTAACGTGTGGCTGAGTTATAGCGTGCAACCACTTGTCGGCTTCCATCATGTCGATTCTTACCGACATCCATCTTCTTCCCTTCTGTACTTCCCTCAATCGAATCATATCTTCTTCCCTCGTGTCGCCTTGACCTTATGCCCCCAATCGAATCACATCATATTTTTTATCATATATTTTTCCGTCGACTTTTAGCGAGTCGACTGTACTTTGCTCGATTTTGTTTCATCCTGCCTGATCTTTGCTTTTTGTTTCCTTTTTCTTCTAGCTTCCCATTCCGGCTCTTCCCCTGACATGCTTGATAGACTGATTGATAGGGGTCTCAACCAATCTGATTCGGACTCGGTCGAGATAACTGGTTGTAGAATGGTCCATGTCTCTCCTCCTTCTTCTTCGTCGCGTGTATCTACCCCCAAGGTCGACTGGACTGAATATGATCAGGCCTTGTTGGATGGTGGTCTTGTGGAGATAATGAGGAGTCCTCGGGAAGGCTCCCCTCGTCTTGATTTAATTCCTCGAGGCATTCCTATTAGTTTGTTAGATATTCCCGTGTATAGTACAAGCCCTGTACCTGCTTCAATAATCACCCCTCTCGTCGATCCTCGAAAGGTTGTATCAATAGCCTGTCCTTTGGCCAAATTGGCCACTCTGAATCCTTGTTCTTACGCCTCTGCGGCCCAAGTCGAGGGTTTTAGGCAGTTTAGTAGGCTTCCCTCCGATTGGGAGTTGGTTACCCCAGGTCCTGACAGCGACTTCGCTTACCCTCCGGAAGGTTGCCATTCTTTCTTTGTTGACCAAGTCATTTTTGGCCTGCGTTTTCCTGTCCAAGTCGAGCTTTTGGAGATTAGTGATCTGTATAGTATCCCAATAAATCAGTTTTCTCAAAATGCCCTCTGTATTATGATAGCTTTTATCGTCGTTTCTCGTATAGTTCTCCATTTTTTCTCGGCCGAATTCTTTCATTACTGCTATAGTTACCGTCTTCAAAATGGGGCTCATTGTTTGGTCCGCCGCTCCAGTGTTACCTTTCTTGACGACCTTTCCTCAAATATCTCAGAGTGGAAGTCGAAATTTGTTTTCATTCGGCCTCCCGTCGGTGCTTATCCTTATGCAAATAATTGGATAAGTACCAAGGTTAAACAGAATAAGCGGTCTCAATCCGAGAACTTCAAAAGACTTCTAGAGGAGTTGAATAAGTGTGCTTATAGCGCTCGTCGTATAATAAAAGATCGCGAGCTAGTCAATCATGCGCGAATCGTTCTATATGATGATATTTCTCGACTCGATGATCCCCGTAAGCTGTCTGATATTTCTCATAATGTTGAGTTCGACTTCTACTTCAGCCTTGTGTGATTATTTTGTTTCCATTTCAGTCAAAGCGCTCAAACGCTTCGAGGTAAAAAAGAAACAGTCGACTGGTCCATCGGCCGACGGGTCTGTTCCACCTCCACCGGGCGGATCCGGATCGAAGTCGGCTTCTGCGGTCAAGCGATCTAAAACTTCAGGGCCTAGTAATCGTAAGAGGCCTCAAGATGAAAGGACCCCTTCTCTCCTTCCCGACGACCTTAAGCGCCGGAAGGTCGACAAGGGCAAGGAAAAAGTTGTCGAAAGGAGCGCTGCCTCTTCCGTCACATATAAGGACGTGCTGGTCAAGATGCTGTCTTGGCTCTGGAATCATCCAGAACCGCATAAGGTGGCCCGATACCTACATTCTCTGCTCCCTGAGGCCGATAAAGACCGTGTCGAGGGGAACGATTACGAGCGTTCCTGCTACACTACCCAGTGCCTTGCTCGGGTATGTCCCTTTTACTCGGGTTTAGCCTTTATGCTCACATATGCTTGTATCGTTTCCTTATTCTCCTCCTCTTTTTTTTGTGTAGTTCCTAGTAGCCGTTCTTCTTGGCCTCGAGGTGGGTACCAAGGCCCCTACCTCTTCTACTAAGGCCCTCGAGGACAGATGCGAGGCGCAGCTTCGGGAAATCGCCAAGCTGAAGGCAGACTTGGAGGGGTCTAAGGCCTTAGTCGACAAGCTGAAGGCTGACAAGGCCGTGGCCCAACACGACAATGAGAAGCTCCAGGCCGATCTTAAAAAGGCCCGGGAGGAGATCGTCTATGAGAGGGACATCGGCACTGTGCAAGGCCGCAAGTCGTTTCTCACGACACCGATGGGTGCTCTCTTCCTCAAAACTTATCGCGAGGAGGTTGTCAAGGCCTTCTGCAATTCGCTCGAGCTTCTCGACAGACTCTGTCCCGCCGCCGTCTAATATTTCGACCATACGTTCGATGCCTGGGAGGTGGTGGTGGCGGGATCTGAATTTGCAGGAAGGCTCGACCGCGAAGCGATGAGGATGACGCTTCCCGACCCTGAAGGTTATGAGGGTGATCCCTCCCTCCCGGGCGATTACCAGTGGTGGATTGGCCTGGAAGCTAAGGCTATTCAAGCTGCCAAGCTTACTTCCTGGCTCGAGGCTCCCTCCACTTCTCCGATCCAGCCGAGCGGGTCGAATTTTGAGGGTCGAATAATGAACACTATTGATGAGAGCGACGGAGATGCCGACTCTTAGAATCGTGTCCCCAGGCCTGTCGCCTTTTGTAATTTTTCTTTTCTGTCGTTTGTTTTTACTTATCTGTTTTTTTCTGGACCTAATTCTTAAATTGTAAAGGTCGAGATGATTTTTGTAATGAACCTATCTTGAGTATTATTTTTCGCCTTCTCTTGCTTGAGTTGTAATGTACTCGCTACTTTATAATTTAAATTGGTTTTAATCATGAATTCATCGAGGCTTCACTCATAACTTTGCAGTCGTAAATTTATCGACATCTTATGTGTTGACACTTTTTAGTTGAAATGACAATTTGTAATTATTTGAGTCGACTTTGTAGTCGTAGGCTTCGTAGTTCTGCCGAGATTTCGCTCGAGGCATACAACTTTGAAGTTGTTTTAAATCGACTTTGTAGTCGTAGGCTTCGTAGCCTTGCCGAGATTTCGCTCGGGGCATACAACTTTGAAGTTGTTTTAAATCGACTTTGTATTCGTAGGCTTCGTAGCCTTGCCGAGATTTCGCTCGAAGCATACAACTTTGAAGTTGTTTTAAATCGACTTTGTAGTCGTAGGCTTCGTAGCCATGCCGAGATTTCGCTCGAGACATACAACTTTGAAGTTGTTTTAAATCGACTTTGTAGTCGTAGGCTTCGTAGCCTTGCCGAGATTTCGCTCGAGACATACAACTTTGAAGTTGTTTTAAATCGACTTTGTAGTCGTAGGCTTCGTAGCCTTGCCGAGATTTCGCTCGAGGCATACAACTTTGAAGTTGTTTTAAAGCGACTTTGTAGTCGTAGGCTTCGTAGCCTTGCCGAGATTTCGCTCGAGATATACAACTTTGAAGTTGTTTTAGATTGACTTTGTAGTCATCTTCCCAACCTGTTGTATTTCTTTAAGAAAGTTTAAGTATGCGGATAATCGTGGTAAAATGTAAAAAGACAATCCAATCATCAAACATAACATTCATTTCATTACTGAATTTGATTCGAACGTTTCTCAGTACAAAAAGAGGCTTGAGACTCAGCCTTTAGGCGTAAAAGCTTTTAAGATGGATCACATGCCAAGATCGAGGTAATTGGCGACCTTCCCCATCCTCTAGCTCATATGCTCCTCTCTCGAGAACTTTTGTGACTGTGTAAGGCCCTTCCCAGTTGGCCTCTAGCTTCCCGACATGTTTGAGGGCGTCTGCACGCTTGAGGACGAGATCCCCTACTTGGAATCGTCTGGTTCGGACTTTCTTGTCGAATGCTGTGCGCATCTTTTGCTTGTATTCAACTGTTCGCAGCTATGACTCTTCTCATCTTTCTTCAATCAAATCGAGGGCTTCTTTGGCCATCTCCTCGTTCTTTTCATGTTCAAAAAATGTCAACCTGTGCGAACTTAGTGAGATTTCTACTGGCAGGAGGGCATCCATTCCATACACCATACTGAATGATGATTGGCCTGTCGAGCTTCTTGGCGTAGTCCTGTATGATCATAAAACGGTGGTTAGGTCATCGATCCAGGCTCCCGATGCCTTCTCTAATCGCTTCTTTAGCCCCTACAGGATGGTTCTATTTGTAACCTCGACCTGCCCGTTGGCTTGGGGGTGAGCGACTGAAGGAAACCTCTGCTTGATTTCCATTTCAAGGCACCATGCTTGGATTCGCTTGCCCTGAAACTGAGTTCCATTATCTGAAATTAATATCTTCGGGATCCCGAATCGACAGCAAATGTTGTTGAATAGGAACTGGATCATTCGCTCCTCAGTAATTTTTGCCAGCGGTTCTGCTTCGACCCATTTGCTGAAGTAGTCGACTGCGACTACCAGGAATTTCTTTTGCCCGGTCCCCATTGGCAAAGGTCCCACCAAGTCAATTCCCCATTGAGAAAATGGGATTGGACAGCTGATTGTCGTCATAGTTTCAGCGGGGATATGAGGGATCGGGTCGTGACGCTGGCATCTTTCGCACTCTTGTACTAACTGCTCGGCCATTCTCCTAATTTTTGGCCAATAATAGCCGGCACGCATCACCTTTCCAGCTAAAGCCCGAGATCCGATGTGAGCCCCGCAGCATCCTTCATGAATTTCCCGCAAGACGTAATTTCCCTCGTCTTCAGAAATGCATCTTAAATAGGGTCCAATATATGACCTCTTGTATAACACTCTCTCAATTTCGAAATACTTAGTTAGGTATCTAGCGGCCCTTTCGGCTTCCTGCTTATCCCCGGTAGGTATTTTTCTTTGCAAAAGTTCTCGAATCGACATCCTCCAATCCTCTTTCTCTTCGACTTCCATAGCTTCGCCCAACACGCTTCCCTCTAGATGCATGGTGGTGATAGAGTTTCCCATCTTCCCATCATTCGATCTCGCGATTCTCGCGAGCCAATCTGCGCATTTATTTTCCTCTCGAGGGATTTGTGTTAGTTCAAATTTCTCCAGGCCCTGCACAAGACTTTGGATTTCTTCGACATATTTCATCATTCGTTCTTCTTTGATCTCGCAACTTCCCAACACTTGTCCAACAACTAGTTGTGAGTCGGAATGTGCCACAATCTCTGACGCTCCTCCACCAATTGCGAGTTGAATTCCTTTGATTAACGCCTCGTATTCTGCTTCGTTATTTGAGGCCTTAAATCCCATTCTAATAGCAAAGTCCAGTTGCTCGCCCTCGGGTGATACGAGGAAGATTCCCAGTCCGAACCCTTTGGCCGCTGAGGACCCATCGACGTGCATGATCCATTTCTTTTCTTCCCCCTTGGTACCTTCTTGGATGAAATCTGCCAGGGCTTGAGCTTTTATGGCTCGCCTCGGCTCATACTTAAGGGAATATTCGCTCAGCTCGACTGCCCATTTAACGATTCAGCCTGATACCGTAGGTCGACCGAATGTTTCACTCAGCTGGAAGTTCGTCCTGACTACTACCACATGATTCAGAAAATATGGCCTTAGTTTTCTAGCCGTTATCACCAGCGTTAAAGCGGCTTTCTCGATCTCAGAGTATCTTGTCTCTGCGCCCTGAAGAACTTGACTGGTGTAGTAAATTGGCTGTTGAACACCTCCTTCTTCTCGCAATAATACTGAACTTAGCGATACCGAACCCACAGATATATAAAGCACCAGCTCGTCGTCGGGCTCTGGCTTTGTCAGCAGAGGCAACTCGCCAAAGAATTCCTTCAATTTTTCGAAGGCCATTTGTGCTTCGTCACTCCATGAGAAGGTCGACCTCTTTTTGAGTAATCTGAAGAACGGTGTTATACCCCGAGTTTTATTAATAAAGTAAAATACTAGCTTTTAAATTTTAAGCTAGCCTTTATTAATAAATAATCATGTTCATGTTCTAGTTCAAATGATTCAACCAGTTGTATTCCAAGTTCGACTATTAGTCGATGTGTTATTCGATTTGATAATCGAATGAGTTTTCAGATTTAATTCCGATTCATGTAATTAGTTAATGAGTTCGGAATTAATAAGCCAAGTTGACGAACTATTATCGTCTAAGTCAAGAATATTCGAATTAAGTTCCGAAGTCAAGTTATAACCGAAAACGAGTATGTTCGGTTAAGGTTACCATATATGAACGTCGTCGTTTCTATACAGCAACGCGTTCACACTTGGTACACCGTCCATCATTATCTTATGCTTAAGCAATTGTCATTAACTCTTGCTTAATTATCTTAATCCATGCTTAATTTACTTAATCCATGTTTAGCTACTTAATAATGATTAGCTTAAAGATAATGATGATTAGCTTAAAGATAATGATGATTAGCTTAAGGTTAATCATGTTTAGGTAATCATGTTTAGTTTACACACACGCATGGTTATGACACTAAGCTACGGCGCTTAGTACTTGTTAATGTACATAAGCACGCTTAAGTCCCAATGCTTAAGCCGAAAGTGTTTGGTCTTCATTTGTCATGTACACTATCATTATTACTAGTACACATGGAGGCTTAGGGTGGCTTAAGAGATGAGTAAGAAAATAAAGTGATGAGTAGGCAAGGCAGGGCCACTCTTGAGCATTATATGCACGGCAAGTGGCGAGAAGAGACTAACCGAGGCCTTCATCCAAGTTTCCCTCAAGTTTTCCGTCCCTATAAGTTAAATACTGGGATGAATAGATAGCTTACCTCTTAAGCTATAAGTTCAGTACCTCTTAAGTGAACTTAGCATATAAACACACGCGCACGACACAATCTTCACGCGTGCACTCGGAGCCAAGAAATCACGCTCATCTTATGTAATTCTTTGACCACTTGAGAAGATAAACACCATTATAGCATCCTCTTATGTAGATAGATCAAGTCAAGTTCAGTTCTATCAATGTTCATGTCAAGTAATGTAAGGAAAAGTCATGATGGTTTCGGTTTTGGCTATGTTCGGCCGAACCGAGTGATAGTTGGTTCTATTTGAATATCACCGAGTAATTCATGTCTACTTCATCATTTTAAATCATTATATAATCAGTTTTATAAGATAAGTCGGGACAAGTTGTGATTTTGTCCATTTTTTGGCCTAAGGAAGTCGGCAGCACACGTAGTGCATGCCCACGGGCCGTAGTAATTGCCCTCTCGTATTATCTTTTAATATGATCAGAATTGTTCCAGTAATCCTTGTCTCAATAGCCTTTAAATAGTATATAATGATCAGTTTCATGGGATTGTTCGATAAAAGTTCACGTTTAGTCGAGGGATTGGCTTAAGGCCGATCATGCGCGCACGGAGTGCGTACCTCGGCACTCTATTAATTCATTGAGCAAATTATGTTAATTTTGAGTCAAATCAGCATGTATAATCATGTCATGTTATGTTAAGTTAAATTATATTGAAGTTGCCATAGAGAGTGTAACACCCCGCTATTTTAAATACATCAGAGTGCGCGGTTTTTTCGCAAATTTTCTGAATAATTAAATAAAATACTAATTTTTTTGCGAAAACTGATCGGGATGCTACCGTGAAAAACTTGATTTTTCTGAGAACCGTTTAAGAATTTAAACTGATAAATAAAAACGGTCATAATGTCTTATCCGACAAACATCGGAACAAAGTCTGATAAAAGTACTAAAAAGATTTAGCGGAAGTCTAGCGTGGCAAATCATAAGTACAATAAACATAAATGTCCTGAACAGCTCGCCCGCTCACTCCTCATCTCCGACCCTGCGACCTGAAAAACATGAAAGGTGGGGGGCGTGAGCACTAAGGCACTGTGCTCCGCAGAAACTCATGCTAATGTACAACAT